>MNCI01035141.1:0-16039 GCA_015680685.1 Gnetum montanum
TGCACAGCGTGACAGAGTGCAGAAATCTCGAAAGTAACCAAAGCGCGCCAGGAAGGGCGGGAAGAGCTATGTATTTGGATGCGGGCTTTCTGTATAAACGGCACAGGGCTCTACCAAGATGGTGGAGCTAAGGCAGGGATCTTGCGCCAGCCAAGATGTTAAACAAGCAACCCTTTTTCATTACAATGCTGAGGTGAGGGGAAGTCTTTGTTTCCGAACTCCAAAGTCCCCACCACTTGGAAGCTATTTGCTCTCAGAGAAAAATCGAACTCTTTTGAGGTTGCCGAGTTCAGAGAATTATAGGCATTCCTTTTAGATTGCAAATGCTTCTTTTTAAAAAAATTTTCAGACCCGTTACATGCTCTTTGCCAGGATATTTATAGGGTTGGAGATGAGCCAAGAGGGGTGGTTTTCTCGAACGCTAAGTGCCGCTGGCTTACGTTGCCCTACTGATGCCACTTGAGCCCCCTATGACCGTTGGGCTCACAAGACCGTTGCGATGTGAACCTGTCGTGCAATAATTGTGATCCTATCATGCCATAATTGCACCGTCAACGTCTAGAGACGTGTGCCAATGATTTGATTAAGTGGAGTGCATTGATGTCGCACAACCACCTACAAGCCTCGTTGTGCATTGTTTGCTTGGCATAGCGTAGCACCTTGCCTCATGCGTTGTATGTTTGTTACACTATACTACGCTACGTAGCGTAGCATAGCGTAGTGACCTGCTTCAGTTCCGAAAGTTTTGTTGACTTGCAAACCATTCTCTCATGATGCCAGCTTTGCAAACTTTGTTGGTTCTGCGTACTGCCTCCTATCTCTTCCGTAGGATTGTTACGCCTTGTTGCGCCATGTAGCTCAGCGTAGCATAGCAGCAGACATAGTCCGCCACTTCCTGACAGAAAAGGGACATTACTACAGAACTCGAGGTTTGGCGAGAAGAGTGGGTAGTGAAGTTATGCCACGTTTTTTTTGTGACATTGCGTAGCGTAGCACTGCGTTTCACGTAGCGTAGCAAGCTTCATGACTTAGAAAACTTGCCGAACTATTTTTTGTGCATCTAGGATGTCGTCGCCGATTCCGCACACTGCTTCTAAGCAGGCTGCCGGCTGTTCAAACTACTTTGATGGACAGGTAGGATGATACAGAACCTGTCCATGCTCAAAGTAGAAAACTTGCCGAACTGGCTGCCCTAACTCAAAACGTTCTTCTCCCGAAGAACTACCTTAGTGCGGCGCGCGCTGCAAGAGTTTGGCAGGCCTGAAGGACACCACGAATTTTGGGGTGTTTCATTGGCCCCTCTTTGTCGACGTCTGGAGAGCAAGCTCGATGGACATCGGCAAAGAATACAAAACACCGCAGTAGGCGAGATGTTGGGGTTGTCGCTTGACGAGTGCTGAGACACCACTTGACCATGCTTGAGAGCATTGCATTGGTTGCATGGAGGTTAAGGCAGAGAACAAAGATGATGTTTAGCCGAGTCCCTCGTCAGAGTGCTCTGAGGGGCTCATTTGCATTTTCATCTCTGGCTGGCGCTGTTCTTCAACTTCCTGCAGGCAAGTGTCCCTTCTGCAGGATGAGTTGTGTTACATCCTCGATGGGTTCGGACTTGCCTACTGCAGTCTTCCGCATGGCGAGCTATGTTACGTGCGTGCTGGGATTCGCACTCTCAAGTAATCATGTTAGTCGAGGCACTCACTTCGCGACGATGTAGCCTTTCCTGCTGTAGCAAGATGCATCTGCGAGGGCAAGGTCTTGCTGGTTGCTGGCATTGTTGCTACTCTTAGGCACCGTTGCTCGTGTGAGATGCCCAAGGCAGGGAGGCTGGCAACGGTCCTGGCAACGCCAACTGGGGAAGCTGGTCCCCGAGCCACCTAGGGCGTGGATGCACTAGAATACCCACCAACAGCATGCATGCTCAGTTCAACTATGAGATCAACTACCATATAGTTGAACATTGCGCGAGCCAAGACTTTGGCGGGGAGCTAGAGAGCGACAATATTGTGGCTAGGCCACAATACTGTCAACACCTCAAAAGCTGGAACGAGCCCAGGAACTACCGGTAGGGAGGTGGGCCATGGTGATAGTAGGTTCGAAGGGCCCGTATGACATCATACGACGTCTTCAAAGGGTCAGCATGACACCGAGAGTGGCGATGCATACGTCCTAGACTGTGTCCTTTTTGGATCGAGAACTATGTCCTGGAGCCGCGACGTCCCACTCACGCGCCAGTGTCACGCCCCTTCGTTCGACATGTGACCGGTGAAGGTGCATGCTGAGGGTGCGACATGAACCCATTTTAAGGTCTTGGTAGACCGTACATGCCAGTTTTACGTCGTGGCGGACATGCAAGGCCAGTTTACAGTCATGGTGGACTAACAGTGCCAGTTTTACATCGTGGCGGACGCTGCTCGATGCTGCAGTTTATCGTCATTGCGAACGATGTCTGGTGCGCCTACTAGTTTATCGTCGTAGCGGACGCTGCTCGGTGTTGCCGTTGTTGCACCTCAGACGTAGTACGGCTTGAGGTACATGTGGTTCACCGGGTTGGCAAACTCATTATCGTCCATGTCTGCCAATTTGAAGGCTCCATTCCTGAAGGCCTTGATGGCCACGTAAGGGCCTTCCCAATTGGCTGCAAATTTGTTTACGTGTTCATGGATGGCCTTGAGGACGAGGTCTCCCTTTTGCACTAGCCATCGACGCGGGTCTGCACGGTGCTTCTGTTGTTGCTTGTTCTGATAGTGCTTGATTCTTCTCAGCGTCTGCAAGCGTTCTTCCTCCACTGAGTCGAGGTCGATGGTCCGGGATTTGTTGTTTTGGACTTCACTCACGGCGTCGGACAGGATCATTCGAAGTGAGGGTACCTGCAACTCAAGAGGCAATACAGCTTCAGATCCGTAAACAAGACTGTAAGGGGTCTTACTTGTCGTAGTTCTGCAAGTCGTTTGGTAAGCCCAGAGGACGTAGAGTATTTGCTCGTGCCACCGCCTCTTGCTGTTGTTAAGCATTCGCTTTAGTAAGTTGATGATGGACTTATTTGTAGCCTCCGCCTGCCCGTTTGCCTGCGGATAATAAGGGGAAGAAAATGACTGTTTAATGCCTAGGTTGCTACAGAAGGTTCGAGTTTCACTACTGCTGAATTGTGGCCCGTTATCGGTCACAATAGTCATTGGAAGCCCAAACCTAGTTACGATGTTATCGAGGATGAAGTGGCAGATTTGTTGGGACGTTGTCTTCCTCAAGGGGATAGCTTCCACCCACTTAGTGAAATATTCTGTGACAGTGATAATGAAGCTATGTCCTGCGGAGGACTTAGGTGTGACAGGCCCTATGAGGTCTAATCCTCATCGTTGGAAGGGCCACGTAATTTGTGTTGGGTGCAGATCTGTAGGTGCTACATGTATGAGATTTGCATATCTCTGGCATATGTCACACGTCTTGACTTTCGACAAGCAGTCGTGCTCCATATAGGGCCAATAGTACCCTAAGCGTCTGATTTTCGTGACCATAGCCCTGGGTGCTATATGTCCACCACACAGCCCTTCGTGAATCTCATTAACTACCTTTTGTGCCTGCTCATCGCCTACGCATGCCAGCAATATCCCGTCATAGGACCGCCGGCACAAGGCGTCATTTCCCATGAGCACGTATTGTCGAGCGTGCTTGCAGACTGCATCTCTCTGAGCTTATGTCAATCCACCTAGGGGTTCGCCATGCTGTAAATAGGCTTTAATGTTATCGTACCATTCAAGGGTGTTCACAACGTCGACGAACGCCACGTGTTGCGCTTGAGTGATAGGTTCTGTGCATTCTATGATAGCCGTTGGCAGGTTCGCCAAGGAATGTGATGGGTTGTTTAGCGCAAGGGTAGCCAAGGCGTCTGCTACGGTGTTCTCATTACGCGGCACGTGTTGCACATCGGTGGTCGTGAATTACTTTAGTAATTCTTTTGCTAGGTTGCAGTAAGGTTGCAGGTGTGTAGCCTTGCAGGCGTAGACTTCGGTGATTTGATTCATGACTAGTTGTGAATCTCCCCGAATCGCCAAGTGTTGTACATGCAGCGCCTAGGCAATTAAGAGGCCTCTGAGTAGCCCCTCGTATTCCGCCACGTTGTTGGTACAAGGGAATGCGAAGCGATTATGGCAACGACGCTACCTCCCCGCGTGGTCGAGGCACCGTCGAAGTGCAAGGCTGCCTCGAGATGCGACAGGACGATGGCGACTTTGCTAACGTATTCATCTGGGAACTCGGGATCGATGGTTGCGTGGTCATCGATCGACGAGGCCGTGAGTTGGGTTGCTACGGTTTGGCCTTTTGTCAACGATTGGCTTACGTAGCGAAGGTCAAACTCCGTGGTTATGGCCTTCCATTGGGCTATCCTGCTATTTTCGTATAGGTTGCTGGCGATAGCCCAGAGTATGTTGCTTTTGCAAATGATGTTGGTTGTGCTGCGAATTAGATAGTGCCGCCACTTTTTTAGCGCGAACACTAAGGCTAGGCAGTTCTTCTCTACTTCGTTATACCTCTCTTCGTATGCTATTAATGCATGGCTTAGATAATACACTGGTATCTCGGAGCCATCGTACCTCTTCTGACATAATAGTGCTGCTATGGATGTGTCGGAGGTGGCAAGGTATATGAAGAAAGGCTTGTCCCTCTGCGGCGGGTGCACCGTTGGGAGGTGTGAGAGCTCCTTCTTCAGGTTGTCGAAAGCTTGTTGACATTGGGCTGTCCACTCGAAGTTAACCCCCTTCTTTAGAAGATGTTGCATGGGGTGTAACTTGTCAGTTAGCCTCACTATAAACCTTCGAATGAATTGCACCCTTCCTTGTAAACCGCGCAACTCCTTAAGGTTTGTGGGAGGTGCCAAGTTGACGATGGCCTTGACTTTGTCTGGGTCCACCCGTATCCCGACCTCCGATACTATGAACCCCAACATGCGTTCAGTCTTTACTCCGAAGACACACTTCTTAGGGTTGAGGCGCAAATCGTGTCTTTGGCAGCACTTGAGAACTAGCTCTAGGTCGCGTGTGTGATGGGCTACCTCTTTGGACTTAATAGCTATATCGTCCACGTAATCATTCAACGTTTCTAGGATGTAATCACTGAAGATATAGGTCATGGCTCGCTGGTAGGTTGCACCAACATTCTTAAGCCCGAAGGGCATCATGGTATAGCAGAAGGTTCCCCATGGAGTCATGAAGGTTGTTGACAGCTAATGCTCTCGGTTGATGCGGATTTGGTTATATTCGGAGAAGCCATCCATAAAGGATAGCAAAGCATGACCTGCCGTGGTGTTGATGAGTTGATCAATGCTCCGGAGTGGGAAATCGTCTTTGATCGTTGCCTTGTTCAAATCTCGGAAGTCTATACATATTCGTATCCCTCCTGTTTTCTTTGAAACCGCAACGATGTTGGACACCCACTCAAAATAGTCGACCGCACAGATGAAGCCTACTTGGTATAACTTAGTGATTTCTTCCCTTATGGCTAATGCGATTTCTGGCTTGATCTTACGCGCCTTTTGCTTGACTGCCTTTACATGGGCGTCTAAGACGATGTTATGCTAAATTAGCCATGGGTCTAAGCCAAGCATGTCGCCATGACCATGCGAAAACATCCATGTGATTTTGTAAAGTTTTAACTATGCCCTCATGTATTTGTGTGTCCAGGAGAGAGCTAAGTCTTAATGTCTTTTCCTCCTTTCTTGATGTAACCACAGGTATCTCGACAAGAGGGTCCTCAGTTACTTCTCCGACTTCTAAGTCTAGGGTAGGGACCAGATGTCCAGGCCAATCCGGGGGTGTTTCTAAAGCTGCTACAATGTTAATCGTAGTCGACTCCTAGTCAATCATGTCAGAGCTCAATTGTCTCGTGAGCTTGCCTTGTGGCCCTGCTAACATTAGAGGCGTGGAAAGGGCATGATGGGTTTCCATTTCTTGCTTGACCTGCCATCACAAGACAAAAGCCTAGGTAAGGATCATCAGAGATTGTGTGAGACGTAAGTCTGCAAAGCAACACCGAGATGCGAATTGAGAGTTTGCTGGTTTAAGGCCGCGCAATTCGCCAAGGTACAAGGGTTAAAAAAATCGTTAAAGGCGTGGACATCGTTGATGTGAAGTGCGGAGTTGTGTCACCGTTGACACGTGAATGCCAAACTGCTAGTTTAGTGTCATTTCGGACGGCTGCGTCACGATGTGCAAAACCTCGATATGCGAAATAATGGTAAGAGAAATGAAGTTGTGAATACGAGTGTTGAACTACTGGTGCGGGAACAAAGACATGAAACTGTTAGGAAATATACTATCGCTTGTGTCAAGACACACGAGGTAACTGCTGATGTAGGAGTGTAGTTAGTTTATCGTCCTTACGGACTGCAATCATCATGAGCCAAAGCTGCTGCTTTTGAATCTTGAGGAGCGTAACCATGCTAGATTTGTTAGTTTAGGGTCTTTTCAGATCCTTAACTAAGAACAAATATTATATTATATGCATACGCGTAACTGACCTGAAGCGTGCCAAGGTTTAAATGCTAATAGTGTCATGATGTCGTGGCGAGCATGCTACGTTGCACACTGCGCCGTGCATTAATCGGAGAGAGAGAGAGGAATTTTCCTCATTTTGTTACTAATGTCATAAATAGGGATTGAATCCTGGTAACTTCGCCATTTCCACCCTCAAAGTGCCTAATCTTCATCGGAGCAGCGTGGGTCGCAAGCGCACGTTTCGGCGCAGGAGAGCACACCGTTAACTCAGTGAGTTTTTTTTTTTTTTTGTTTTTATGTCTCGTTTGTTTCGCTATCTGTGTTTTCTGCGGTTGTGGTGTTTTAGCTTTTGTATTGCCGCGGTCCCTTTTTTTTCTGGGTCGTGGCCATTGTGCAGAGGTTTTGTTGTGGTTGCATACATGGCTATTGCCACTGCTACGGTTGTCGCGACCGTTGCATTAGGACTTTTTAAGTTATCTAGCTTTGGCATGCCGCGACGTAAGACCCTTGGGAGGGTTTGGTTATGTGTAGCGTCGTGACGCGTGTTATGTTTGAGTATCTCGTTAGTGATTTTGCTGCTACGCTATGCTACTTGCATTTTCTCGCTACGCTAGGCCTTCGTGTTTTTGCTACACTACTTGTGGGCAAAGGAACTATGTTACGCTACATCTATGACCTGATAAGCGCCGCTACGTTGCGCATGCGTTGCGTTCAAGTTTAATGTCATCATTTGCCTGTTGTGTTGTGCAAGATAGGGCCAAGGTCTAGACTGATCATTTTGGATCTTGAAGGGGTCCTATGTCACGTAGGCAGACCTATGGCCAATGTTCCCCCTCCCCCGATATGTTTGGGAGAGCAAGCGGTGTGGTTCAGGGACGGGGCGCCAGACTTCCTGCAATTCCTTCTCGATCACTTTAGCCTCATGGTTTGGTCCTCCTTGGACAAGATGCAAGTGTTTGGCGTAATAGAAGCTATGCTGCCAGGGGCAAGTTGGGGCATGCTGAGGTACCTTTCTGATGATGCTACTACAAGCGGGCCGGGAGGAGAGCTTGCCCAACATTCAATAAGGTTAAGGTGCTTAGCCTAGATTTGGGATATGCCAAAATACCAATGTTATCACCCGTATAACACATTGTACCTCGCGCGCCACGCGGCGATTTGCTTTCAGAACCCATAGGGGACCGTCTACTGCGTTGGCGGGTAAATTTCGCATCTTCGCTTTGCTTGGTTATGGTACATTGGCCATACTAGGCCAGGTGCTGATAACGTATGCTTATTACCAGGTTCCATCTCGACGACGACGGGGTTCACGACTAGCCGGGTGAGTTGGCCACGACGCAGCTAGCTTTACGGGAGTTTGCCTCTACCAAGAGCTTGCAGGCGGGCATGATTGGTCATTGCAGGGGGGGGGGGGGGGTATTGTTCCTATCTATGCACGCTCGCTCCTATCTACAGTCGTTTTAGGACTAAAGGTTGGTTGGACAAGGAGTGGAGAGACCCTTTCAAGCAGGTCACTCTCAAGGCAGTTCTGGCAGTTGAACTCCCATTATTTCCATCACCGTATAAGCCTAGTAGGTTAATAGGCGGGCATCGCTAGCTCGGTTGTTTCCGTAGTTTCTTTTCCTTCTTTTATATTTTTGTTCTTGTTGTTGCTAAATATATTTTTGTAATTGTCGATGCAGGAGCGAGGAAACCTCGTGAAGTGATGGTGGTGACCGCCCAGAGGCAAGGGGGGAATATTTACTTCAAGTATGGTGAGGTGGCAGCGAATCAGAGCTAGCTGGAGCAAGGAGCTCCGGGCCCCCTGCTCAAGAACATCCGAAGGGCGAGGCTTATGGACTTATTCATGGCTCCAAATCCGGGCATCCCTACCACCGAGATGCTTTCCTTAGTCGCCTCCTTCTCTGGGTAGGTGAGCCATTTTCATACGTACGTGCGAGGTGTGCGGGTGGTCATCGACATTGATGACCAGTTATTTGCAGATTTATTTGGCGTTCCTTCTGACGACGCCGATGTGCTGTCGAAAGGCAAGGAGGAGTTGACCCTTTAGAAGCATCATATCGAGGAGTGGCTGAAGCTCACCAAGGAGCGGAAGGGTTTTCCTATGGAAAAGCTCAAAGAAGGTCCTGCCATGGGGTAATATCCAGTTTTCCGCGCCCGCGCCTTCCCTCAACTGCTCACCTAAGGGAAGGTCCTGAGGCTCGAGCAAGCTTGGGTAATGCGGGAAGTCATGGAGGAGGGGGCCCGTTACAATTGGGCTAGGTTTCTATGTAGTGGCTTGCAGGCTGAGATTTTGGGACTCCGTGAGCAAACGGAGTCCCGCTCCAACATACATTAAGCTTTCTACATAGGTTGTTTAAAGCACTTCGCTAAGTTCTTGGTGGTCCAAGAGGGTGGAGTCTGGTTTGAACTGGATCGCGACCAGATTCCTAAGCCATGGATTCATCAAGTCCTCTGGACTATGCAAGCCCAGGACCCTCCAGAAATGATGGGGGAGTCATTTTCTGTAACGACTAAAAATCTGACAATGCGTAGCGCTTGCGGCCAAGACAGCATAGGGGAGACTCCCCCTGCCATACTTGGCGACGGGGCACAGGGCGAACATCTCATGGCCAAGACTATGCCTGCTGGGTTGCAAAGAAAGAGACCTCCCCCAACCCAGGAAAATCTCCATGAAGAGGAGGGACGGAGGCTGCGGTTCAAGTTGTGGCGAACGCAACCTCCCATTGGTGAGTGTTTTGTTTAATGTTTATTTTGCTATTGTCTGCTATTCTACGCTTCTTTAGGTAGTGCATCATAGCGTGTTGTTTGTTCTGATTCAGCTTGTTTCGGTTTGACGTACGTATATCTTCAGAAGAAGAAGAGGACGAAGAAGAAGGTGACGAGGGAGTGTCAACCCTCAGAACAAGGGTGACAAATATAGACGCGGGGGCCCTGACCTTGGAAGATAGGGCCCCGGTCAAACATAATGGAGCTCCTACCTCCGGGGCAGGGACTCTTACCATTAGGGAGCCTCTCCCTACCGACGAGGAGGTACCCCCCAGAATAGAAAGGACGCTGCTCTCCTGAAAGGAAAAGTGCCGGCGCACACGGTAGAGGTTTTCATGGACTTGGCTAGACCTTCTACTGAGCCTGACGCCATCATCTTGCATCGGCAGGAAGANGCGCACACAGTAGAGGTTTTCATGGACTTGGCTGGACCTTCTACTGAGCCTGACGCCATCATCTTGCATCGGCAGGAAGAAAGACTGTAGCCGGATGTTGGTGAGTTAGGCTTTTCGTGTGCCTTACCTTAGTCTATTTTGGCCGTTGTTGACATATTTGGTCGTGTGACAGGTGCTATTGCTGATGTTTCGGGTCCCCCTCCACCCCGTAGGGAGTCGTGGGCCAAAGTCCTGGACAAATTTGCGTTTATCCAGGGACTTGTTGATGACATGATCAAACGCCTTATGCAGGCAGATCCTCGTGCAGGTAAATAAGGGGAGGGAGCTTTAGCTATCCTTGTACTACTGAAACTTTCAAGCTCGTTGATTATGTTATGCCAATATGATTATTTCTTCGCTGAACAGCTTCTCGGCTCAAGTGGGACCCGGCGCAACCTATGGAGATTGGCACGGTGCCCACACTCTCGCCTAACATGATCGAAGTGTCTCCGCCCATCTTTGACGAAGCCTATAAGTGTGTCTTGGACTCGGTGCGCTCTCTATGGGAGTGTAGTCGCACTAACAAGGACCTGTGGAAACGGGTCCAAAAGGCTGAGCAAAGAGAGGCTGAATTGGTTGCTTAGGTGGAGAACCTCAAGTCGAGGATCAATTTCCTCATAACCCGCAATCCTGACCCTGTTGATTTGCAAAGGGCTATAGACGACTATGCCCGATTTTGGACTGTCGTCTACCAAAATGTCGAGTCCGCCCGTGAAATAATCGAACAGCAGATGCAGATGGACTTGCTAGCCTAGAAGNTGCCCATGAAATAATCGAACAGCAGATGCAGATGGACTTGCTAGCCTAGAAGTGCCAAGATATGAAAGACATCAGCGCTAAAGTCTTCGAATGGGGGAAGACCCAGAGGGATCACAAGCATACGTACAAGCTGGAAAACGAAACCCATCGAAGGTTGTACAAAGACGTTGCCGTGAAGGCATTTTCTTACGAAGCGTTTGTGAAGCCGATTGACGCTTCTGAGGCCTATGCCAAGTTTAAAGAGCAGGTGAGGGTCACAGAATCCCCTGACTTGAGGGTGAACCTTCCTACAGGAGAGACCACAACCGCCTCCCTTTCCCGGGGACCTCTAGAGTGGACGGCCTCGAAAAGGGAGAAGGTTGCTACTGTGAATGTTGAGCCCAACGACAGACGTTGGATGGATGTTTCAATAAAGGAGATTGGGCATCACCTCAGGCTCGGTCTGGACCAAATATCTCTTGAGACCGACGCAGGTTCCCCTCGGGTTAGTCACTTTAGTGCTATACTACAACTAGTGTTTATCGCATTTTTTTATTTTTTTTAGTTAATGTCTCTATTTTTGGGATACAGGCTCTTGATGGGAGCATGAGACCCACGGCGGGAGGAGACGAAGAGCCAACGGGTGGCAATACAGGAGCGGGTGATGCGTAGGTAGATGTGGAGGGGGTAAACGGTGAAGGCAACATGGACGGGGTTACCTCATGATAGCAAGGGGTTACCTCATGATAGCAAGGGGCCCCTATTTTGTTTTTCTTTTTGTTTTCTTTGTTTTTGGACCTTTTACAACACTGTCAATGGGTGTAAATTTTTGCCCGAAATGAAGTACTTTAAGAAAGATGGTTTTGCCTTAACCCATGCATTATGCAAGGTTTTATGTTCTCGTATGCTAGTTTTAGGCCATTCTGGGCCGTTGCGTAATAAATTATAAATAAAAAGGCGGTAATGCTAGTTTTAGAAATAAAAGGCGGCAATGCTAGTTTTAGGCCATTCCGGGCCGTTGGCGCAATGAGTTAGAAATGGTGAATATGCAAAGATGGCAACTGGGTGTTGTAAGGCTACTAAGCCATGCGTAGCTACTTCTTGACCTTACGTGGGTTAACCGGAACATAGAGTCAAGGTGTCCCCTCAAGGCCCCTGTTCGTATCACTGTCCTCCACTTGGAAGGGTAACTCGACCCGCGTCTTCGGATCAAGTGTCGGCTTGTCGGACCGACCCTTTCGTTGCGTGATTAAGGCATGTATGAACAGGTGCTTCATCTTCAGAGGTCGTAACTTCTGAACCCTGTTCCATGCCGACGTTGTTAATTGCTTGTGTTACCACCTTGTCACCATGGATTATAACCTCCTTACCTGCGTATGGTAGTAGATTTCCTGGTGTATAGGTGAGGAAACAGCCCTGAGTTGTGCTAACCACAATCTTCCCAAGATGAGGTTAGGCATTTCTTCGACTACGACGAATGTTGCGTCTGTGGGAAATTGGTCCCCTGCTACAAAGTTTACGTGAACTGTGCCCTTTACTAGGACGCATGCCCCATTGAAGGACCGTAAACATGATGTTGCTGTTGGCCTAATTTGATCAACTAATCCTAGCTTGTCTATAATAGGGAAGGAAATGACGTTTGTGGCAGTCCCATCATCGACGTGTACTCTTTGGATCCAGTGTTGGCCGACCCGAATCGTGATGAAGAGAGGTGTCATAGTTACTTAACCCCGTTCAGGGTCTTCCTTAATGGCGTTGCTACTGAAAGTTAATTGACGTATCACGGGCTCCGCGGGTACGGAGGGGAGTATGATGGAGTGAATGGCTTTCTCTTCTACTGGCATGTTTTCGTCAACCGGAATCGCCGTCAACATGCAGACCAAAGCCTCATGATGCGGTGCAGATGTCATGACTAGGTCGTATAAGCTCATCGTAGCATTTTTCTGCCTTAGGGCTAGCCCGTCCTGAATGAGGGTGTCCAAGAAATGCTGGCCACCCACCTGTTTGGCATCCTTTTCCTCCTCGATTCGCCTCAAGAGACAAATCTCCTGAGGAGGGACAACCTCGGAGCTGGGTGCGGATCCTTGCTGGCAGTGCGATGCAGGCTGTGTAGTCGTGTCGACCTTCATCTTTGGTGACGAAGGTGTGCCTACAAGAGGCGGAGGCATAGGCTTGGGGGTACTTTTAACAGTATTCCCCTTCAATGCCTCACTCACCAAATAGGCTTCTTGCCTGATAGGATGAGGAGGTTGTTTAATGTGGTTGCACATGATGGGGATTGTTGCTCCCCTGATAACGAATGGGGTTAGGGGCATTGACTAATAGGGTTGTGTGGCTTCGCCGTCAGGCAGTGTAGAAGTAGATGCCTTCGGTGGGGCTTTCAAGACGAAGGGCAGCCGCAAGCTCGGACCGGCCATAGGTGGTATTGGTACGCTATGTTGAGGCACCCGAATCACGAATGGCTGGAAGGGTGGCGTGGGATCATTATCAATACCGATGGCGTTGATTACGTAACCGGCATTACTGGCATTGAGGGGATCTGTGTAGACATGCATGGGTTGGTTCTCAGGACGTACTGGGTTACTTTCATCCAGCACTACCTTCCCCAGATCGATTAACCTTTGGATGTCATCCTGCAACAACAGACAATAATCTGTGGTGTGGCCACAGAGTTGATGGTAGTCGCAAAATCTATCTAGCCTGAAACCCCTAGGAATTGGAGGCTCATTGGGTAGGGCTAAAGAGGGGTTCCTGAGGAGCTCGCAGTAGTGTCGATGTCTCCTATTCGCTTCTTTTGACATCTGTTTGTGTTGGAGGTGCCCTGCTGCCAATAGCTGCTTCAGGAGTTCTGAAGGTTTGAGAGACAGCGGGGTGTATTTCGAACAATCTTTGCGCTCGAAGTTGGGTTTAGTATATGTAGGTGCCTCGAGTGCGGGTGCAGCAGACTGTGATACTTAACCCGGTTTGGGCATAGAGTCAACCGTAGGCATGGACGGCTTCTTGGCATTCTTACTCTCGCTATTGCTATGTTTGGGAATAGCCTCGGCTGCCACAATAGCCACCATGGTTGTTGGGGCCTTACCCTTGTCCTTTTTAGCAAAGCTGTTCTTGTAAGCGATGTAGGTCAGGTCTTTGCTCGCCTCGGCCGTGTCTTGTATGCTTTTCATCTAAGAGAAAGCTTGGCTTAGTGAGCGTGGTGCGACGTAGTATAGCTTGGACTTGATGAAGTCGTTTACCACACCCTTAAAGACATCTAATAAGTGAGCCTCTGCAATGGGCTCACGGATTTCGTTGAGGATTGCATTCCATCGTTGAATGAACTTTTGGACTGGTTCCAGCGGGTCCTGTTTCACGCTCATCAGCTGATCCAGTGTAGTTTCTGGCTTCAAGTTGTATTTGAAGCGTGTCACAAACTGGGTCAAGAGTTCGTCTAGGGTCGAAATGGATGAACGCGGCAACGCGTGATACCAATCTAGAGCTTTACCGGCTAAGGACATGGCGAAGACGCGAATGATTGTATGCGGCCATTGTTGCAATAGCAAAGACTCTGACCGGAAAGTAACAAGATGTGTATGGGGATCTCCCTCCCCATTGTATTTCATGAAGTGCAGAAGGGACATCCCGGGTGGCAATGTTAAAGCAAGGACTGCAGGGTTGACGGGGTCGTCCTAATAGAAGTCCATGACTTGTACCGTATCGGACCCAACAGCTTTGAGGCGTTTTACTTCCTCGATTAGTGACTGAATGAGCTGAAACACTTGGTCTAGATTCGGCGTTGGCGGCTGAGGGACTGCAGAGGCATTTCCCACATGTGGCATGGTGGCGACAGTGACTTGGCTCAACGAGGGTGCCGTTGGAACCGCCGCCACCGTTGAAGGCACTACTTGCGTCGTCCACCACCTGGTGGATGGCATGGCCAGAATGGTAGTGGCGGGTTGAGTCGCCGAACAGGCCGTTTGGGTTACTGGCGGGATAGACCATGGCCTGGCGCCAGGATGTATCACCTGCAGAGTTGAGTAGGCCTGAGGGTGAACGTAGTGGGACATTTGTGATGGCTGTGAAACAAAGGAAGAAGCGAAAGGGGGCCACCACGTGGATGGGCCCAGACCCACCACAGTGGGCGGTACTGACATATACGTAGGAACTGGCCTAGGAGTTATGTGCGGTTGTGAAGTGGACACAGTAGGGGCTTGCGGCAAAGTAACCGTGACAGGTGTATTACACACCATGGGAATGTGTTGATAAACAGCTTGCGACAACATAGTTGCTATGAGTGCAACTAAGGGATGACGCGCTGGGAACGTAGTATGGCTACCCATTGCAGTTGTTGTGGTGGGCTGTTGGAGCGTAGGTGAAATGACAAAGGGGGTTGTGACAGACAGCGGGTTGGCCCAGAAGGACTAGGTAGGTGGGACAAGGATGGGGTCGGGTTGGCCTCCCTCATCAAATTGAAAATCAAGTTCCTCTTGCCCATCTTGAAAGGTGTCCTCCTGGTTGGACGATGTGTCTTGTTGCTCCCTAAGCCTGGTCAACTGGATTAGTTGATCTAGGAGCGTCTGGTACACTTGTGTCAAAGGCAGAGAAAGGCCCGGGGCACGAACTCCTCCCCGTTGCAGTAAGTGAACTCGAAGCTGCATTTTTCTTCGAGTTCGTGCAAATCCAGGGGCAGACTGGCCTGCACCTTTGCACAAAGGAAATTGTAATGTTCATGTTGCTGGGCCAATCCTTCAAGTCCTTGGTTTTGGATTCTGAGAGACCAGCATGTTTCCTACATTGGATTCAGTCGTTGTTCGACACTAGTGGCACCTCGAACCACGAAGGGTACCTCTGCGTTGAAAGTATCAACGGCGGTGGTGACGGAATCCATTGTCAAGTAAGTGATTATGCAAAAATGCAAAAATGCAAGAGAGCAGAAGATTTGAAAAAGGCAACAAGAGGTGGCTTTGTGTCTTGCCAAATTCCAAAGGAATTGTCGAGGCGACCGATCCGTACCACACAAGACATAAACAATCGTGAAAGGTGTCGCATTTATGCCTGTGCACGGTGAGATACAGAGCACGTGCAAGGCTACCACCAGGCAAGTTCAGCTGGCAAGTGATTAAGTAGGCTTAGTTTCCCGTAGGATCCCGGCGGGACCATCGTGGCGACCGTCCTGCACCACACAAGGCGGAAACAACCTCGAAGGGTGTCACGTTTTCGCCTGTGCCAACTAGGGTGCAGAACGCATGCAGGATTACTGTAAAGAGTGAAGGCAAGTTAAATCGTCGTCAGAGGGCTTACTGTCTCGTAGGATCCCGGAGGGACCGTCGGGGCGACCGATCTACACCACTCAACACGTAAACAACCACAGATGGGTGTTAAGTCTACGCTAATGCAAGTCAGGGTGTGGAAGGCTTATGAAACTTCCATGAGACGAGCAAATTAACTAACAATCAAATAGGTTTTATGTCTGATAGGATCCCGGAAGGACTGTCGAGGAGACCGGTCCGTACCACATGAGGTGGAGTACGGAACGCAAGCGAGACAACCATAGGGTGGGCAAGCTAACTAGCAATCAAACAAGCTTTATGTCTCGCAGGGTTCCAGAGGAACCGTCAAGGTGACCGGTCG
>MNCI01035145.1:9133-30499 GCA_015680685.1 Gnetum montanum
GATCTTGGAGAGGTGGAAGATAAGGTAATGCCGAACAACATGCAGAATAGGAGGAGCATTCATTCAGCATCCATCAAGACGAACCTCCTACTAGACGGTCTAGGTAGGCAGAAGGAGGAGCTGCAGCAGTGCCTGAACGGGACAACAATTAACGTTGCCCCAAGATTATGTTTACGCTATCCATGAAAAGTCCATATTTGTTGCAGTGATTGTGGAGTTAAACTTTGAATCTTTTGCAGAGTTTTCTCCTAAGACTATTAGGGATCACCTCAAAGGGTCTCCCTTATGGCCTATCCTCTCTGAAAGAAATACCTGGTACCTAGCAGAGACATGCCAATTTTGGCACAATAGGGAGCAAGGCACCACTATTAATATTTGTGGTGTGACATTTGACTTCTCTGCACAGGCCATTTTGAAAGTGTTAAACCTTCCAAATATAGGGCCCCAGGTTGCTCGGTTATCCACCCGTTCAAACCACGATGTGCAAAAAGATTGGTTGGAGAAGGCTTATGGAAAAGATAAAGCATTTGGTGAATTAATGATGGAAGAGAGGGTTTATTTTAAAATTGAAACATATCACCTCTTCCCCACAAAAGGCTTGACAAGAATATCCACGTATGCAGCTAGAGGATGTGTAGTGTTGATGGGAAAGGTTAATGCTAACCTACCCCATCTATATTTGACGGAGATCTTGAGGCGGTTCGAAGAATAAAAGATAGGGAAGATGGCACTTCCTTTCCCCTATCTTATCAGAAATCTTTGCCAATGTGCCGGTATTCGGAGATACACCAATGATGTCCTCTAAAAAGCCCAAACTGCTTCATATGCTAAATTGCTAAAGGTGCTAGCTCTAAGGAAAAGCATTGGTGAAGAGCTGGGACCAAAATAAGAAGAAGAATAGATGGCTAGACCCAGTCAACCTCTAGCCATGGGTCCAAGCCAACAACAAGAAGTAGGGCCTAGCACAAGCCAGGATATGTTTCCATCATCGCAAGACTATAGACCGTCAATGAGCCATCTCAGGGCCATCGCTAAGACAGTTAGTTGGGGAAGTCGTGATGATGCAAACCTCTTCCATGTCATCAATGATGTCATTCAGCCTACAGTTTCATTGGATCACACAAAGGGGGAAGTATCCATTCAAACAGAAGGAGGGGACAGTAGATGGTCACAATAGACCTCAAGAAACGTGACATCTTTCCAGGTGCAATTAGAGACTAGTGAAGGGGCCACTATGGTGGTCATGCAACACCATAATGTCGCGGGAGCTACAAAAGTGGTCGCTAACCACATCAAAGAATCCTTCAATGTACCTATTGTGCCACCGGCAAATCTTTGAGGAGCACGGGATGCTCAAACTATAGCTAGAACCTCAATGACTCCTACGAAACATAAGGATGCACTTGATCGATTGCTACAAATAGGGTAAGTTCTAACGTCCCTGTTTAACATCCCTCAGGATGTCACAGCAATTCAATCAGACCTCATTTCCATAAAAGGGAAGTTGGTCTTATCAGAAGTAAGGGCTAAGCATGCTAAAGCTGAAGTGCAGAAACTACAAGAGTAGCTCGTAGCCTTACAAACAGCACAACGGGACCCTCTGCAGTTTGTTCCTACAGACCAACTAGAAAACTTTAGAACTGAGCAACTAACAAAGTTAATCATAGAGAATAAAAGGGTGCCTGAAGAAAAAGAGAATGCTTTTTGGGATGCCTCCGCAACACAAGCGCAAACTCATGCGCATCTTAAGGCACTCAAGGCCTTAGAAGAAGAAAACAAGCAGCTCGTTGCAGACAACCTTCGGTTGATCACTGTAGAGAAACAAAAGACTATTCTCGATGAACACTTTCATCAGTTACAAGAACAATTCATTCGGGTCAACCGAGATGTANTAGTCTTTTGTTTCTCTACAGTGATCAACCGAAGGTTGTCTGCAACGAGCTGCTTGTTTTCTTCTTCTAAGGCCTNCGAGACCTGCAGATTCATGACTTGACAGAGTACATGGAGTTGGCAAACCTAAGATATGCCAACCTTGCCATGTTAATAGCTGGGCACCCAAGGTCAGAGCTCGAGCAGCAAGTAGCAACCACCCACATCAAATACGAAGCAGAATTTGCAGAACGCAAGAAGCTGTTGGAAAAACTAGATTTTGCAAATTCTAAACTTGAGGTGGAAAAAGCTAGCTACCAGGGGCAGAAAGATGTTGCAACTGACTTGGCTCGATGACTAACAGATATTCATGAATACAAGGATAAAGCTAGAGCCTATGAGGAGGAACGACGGGTGTTCGCAACTTGGTATGTCAAGGCCAACCAAATGTTCCTACAACTACCCTATCCATGGGAAGTGCTAACTCCATCAAACATTGGAACACTAGCATGGATGGCACAAGACCCTCATACCAAAGAGGAGAAGCTCCAGGCCATACTTCAATGCCATCAAGCTTCAAATCCTGGAGCACATGACAAAGGAAAAGCACCAATGGAGGAGCCACCGCCACTAGGAACTACATGAGTTCCAAGTTTTTGTAGTTGTAGCACTTTCCATGTTGTGTCTTTCTTTTGTTTCCTTCCCACACTACAACATCATTTCATTTTTTTCCATTTAATAATCACATACCTATCCACTATGTAATCACTGTAACTTGAGGACGAGTTTTTATTCAGTCGTGGGGGTATGATGGGACATGATATTCCATGGGCCACGATATCATGTACGTGATATTGAATCTGCCATGATATCGTGCTGCAATGTCTATAAATAAGAGGCGGATTTCCTAATTTTAGGAATCTAGTTTAGTTCCTTAGCAAAACTCTGGCAGTTTGATCCCTCCAGAGATAGATTATTTTCCCGTGTCTGCCCACAGTGTGGTGAATGTAATTGTACGGCATCCTTTAATCAAGTGTGACGTACTTGGACACGCACATGACCAAAAATAAAGATCAAGATTACTTCATCATTGCAGCATTCACTTTGCTTATTTATTTATTTAAATGTTATTGCTTTCCTAATTAGTTCCTCTCACCCTTAAACTCCTAGTAATGGGGAATAAGTACAACCTGATTACGAGCATTTAAGTGTGACTACTTGGTAACCCAGTGGCATACCTAGGATCTGCACTTGGTAATCCCAATGGTAGTCGTGCACGAAGTCCAAGATGTGTCCGGATAATCAAGAAACGGATGCTCATCTCACTTAGGCTAGTTTAGACTCTCTTACCCTTTCTCGTAGATTAGTTAATATAACTTTCTTTCTATTGCCTTCAAGAGTAGCATTAGATTAGGAACCACATCATACACCTCACTCTGGACTAAACCATACGTGACAAAGCTAATAATAGTCTAGGTGGGAAGACAACGAACTGTAACCTAAGGATAACTGTCTAGGTGCCACAACTAGTCCGTCTGCGGAGTTTGACCGGATCACGCGTGAAAACGCTCGTATTCGTATGGTTGAGTGTAGGGGTACCTCGCCACTCATCAATAAGTGACCCCAACCCACATAACACTCACTACTGTAGACTTAGTGACATTATGAATACCACACAACAATCCAAAAATAATCATACTCCTCCAAACAAAAGGGCTCCTAGTCAAAACAACACAAATACTCAAACTAGGTTGATGGGTGACGAGGTACCCCTATCCCCAACCATACAAATCACTAAGGCATTACACATGATCCAGTCAAATTCCATGGACCTATAGTTATCTCATACACTAGTTTCTCTAGGAAGTGAAATGGCGTTGAGAACGTTCATTGTCTTCCCAACTACACTTGTGAGGTTCAAGGGTATTGTTTAAGTGTAATTGAGGTATATGAATTTTTATTGTTTTATATTATATGGATGTAATCACCTACAACAAAAATAAAGAGTTGAGTGGATAGAAAGCTAAATTGTCTATTACCTAGCTAGCCTAACACAAGTAAGCACCTCACTTTCCTAAACACATATAGTACTGCTAGGCTAGCAAATGCTAATCATTGCTGGGTTACCAAGTACTATATGAATGCTTGAAGTGGTTGTGCTCGTGTTCATTAACAACTGGAAATAAATTTCTTAATTCAAATGCATTACAATAAATAGCAATAAAATAAAGTGCAATAAGGAAAATATTAAGCTATTCTTAGTGTTGCAAGGATTGTCAAAAGAGTTCGTTTTATTTCCATCACACTACTACGTTCAGGTACATCAATGCTTGAACAAAGAACTGTACATACTTTAGACTTCTTTTGTAGGCACTTAGAAAATATTCTAACTCTAGAGAGAAGAAATAGTAAGAGCTTTGCTACTCTAGTTGAAAACTAAACTCAAAATTTGTGAAAACTAGAGCCCAGGCATGGTATTTATAGACGTGGGGAATATACCCTGACGTCAAACATGTGACGTTGGACCAAGGCCCTAATGTTGCATATGTGACATTGCAACTTGATGTCACGTACCTAACATCAAGGCTAGCCAAAAATACATTTCATCATACCCCCACGACTGAATGAAAACTTGTCCTCAAGTTAAGAAGAGAAGGAATAGGTTCTTTACAATATAACATATTGGGTAGGTATGGGATTATAGACTGACATTACAACTAACTCAGATGAAATAGACATATAGACTCTAAGTACCCAAGTATACAGAATTACAATTTTTACAACATTAGGTGTTCATGATAAGAGAGGTGAACACCCAAAACGACACTGACATCCAACACCTTTTGGTAGTAGAAGAATGTGTGTGTGTGTGTGTGTGTGTGTGTGTGTGTGTGTGTGTGTGTGTGTTTGTGTGTGTCTGTGTATGTCTGTGTGTGAGAGTGAGAGAGAGAAGAGATCCAATGATCACGAACGATCCTCATTATGTGGTACTGCTACATCATCCTTGCTAAAGATAGTCCCACTTCTAGTCCATGCTTTCCATTGCAATCATGAATTTATGTAATATGTAAGACATAGTGGTTAAATACCTTATCTTGTCAGTGGTTACACCTGGCTAGGTTGTGATTGTGATTGATTGGTTCCTTGAGTAGTGTTAGTAGGAAGGTTGACAAATACGGTAAAATAATTAAGCAGTCTAGAAAATTTGAAAAAGTTCAACACAAGGAAATAGTTGAAGAGGGTATAAACACTCACAACAATAAAAAGAAAAATTCACAAAAAACTGTTGTGAAGATGTGTACAATTAGATGTCATTGATGGGGTAAACAAAAAGAATTTTATTGTAATAGTGTCTAAGGGTAAAGAACTTAACTAACCCAACCAAAAGATATGCAAGTGGGTCCTCTCCGAAGCAAGCATAGGCCTTTGATGCCCTTGCATAACTTCAAACCAAAGAGTATGTGGGCTCTATGGATGATTAATGGTTATAGTTGGTTAAGTACAAAAACCCGAAAGAAACTAACTAAGAATTCCAACACATCAAACTAGGACATCAAACCAAACCATGAAACTGGCAGTGAGGTGAGACATGAAAAGCATAGATGGATGAGAGAGAATGGAATGGAGTGCCTAATTAAGATCACATGAAGTCCCTTGTGGATTTTTTGGTTAAATGACTTGATAGAATCCATCGTTAGTCTAGACCAAAACCAACCACATTCAGTAACTTCACATCGACATTCTAAGACTAATCCACCCCATGAGACATAATAGTGCTTCCACAGAACAACCACCATTCCAAATTAGAGGAGAGATAGGAAGTGAGGAAGGTCCTTAGTTAGAGGGGACTAGTCCCATAACTAGCACTTATAGCTCATTTATTCTATCTAAGGGATGTGCTTTGAATTCCCATCATGTTTTTTTTTTCAAATGAGAACCACACCATGCAAAAACACATACATGCATTTTGTCCAAGGGGTGTGCTTTGAATCCTCATCATTTTTTTCGTGATGAGAACCACACCATGCAAGGATGCATGCCTTTATTTTTTCAAAGGGATGTGATTTAAATTCTCATCATTTTTTTAATGAAAACCACACCATGCAAGGACTTATTCAACTTAATTTTATTGGATGACATGAAACGCGAAGAAGTTCATGAAAACACACATGCACCCAGGTAAGCAGAAAAGTACAAAGAATACCAAATCCCCTTGAAACCACACCTTGTTCAAACCTTTGAATATTTCCCAATTCTAAAAACTACCAAATTTACAAATTTATTATAGTTTTTTTAATGAAAAAGGGACTGCATGTTTCCAAAACAAGGAAAACCATAGAGTTTGTGAATGGATGGATGTTGTGGACTCACTACCTGTTACATGAAAAAAAACCATGTCCTAATTATCTGTAACAAAATTCAAAGCTAGAAATCGGACACCAACAATCAATTAACAAAAGTAGTACATACCACCATCAAGTAATGCATTACCAATCTACCTGGCACTTATTAACAAAAAGTTAGAAAATCACACCAAATAAAAGAAAATATAAAAGAAAGTGCAAAATGTTCAAGAAATAGCAAATGTATGAACAATGGTACAAAACGAAAATTAGAAAAGATGGATAATGAAGATGTAAAATAAAGAATGTGTAAAACAAAAAGGTTGAAAAACTGAGAAATTGCTTTGTATGATTAGCATGAGTGGCCATCTCCCCCATGACTAAGTTGAAAGAAGGAGATCCGAAATATTAAGCATGGTCGTCCATCCGATGAGGTACTTGTTGTGTTAGCTAGCGTAAGCTCATGAAAAGGTTTGATTTGTTGGATGTTGATGAGCTATTTCTTGGTTGGACTCTCAGGTTTATAAATCATCATGGCCCCAAAAGAAAAAGTTTCATAAATAATGTAAGGTCCTTTGCACAATGTTTAAAACTTAGTTCGTTGAGGCACATGAGTGGGGTTCCAGTAGAGAACCTTATCTCCCAGTTGAAATTTGACTTTTATAATTTTTAGGTCATGATGCTTTTTTTATAAGCCTTGTGCAACGCGTTACATGATAAGGCTACTAATCAATTTTTGTCTAGCAAGTTAAGATTCATCTGTCTTTCATTTTGGGCTAGGCATAAGTCAAGGTCATGGTCACAAGCTATTGAAAGTGTATAAAGTTTAGATTGAATAGGAAGTGTTGGTAGTTTCCTGTACACAACCTCATAGGGAGAGTAGCCTATAGGAAGTTTCCAAGCTGAGTAGTAGGCCCAAATGGCATCATTTAGCTTTGTGCTCCAATCCTTCCTATACTTGCTAAAATTTCTTGTTAGTATTCATGTGATTTCCCTCTTAGTAACCTCAACTTGATCATTAGCTTGGGGATGGTAAGGTGTTGTGAGTTTGTGTTCAACCCCCAAGCATTGCATGAGCTTCCAAAAAGTAGTGCTTGTAAAATGAGTTCCATTATCATAAATTAATGCACGTGGCACACCAAACCTATTTACAGCATTTTTTTGTACAAACCAAGCAGCAGTAGAAGATGTAAAGTCAATGATGGCTACTACTTTTACCCACTTCGTAGAATAGTCAATAGCAACTATGATGTATGCCTTTCTATTTAACATGGGCATAATGGGAGCCATGAAATTAATGCCCCATATGTCGAATGGTTCAAGTGATTAATCTATTGTTGAGGTCCCTCCATATGAGCAATCATTTTACCATCTCATTGTCATCATTTACAAGAGTAGATGAGATGATGAGCATCCCTGAGGAGTGTTGGTCAATAGTGCCCTACCATTAGGATTTTAATGGTCCTGCACCTCCTAACATAGTGTCCTCCACAAGGACCTTCATAAGCATCAAAGAAAATACATAGTTGATCAACATCAAAAACACACCAATGAACAAAGCCATTGGCACACACCTTGTAGAGATGTCTGTTGATCTCCATGAATTGCTTTACCTAATGAAGAAACTATTGTTTCTTTTGATGTTTTAACTCTTGTGGCATCTCTTGAGTGAGAAAATAAGTGAGAATGTTATCATACCATTTTTGTTCCTTGGGAATTTTTTAAGCTATAGCCCTAGTAAAGAGAAGTTCATCAGGAAATGTATCAAATAATGGCTTTTCTTCCTCTTTGTCGTCCCATCACAACTGAGACAAGTGATCAGCAACCACATTCTCAATGCCCTTTCAATCTACCAACGTAAGATTAAACTCTTGCAAGATCATGAGCCATCATATGACACAAGGGCTCACCGTTGGTTTGTTCATTAGGAAGTGAATGGTGTTATGGTCAGTGTGCACAAACACCTTGTATCCAAGCACATATTTCATGAACTTTTCTAAAGCAAACACCACCACATAGATTGTTTCTCTGTAGTGCCGTAGTTCAGTTGTGCACCCACAATGCTTCGGCTAGCGTAGTGGATGGAGTATGGAAATTTCTTGTCATCTAACTATGTTAGCACCACTTCCAACGCATAATTCGATGCATCTATCATGATGTGAAATGGTCTAGACAAATCTAGTGCTTGTAAGATTGACGTTGCTACAAGATTTTCCTTAAATTGTTAGAATGTTTTTTCACATTCCTTGGTCCAAACAAAGGAAGCATCTTTCTTTGTCAGCTCCACCAATGGTTTTGTGATCTTAGAGAAATTCTCTATGAATCGTTGATAATAGCCAATATGTCCAAGGAATGACTAAACATCTTTAACTATTTCTAGCTTGAAGGTTATTCCTTGGATGATCCTTATTTTTTCAAGGTTCACCTTGATTATTGCTTGTGAGATTTTGTGCCCTAGTACAATGCCCTCCTGGACCATGAGATGAATTTTCTACCAATTGAGCCGCAAGTTGGTTTCAACACATCATTTCAACACTTACTCAAGCCAATCCAAGGCTTGCTCAAATGTAACTCCATAGGTGGAGAAGTTATCCATGAAGACTTCAACATCACTACCAATTTTCTATTAAACGATGCTTAGGACCAAGCATTGTAACATGGCAGGAGCATTGCATAGACCATACAAAATATTATAATATGCAAAAGCCCCTAGGGACTCATCAATGTTGTTTTTTCTTAGTCCTCTAGTGTAATTTGAATTTGGTTATAACCACTATAACCATCTAGGAAGTTGTAGTAGTAATGCCTTGATATTGTGTCTAGTACCTAGTCAACAAATGGTAATGGAAAATGATCCTTGAATGTTGCCATATTCAACAGCCTGAAATTAATGTAAACCTACCACTTGTCATCTTTCTTTGGCACAATTACAAGTGCACTAACCCATTCACTATCTGCAATTGGATAGATGAACCCTGCCTTGAGGAGTTGCTCAATTTCCTCTTTGAAGATTTGCTTCAATTTATGGTTCAATTGAGTTTGTGGCTGTTGTCTTGGCTTCATGGCCAAATCGATGTAGATGCAGTGTTAGCATACCTTGGATCAATCCCTGTGAGTTCAAGATATGACCAAGCAAAAGTTGTTGACCATATTTCAACTACCTTCAACAACATCTATTTTTGTTCTAGAGCAACATTTACATTGATGATAACCAACTTCTTATTTTTCAAAAACACATATTCCATACCGATTGGTAACATCTTTAGTTCCTAGGGCTCTTATTTAAAATTTTCAAGAATTTTCAACTCTCCCCAATGAGTATCATCAGAGAGTTGGTGATGAACTTGCTCGAGTTCATCCATGTTTGTGACATATTCACATGTCAAGCTCTCAATTGGTTCCATGCATAGTGTGTTTCTTTCAAGATCAGCAATCAGCCACTGGATGCCCTCCTAGTTTGTGGTTGCTATGTACAGACACCTTTGAATTTCAGTTTCTGGCACACACTATTCACATGCAGAGATAGATTCTTGCTTGATCGTCCAAAGTTTCTACACACCATTGCACCTACTATCGCTATACACGATGCATGAAACTCTCTTATTCTCGATCTTTCCAAATGCACTTTCTTTAGATATTTCAAGGGAAAGATCTTTGATGTCCATTCGTGTGTCTATGATGCTTAGCCATGCCCTTCCCATTATGATTGGGAAGTCCCCCTTACAATTCTCCACTTTGATTACCAGGAAATCGACAAGATAAGAACACCAATATATAGTGGTCATAATGTCTTCTACTAGTTCCAATGGAATAGTGATGGACTGGTCCACCAATTCTCATCGAATGTTAATCTTCATGAGAGGAGGTAGATTCTAGGTAGTCTACATCTTGTGAGAAATCAAATTAACACCAAAACCTGAATCAAGAAGAGCCTTGCATAGTTCGTTCCCAACAATTTGCAAATAAATTAGAGGACTTCTAGGATTGGCTAACTTCCTGGAAAGGTTTCTTGCATGCATCCAATCAAACACAATGTGAGTAAGCATTATGGTATGGATCCTTGGAAAAGTTTTGTTTAAAGGAGGCCCAAAGGAATTTGATATGAAGGAATAGGTAGGCGCAAGATTATCAATTGTGGGTGTAGGTGAAGGCTTAGGTGGACTACAGGATCGAAAAAAAGGCATTTTCTTTGATCGGGAATTTGAATCCTCTCATTGATGATTAGGTTGCAAATTAACAGCCCTCATAGCATTATGTTGTTGCACTTGAGTAGGCAGTTCACCCTGCACAAGAGGAGGAGCAGGTGGTAGTTATGCAAGTTGAGAGGAGTGTGTGAAGGGACAAGAGGAGGATAAGGATAGAAGGTGATGTCCCTTCTTTCATGCAGAGATGGAGTTTGATAATAGTTAAAAGGGTGGTAGTATGGCTGTAAATGAAAAACGTGACTAGAAGAGTCACATGGGGACACGAGTTACTAAACATGATAACCATATAGATCAAGCTACCGATAAGGGTATTGTTGCCTTGGTGGTGGCATAGGCCATGATTGTGGTTGCTGCCATTGTTGGTACTATTCATACAATTGCGATGGAGCTCCACTTGGATAGTACAATTGTTGTTACTCAAACTACTTGAGATTACCTTTAGGATAAGCCAACCTTCTAGATGTTTTCCTTTGTGTAAGTTGTGGATGTAAGGCATACACCCCAAACTCCTGTAGATGTGACACAACGGGGCAACATCCCTTAGGATGTTCATACTAATAAACATCACATCCACGATCATCATCTGATTCACTATCCAAAACCTCTTCAATTGCAACAATTTTTCCCTTACCTTTGTAATATGTACGTTTAGCTTCTTTACACCTCCTATGCTCACATGCACTACTTTGTTCTCTGGACTCCCAAGAAATTTTGAGAACAACTTGAAATTAGCTATTCATGGAGTCTCTTAACTAATC
The DNA here is from genome assembly GCA_015680685.1 of Gnetum montanum. Taxonomy (NCBI): domain Eukaryota; kingdom Viridiplantae; phylum Streptophyta; class Gnetopsida; order Gnetales; family Gnetaceae; genus Gnetum; species Gnetum montanum. The sequence goes on from MNCI01035145.1 coordinate 20,309, forward strand.
AACCTTGGTCCTAAGTTTAGACTAGAACTATTAAAGTGGCAAGGCTTTCTTATGCACCCCTTCGTAGAATACAGATTCATCCTCATTGTCGCAAAATCAAACCTCCCTCATGTAGATGGAAGGATCACAGTTGTACTCCTTTGCACTTCCTCTTTTTCATAACTTGCCCTCCTCTTTGGCTACCTACTCTACTAATCTGTGTACTTAATAGTCACTTAGTTCTAACAAGCGGCCCTAGGCATAAACACCAAGGGCTTCCCTCATTTCATTACGAATCCCATCTACAATGTGGTGAAGTTGATCCAATTGAAAATAACCATGGCTAGGACATTTGTGCATTAAGGCATAGTATCAGGCCAAGGGTGGCATCCAAGAGTTCGTGTGCTCCTTGTTTCTAGCCTTGGATTTTCTTTCTTAAGTTGGACACCCAGGAGTATGTTTAATATTTATCATTGAACAACTCAAGCATGGTACTCCATCGTTTGAGTGATTCTAACTCCAAGAACTGGTACCAATTCTCTACTTCTTTGATGAGTGTCCTTAGGAACAACTTCAATTTTTTCCATTCATTTTATATGTTCTATAAGGCACATGCATCTTGGAAAGCTTGAAGATGATTCTACAGAATAGAGTTGTATCCTTCTTCAAATTGAGGAATATTATTCATGTCTAAATGTTTGATCTAGCTATCTTTCACATGCCTTGTTGGAATTTTGATTGCCTCTACGATTTTGAGCATACTTTGAGTGGCAAATAGAGGTTCCTTGAGGCCTTGATCATGGTGCCTACAATATCCTTGACTACCCCTTCACTCATGGTAATGTACTCTTCAACACCTACATCCTTGATCTTTCCTATCTCAATGGTCCCTTTGGTTATCGTGGTCCCGTTAGTCATTGTGCTCATTTCGATCACCTCCATCATGATCTCGCCTTCTATGGTTATGGTCAAAGCTAGAAAAAGAAGAAGATGATGAAGGGGAAGAGGAAGAAGAACCAGCACCATCATGATGTCTAGTATTACCCCTTCAATGATCATAACCACGATCATGATCTTACTTCTTATATGCATCCTTGTCTTGACTCGCCCCTCCAGATCCTTCTTTGTCATTAGATCCCTTATGACTAGATTCAAGATTGTGAACCATGGTGTGTAGGTTCTGGTTTTGACCTCCATCTTCAAAGTCAAAGAGAGAAGCGTCATTGAATGGAAAACCTCCGAAGAATGACTTCCCACTAGCTTGCTGGTACAACAAGAATGGAGAATCATTAAGCCATTTTCCCTTCGAAAGTTCATAGCACTGCTCTAACTACTGATCTCTCAGGCATTATGCTTTGGTGGGATGATAATCCCTAGCATTGACATCTTCTAAAATATACTCCCCATGGTGGTCCTAAAGACCACATCATGCAAGCATTTAATAGAGCATTGCAAGAGCAACACGATCGAGTGGCAACACAATGTTGCCCTCCATGACACGCCACTATAGTTGTTCATCCTAGTGTAGGATGGATTTGAAGTTTGGCACATACTCATCAGGATGAGTATATGTGATTCAGTGCTGCTAAGACTTTAATAGAAAAGTGTTATCAGGCTTGGATAGAGAAGCACTCTTGTCAGAAGAAGACATTGTCAGTTAGCGAAACAAAAATCACAATGTGCTATGAGAACTTGATGTAGTAATTGTAAAATAAGATATAACTCTTAGCTTTGTTACAACAATTTAAATACTTCCATTAGGTCCTAGATAGTGGACAAAATAATAAAAAGGTCCCTATTAATGGTTCCAATGATGAGTGGTGAGGTACCCCTATGCCCAACCATACAAATCACTAAAGCATTACGCACAATCCAGTCGAATTCCATGGACCTATAGTTATCTCATACACTAGTTCTTCTAGGAAGTGAAATGGCGTTGAGAATGTTCATTATCTTCCCAACTACACTTTTGAGGTTCAAGGGTATGATTTAAGTGTAATTGAGGTATATAAATTTTTATCATTTTATATTTTATGGATGTAATCACCTACAATAAAAATAAAGAGTTGAGTGGATAAAAACCTAAATTGTCTATTGCCTACCTAGCCTAACATAAGTAACTAGCCCACTTTCTTGAACACATTCTAAACACATATAACACTATTGGACTACCAAACACTAATTGTTGCTAGGTTACCAAGTACTATAGGAATGCTCGAAGTGGTTATGCTCATGTTCATTAACAACTAGAAATAAATTGCTTGATTCAAATGCATTAAAATAAATAGCAATAAAGTAAAGTGCAATAAGGAAAATATTAAGCTATTCTCAGTGTTGCAAGATTGTCAGAAGAGTTTATTTTATTCCTGTCACACTACTACGTTTAGGTACATCAATGCTTGAACAAAAAAATCATACTCACTTTACACTCCTTCTATGAGCACTTAGAAAATATTAGAGAGAAGAAACAGCAAGAGCTTTGCTACTTTGACTAAAAACTAAACTTAAAATTTGTGAAAACTGAAGCCCAGGCATAGTATTTATAGACTTGGGGAATATACCCCGATGTCAGACCAAGGCGCCAACGTCATGTACACGACATTATGACCCTGATGTCACATACCTAACGTCGAGACTAGCAAAAATCATGTTTCATCATGGGTCAGCCCAAGAAAATGCCCCACAATGATCAAACTCCCCTTCAATACCTAGAAGAACTCCACCTTAAAAGAAAGCCAAAGACGAACATAAGACTTATGATCTCATTGAGGATTTGAAAAAAGTAAAGGCCAACATTTCAATGTATGATCTCTTACACTTTAATGAAGTAAAATATGTGATTCAAAAGATAGTTCATAGACCTGAAACCAACAAAGAAAAATCTCCAATAGCCAAAAGGCAAGTTCATTTTTTGAAAATTCCTAATGCATTGTCAATACAAAATGCAAGCAATTCCATGATGAGCAAGAAAGAGCAACCTCCTTTCCTAACAACTCTAATTATTTTAGGAAAGAACGTTCATAATTGTTTGATGGATTTTTGAGCAATCGTTAGTGTCATGCCACTTGAGGTATGTAAAACCTTAGAAGCACAAATGTTACCACAAGAGAGGAGTGTGATACAACTCGATGGATCTAATGTACATATAGTAGGATCATTAAAGAGTTAAAGTACAACTTAAATAATGCCCTACATTTACATGTTATATGGATATCTTAGTAGTTGACATGTCATCTACTTATGGTGAGTGGATTTCCTTGTGTGTAGGCAAGGAAACTACCCTGAGTTGTCCTAACCATGATCTTCCCAAGATTAGGTTGAACCTAGGCATTTCTTCAACTACAACGAATTTTGCATCTATGGGTAGCTCATTCCCTGCTACAAAGTTTACATGAACTTTTCCTTTTACTAGGACATGTGCCCTGTTGAAGGACCATAGGCACGAAGTCACTGTTGGTTTGATCTAGTCGACCAACCCCAGTTTCTCTATGATAGGCAAAGAGATGACATTTGTGGCTGCCCCATCATCAACATGCACTCTTCGAATTCGGTATTGACCGACCCGAATTGTGATGAAGAGAGGCGCCATAGTCACTTGGCCCTTTTCGAGATCTTCCTTAAGGGCTTTGTTGCTGAAAGTTAGTGGAGGTGTAGACTTTATAGGTACAGAGGGGAGTGTGACTGCGTGGATCGTTCTTTTATCTGTCGGCATGTTCTCATCGACCGAGATTGCCATTAACATGCGAACTAGAGCCTCGCGGTGAGGGGCGGATACCATGACCAAGTCGTATAGGCTTAACATGGTATTTTTTTGCCTTAGGGTTTGCCCAACCTAGGTTAGGGTGTTCAAGAAGTCTTGGTCATTCGTCTGTTTGACACTCTCCTTCTCGATTCATCCTAGGAGACAAATCTCTCAAAGGGAGGTGGCCCCAGACCCAAGTGCAAATTTCCAGTGACAGGATGTCATAGGTTGTGTGCTTGTGTTAACCTTCATCCTTGGTGACGAAGGTGTAAATTTAAAGGACGAAGACATAGTTTTGGAAATGCTTTTGACGGTATTCCTATTCGACATCTCACTCGTCAGGTAGGTTTCTCGCATTGTAGGGTGAGGAAGTTGTTTGTTGCTACACAAGATGGGGACTGTTGAAGACGCTAATGTCCTGATGATGAATGGGGCTAGAGGTGTTAGCAGATGGGGTTGCACGACCCCACCAACGGGTGGTGCAAAGGTAGATGCTCGTGGTGGGACTTTTAGGATGAAGGGCGACTACCGGCTTGGGCCGGCCATTGGTGGCATGGGCACACTACGCTGAGGCGCACAAATCACAAATGGTTGAGAAGGTAGCATGGGATCATTGTCAATATCGATGGCATTGATTACATAACCGACGTTGTTGGCATTGAGTGGATCGGTATAGATGTACATGGATTGGTTTTCAGGACGTACTGGGCTACTTTCATCTAACACCAAATGCTCTAGGTCAATCAGTCTTTGGATGTCATCTTGCAATGATAGATAATAATCTGTGGTATGACCACATATTTGATGGTAGTCACATAACCTGTCCAACCTAAAACCTTTAGGGATTGGAGGTTCATTGGGCAGGGCTAAAGAGGGATTTCTAAGGAGCTCACAGTAGCATCGATGTCTTATGTTTGCTTCTTCTGACATCCTCTTGTGTTGAATGTATCCCTCTACCAACAGTTACTTCAGGAGTTTTGAAGTTTTAAGGGGCAGGGGAGTATATTTTGAATGATATTTACGTTCAAAATTAGGTTTAGTGTATGCAGATGTCTCGGGTTCAGGGGCGGCAGGTTGTAATGCTTGGCCCAGCTTAGGCCCTGAGTTGGTTGTAGGTACGGTCGGTTTCTTGTTATTCTTGTTTCCATTATTACTATGTTTGGATTTAGCCTCAGCTACTACAGCAGCTACCATGGTCGTTGGGGCCTTACCTTTGTCCTTCTTTGCAAAACTATTCCTATAAGTGACATAAGCCAGGTCTTTACATGCCTTGACTGCGTCTTGTATGCTTTTCATCTAAGCGAAAGCTTGACTGAGTGTGGAGCAAGGTAATATAGTTTTGAATTGATGAAGTCATTCACTACAACCTTAAAGACGGATAAAAAATGAGCCTCTACGATAGGTTCACGGATTTCGTTAAGGGTTGCGCTCCATCGTTGAATGAATTTTTGGACTGGTTCTAGTGGATCTTGCTTCACGCTCATCAGCTAATCCAGCGTGGTTTTTGGCTTCAATTTATACTTGAAGCGCATCACAAACTGGGTCAAGAGTTCTTCCAAAGTTGAAATGGAGGAACGTGGCAACGCGCGATACCAATCTAGGGCCTTCCTAGCTAGGGACATGGCAAAGACACGAATGATCGTATGTGGCCATTGTTGTAGCAACAGGGACTTTGACCGAAAAGTGATGAGATGTGTATTGGGATCTCCTTCTCCATCATACTTTGTGAAGTGTGGGAGGGACATCCCAGGCAGTAATATTAAGGTAGGGATTGCAGGGTTGACGGGGTCATCTTGGTAAAAGTCCATGACTTGTACCGTATCGGACCCCACAGCTTTGAGGCATTTTACTTCCTTGGTTATGGTTTGAATAAGCTGAAACACTTGGTCCAGACCCGGGGATGTTGTAGATGTCTGAGGGACTATAGAGGTGACCCCCATAGGTGGCATGGTAGCGGTGGCAATTTGACCCATTGACTGTGTTGTTGGAGCTGCCCCTGCTAAAGGTGTTGTTTGCATTGTCCACCATCTGGTGTGTGGTATCATCGGAGTGGTAATAGTGGTTTGAGCTGTCGGGTAGGCTGTTTGGATCACCAGTGGGAACCCCCATGGTCCCACGCCAAGCTGTGCCATTTGGGGGATCAAGTAGACCTAAGGGCAAGTGTAATGAGACATCTACAATGGTTGCCGAACAGACGAGGAAGCGAATGGCGGGCACCACGTGGATGGGCCTGGGCCCATCATTGTGGGTGGGGTGGTTGCATATGTAGGAATTGGTATGGGAGTTAGGTGCAGTTGTAGAGTAGGTACAGTGTGGACATGCGGTATAGTAGCCATGATAGGTATGTTGCGTGTTGCGGTAGCATGCGGATAAATGGCTTATGATGGCACAGTTGCCGCAGGTGCAACCAGGCGGTAGGGGTGATGAGGTGCTGGGAACATAGCGTGGCCACCCACTGTAGTGGTAGTTGCAAACTGCTAGATCGTAGGCGCGATGGCAAAGGGGGTGGTGACAGGCAGCGGGTTGGCCCAGAAGGACTGGATAGGCAAGATAGGAATGGGGTTGGCTGGGCCTCCCTCATTAGATTGGGAATTGAGTTCCTCCTACCCATCTTGAAAGGCATCACCCTAGTTGGACGTTGTGTCTTGTTTCCCCCTAAGCCTTTTCAACTAGATTAGTTGATCTAGCAGCCTCTGGTTTGCTTGTGTCAAAGGTAGGGAACTGCCTTGGTCAGGAACGAATTCCTCCCCGTTGCAGTAAGTGAACTCGAAGTTATATTTTTCTTCAAGTTCGTGTAAATCTAAGGGTAGGTTAGCCTGCACCTTCACGCAAAGGAAATTATAATGCTCATGTTTCTGGGCCAAGCCCTTAGGTCCTTGATTTTGAATCCTGAGAGACCAGTGTGCTTCTGGTGTTGGATTCAACCATTAATCAGCACCAATAGTGCCTTGTGCTACGAAGGGCACCTCCATGTTGGAGATATCGATAGAGGTAGTAGCAGAAGTCATTGTTAAGCAAGTGATTATGTGAAAATGCTAGAAAATGTAGAAGAGTAGAAGGATTAAATGAAAATGGCTGACTTTTTGTCTTGCAGGATCCCGAAGGGACTATCGAGGTGACTGACCGGTGCCACACAAGACAGAAACAACCTCAAAGGGTGTCGCATTTTCGCCTATGCTGGCTAGGGCATAGGATGCATGCGGGACTACTGTAGAAGAAGCAAGTTAAATCATCATCTAGAGGCTTATTGTCTCATAGGGTTCTGGAGGAACTGTCGAGGTGACCGATCTACACCACACGATGCACAAACAACCACAAAGGGTATTGAGTCTACGCTAATGCAAGTAGGGGTGTGTAAGGCATACGAGACTACCGTAAGATGAGCAAATTAACTACTGGCCAGATAAATTTTGTGTCTAGTAGGATCCCAGAGGGACTGTCGAGGTAACTATTCTATACTACACAGAATGAGGTACAGAACACAGGCAAGACAACCATAGGATGGGCAAATTAACTAGCTATCAAGCAAGCTTTACGTCTCACAGGGTCCCAGAGGGATTGTCCAGGCAATCGATCTGCACCGCACGGGGTAGGGTGTAGTACACATGCAAGACGACCGTAGAATGAGCTAGTTAACTAGCGATCAGAGGCCTTTTGTTCTGTGGGGCTCTGGAGGAACCATCGGGGCGACCGATCTACGCCAAACAAAACGTAAACAACCACAAGAGGGTGTCATGTCTACGCTCATGTGTATCAGGGCACAGAAGGCTCACAGAACTACCATGACACATGGAAAAGGCACCAAAAGGTCCTCCTTCTAGTGTCAGAAAATTGTAGCAATCGAAAACGTTGGTGGCTGGAAGAACGCCAAGGTCGGTAGACACGATAGTTCCAACCCCATGCCCACGGGAGGGCAGTGCTAGGTGTGTGCGAACACGAGGTTCCCTGAATGGTCTGGTCGATCAGACAAGGAATTACATCGATGTTAGTATAGCCTTTTGCAATATAAATGGTACAAATTGTGAGATGGTGTTTATGGGTAATTACAGCAAGAAAGAAAAGGGATTAATAAGAATGCAACAATTATGCGAAATAATGAATAAACGTAGGTGCGACAATGGTATGAGACAATGATTGAAGGTAAGCAAAATAGAAATAATACAAGAAAGCTAGAAAGTAAATAAGAAATAACATGAGATGCAGTTAGGAACATGCACCACTTCAAAGCCACAAATCTGTTCGGTTGGGGAATGGCACAATCGGTTGCACGATGTGATGGAGCACAGAAAGTTCCGAGAGTGACCAAAGTGTGTCGGGCAACAGGAAATGGCTATGCACTTGGGCACAGACTTCACGTATATACAATGCAGGTGGGATCCTACCAAGGTGGTAGGACGAGACCATGGGCTTTATGCCAGCTGAGAGAGGTTCCTTTTACAAATTGCTGGCCTCTCCCTTTCTTTCCGTTATTGTGAGATTGCAAGTATTTCTCTTTTTTTTCTTTCAGTCAAGGAGACTCTCCTTTTCTTTTTATTTTTATTTTCTGTGGACCCTTTTCTATGCTGCTCGACAGGCTAGTTATAGGGTTGAAGGTAAGCCAAGGTGACCATTTGAATGCTGCATTGTTGCAGACTTGCGTTACTGGCGTTACTTGAGCCATTTGTGACCATTGAGCTTGCAAGACCATTGTGACACGAGCAATAACTACGATCTTACTACATCATGACTGCGTCACTAGCTTCTAGAGGCATGTGCCAATGGTCCGATTGAGGTGGAGTGCATTGATGTCGCATGACTACCTTCTTGTTGTGCTGTGTTTTGCGACGTGGCCTGCTTATCATGGCGTAGCACTTTGCTACATGTCTTGCCATACATCACATATTTGCTACATGATGCTACGTTACATAGGATAGTGTAGCATAGCGACTAGGACAATTTTGCTGATTTTTAGCTTATCCTTCCATAGTGCATGTTTTGCAGACTTTGCTGATTTCACCTTTCTAACCGCCTTCTGTTCCTTTCTGCAGGATTTCTACGCCTTGCTGCGCCATGTAGCTCAGTGCAGCGTAGCAGCAGACATGGTCCGCTGCTTCCTGGTGAAAAGAAACATCACCACAAAACTCGAGATTGGATGAGGGAGGTGAGTAATGAAGTTGTTGCTATGCTACGTCATATGTCATCACATAGTGTAACATCTCGTTCCGCCATTGTTTTCTAAAGCTTGCTACGCTACACATTGTAGCGTAGCAGGCTTTGTGACTTAGAAAACTTGTTGAACTGCTTCTCCCTTGCACCTAGAATACTGTCACTAATTCTGGACACCATTTCTGAGCAGGCTGTCAACTGTTTAGACTACTTTGGTGGACAGGCGAGTTGGTACGGAACTCACCCATGCCTAAAGTAGAAAATTTACTGAACTGGCCATCCTAGACTCAAAACGTTCTTTTCCTGATGGACTGCCTAGGACTGCCATGGTTCTTATGCGGACTGCAAGGGCCTGGTGAAGGCAAGATGATCCCATGTTTTCTTTTAGGGTGTTTCATTTGGGCCACCTCATTAATGTGACTTATTACTAGTCGATACATAGATGGATTTTCCCCACTCATTCTTTCTTTCTACTCTTGTTCACTCAAGAGCTGCTCTTAGATTTGTCGCAGATGCTCAAGGACTATGCAGGCCTTTGGTATTGTCTCTTGAGTGGTGGTGGTGGTAGCAACTCCTCTTCTTGAATGGTTATTGGCATTTTGTCTTTCATCATTTTTTCCCATGAGGCAAAAGGAGCATGCCTGAGAGTGTCATTTGAATATCAAATAATACCTACCCTTTTGCAAAGTTTCCTAATAAGGCATGAAAAGGGTAGGGTCTTCCTTCCATGTTTGTTCTCCTTGAAAAGCTTCTCGACCTCCAAATAAATAAGCTATGGAAGGTTAATAGAAAATTTCCCGCTTAGAGCAACACATGCCCGAGCAAAGAAAGTAGTCATCTTGCTTGGCCTCACTGTTGAATTAACATGATAGGCTGCAATCTTAAAATAAATTCACTTCGCCAATGTGAGTGCACCATACTCCTTATGATCCATCCTATAACATTGCTAGGTCCACTTCCTTTTTGCCTTAGGATCATCTTTTGTTAATATCTTCACCAACTATGTCCCAATGTCTGGAAAACCCAATGCTTGTGCAATGGCCCCTACCGAGTAGGACACTTGAATGTGCTTGATTTTTACAATGGACCCTGGCCTTCAGTTATTCCAAAAGAGATAGTTCTCTCCCATCTAACATTCCCCATTGGTCGTGATGATTGGATACATGGGAGAGATTTGCAATTATGTTCTAACATAATTTAGAGCTTTTTCCAAAAATGGCTTGAAGTTTATCTCTTAAAGAACTAATCTTTGGATCTCTCGGGACTTGATGATGTCTAGACAGGCTTGAGTTAGAGTGACCTCAAGCCTTGGCACAGGTCTAGGT
>MNCI01035156.1:9904-90759 GCA_015680685.1 Gnetum montanum
ACCTCAGACTTGCTTAACCATACACCGTGACACATACAAGCAAGCCTGGGAAGACAACGAACGATTAACCCCAAGTGTTTCTTGTGGCGTTAAGGCATTTAGTCTGCGGAGTTCGACCGGATCGCGCGTGTACGCTCGTATTCGTATGGTAGAGTGTAGGGGTACCTCGCCACTCATCACATGGAAACTTCAACCTCATCTCTTGTGACATTAAACATCTATTAGAAGTCTTCATACCTCCATTTCACAACTTTCAACAATTCTTCCAGGTGACTTATCAGTAGGCAATGAATCCTAGGACCTGTTGTTGGTGCTTGAGTAGATTGAATGGTATGGACCCCAAAGCTAATGGTTCTTATTACAGGAACTTTGGTTGCTGGCATTGATGTGAGAATTGCTACAGAGGCATTCGTTTGTGCTACTCTATACTTGGGAGGATTATTCAATTGGTTCTTTTTAGTTAATATAGGCTTGAACATCTCTACGCAAGAGGCATTTTGATCTTACCTCATAGTGGCATTTGTATATCCAAGGATTTTAGCTTGCTTACATAATTTACAAATTAGGTAGGAGAATGAAAATATGTTCTTTCCTAATTTTTTCTCCTAAAATCTTTATTCTATCTCCAAGAAAAAGAGATGAGCTAAGTTGGTTGGATAGCTCCCACTCAAGATAACACTTCCTCTAGTTATATAGGTGGATATTCTATTTAAACGCTTTGTGATGTAGTTCTAATAGGTCCCTATTTTCAAATAGATCTTTTTGGAAAATGATAAGAAACAACATTCCTTCATCTTATCACTATAGGTCCTTTCCATTCATAGTTTTTGAGTTAAGACCACAACAATTTTTATTGTGATCATGCAAAGTGTTTAGATATAATGCATTTGAATAAAGACTTCATACAATCACTTCACATCATTTGGTAGGTACTCACTATCTTATACTAGTTTTTTGCAAAAATTATTAAGATAAATTTCATAAATGAAATAGAAATGCTCATATATATAGGAATTTATGAGTATTACATCAACATTGATGCATTCATGCATCCTAGGCTATGCAAACATTCATGCATCAACATAGATGGATTAATATAGTAAATAAAAGGATTATTCATCATACTCCCATAATTAACTAAAAACTTGTCCACAAGTAAAAAAAATTAGGAAAGAGTTTGTTTAAGAAGTTATGGAATTGACTAATTTTTTTAAGACTTGACTAGATTCGTGTTCCACATATCAAAATATTTGAAGAACTTGATAATTGACAAGATAAAAAATGATGAAAATAATGATACATTATCCTTATGAAAATCATAGGATTTCAAAAACTTCCAAGGAAGATGCCTTAAATTATTTCTAGTGGTGGAGGATGCTCCTACCTTGGTGGCTTTACCAATTGATTTGTTTCTATTGTTACTATGCTCTTCAAGCCAAACACCTTAATTAGGGCTTTGATTTTCTTCTTCTTTATCCTAGGTTCATGAATGGTCCAACCTAGTTTTCTTAGAATGGATGTGTTGAACACTTTCCAAGGATATGAAAGAGTTGAAAACATATCATATACATTAATAAAATAGTCCACAACATGTATGCATTCAATGTCAAATGCCTTCACTTTAGCTTGTCTCACTTGGTAGACCATCATTCTCGTAGCCAAGTTTTTTGTAACATCCTATTGATTGGTAAATTTTGCTCTAAAAATTTCTAGCTGTGCATTTGTAATGTAGAGGTTATTAAATGCTTTTTTGTGGAGCTTATATTCATTCTCATAAAGCAAGAAAGTTGTTGCGACTTTGTTTTTCAACTCATTCATTGGTTGGCTCCATATACTTGTACATATTCTCAATTTGTAGCTCCTTCATTTTGATCTATGCTTGATTATTTACATTGATACCATTCAAGATGGTTTTCCAATTAGAATCTTGTAGTTGTTGGAGGACCATATTGAGCTTTTCTTTGGCTACCCAAATCTCATTATAACTAATCTTCATTTGGAGGCCCACCTAGTCTCAGTAGTGATTTTTGATTTTCTTATACTTGGTAACCTCATTCTACTAGTCTACAATCTTAATTGTTGATTTTTTCCAAATACCTTTAATCTCCTTCATTGAGAGAGATTTTTTTTCACTACAATTCTATAGACATCTATCCTCACATGTGCTAATTACTCTTGAAGGTGCTTTAAATGGTCTTGAAGTTTATTCATTTTCCATTCAATGTTAGACAACCTTTTGTTCTTCTAATAATGCCTTTGTTTTCCTTTGCCAACATGGTGATGCACTTATTCAAGGCATGAACTTTTGCTTCAAATTGAGAGGAACCCTACATGGCCTTTTGTTTCTCCATTTCCAAATGATATTACTTAACCTTTAATTGATTAAATGCCTAATTTCTAAACAAGGTAAGCTAGTGAATAGTAGAATTTGAAAGCTAAGCATGGAGTTGTTCTACTTCATCTTACAATTTCTAGTTCGGTAACTATGCTAGTTGTGGTTAAGCCTCCAAAGTGGCCAATTTCCCCTTGATAATAATTAATTTAGATTGGGCTACAATGACATCTTTTGAAATGTTGAAGATGTTTATCATTGCTCATCCAGTTTCAACCAATTTATCTAGGACTTCCTCATGATCAGCCAATAAAAAAATTGGAAAAAGAAATATTTGTAGACAACACAAGTAATAGACTACCATGGCTGAGCAAGGTTAGAGATCTTAATTTTTCCTATGTACCTTTTTGGTTTGGGGTTATCACCAAAGAATCTAGTGGAAGTCTATAAGTTGACAAACATAGTATTATTGAAAGGTTATCCTTCCCAGCACAAGCTAGTGATGCATATAATGTGCTCTATCATGGTAAAAATCTTCTCACCAATAATGAAGTTGATGCGATTCTAGGTGTAAATGATAGCAAAAGTGAGGCAAAAAGTGGTAAACTACAAATTCCAAATAATTGCTTTTACCTATGCTATTGCAATATGTGCTATGCATTAAAAGGATAAATGTTGATGATATTTGATGCCTTGTAGTAGATTGTTTGACATAACATTAGAAAGCTATTTGAGAAAATGTTATAAAGGATGTTATTCCAATGAGGGGAGAGAGTAATAATTTGAAGAATGAGGTGAGTTATAGAGAGGCTCTTGAAAATTTAAAAATGATGGCATTATGATGGTGCCACAACCCTAAGTATGAGGTTACACATTAGATGACCATGTGTTGGTCCCTTGTAAGTGAATCAACATATGCAATGTGCTGAAAATCTTCCATGATCATAGCAAGATGTTATAGAAGAGTAGCTGGCATGATAGTGTATGAACAATGGCTAAACATGTGTAGATTTGTTTCTTCTTCATTCATGAAAAGAACACATATCCTCAATCCTTGATAGCCATGTTGGATAAGGTTGCTTCATGTTAGTAGGACATCTTGGAAAATGAGCCATACAAACACTTGTATGTAAGGAATGACTAAGACCTACCATGCATTATGAATGTAATTGGGTGATGAGAAAAATCTATTCTGATGAGTGGCGAGGTACCCCTACACTTAACCATACGAAATGAGCGTAGCACACATGATCTGGTTGAACTCCGCAGACTAAATGCCTAAATGCCCCATGGAACACTTGGGGTTAATCATTCGTTGTCTTCCTAGACTTGTTGTTGTCACGGTCTATGGTTAAGTACGTCTGAGGTATATGATTTTTATGGTCTTTTATGGTTTTTCTCCTATGCTAAAGGGTGAAGGGTTGAGAGCACTAACTAACTCTAACTAAGGACCTAAGTCTAAATTAACTAGCATCAGCATCCGTTTCCACTTACCGTACACACCCTGAACTATGCAACTGTGGCTACCAAATGCTAATTGTTACTCGGATCACCACACGTAATGCACATGCTCGAAGTGGTCATACTAAGGCAGTTAACTAGCCTAAACGTGATGAGTAGCCAATTCCTTGACTAGTTGTACACACCCATAGATGCTCTTAATCAAGTCGTACTCATCTCGCATTCTAGGAGTTGAGGGTGAGAGAGACTAATCACGATGAGTAGCTGATTTCTTAATTAGCCGTATACATTCGTCAATGCTAGTAATCAAGTCGTACTCATGCCGCGCTAATGTAGGTAATAAATAATAGGTAAGAAATAACAAATAATAAATCCTATTCCATGCACTACAATGTTTACCCATAAAGCTCGTCTTTATTGTTGTACACAACTTGCGTTCAGGTACAAAGCTACTCGAATAAAGATCTATTTACTTGGGGACTCCTACTGCGGGCACATGGAAAATATTCTATCTCTGGAGTGATCAAACTACCAAATTTTCCCTACTTTAAGCCTAGGATGGGAAATGACGGGACTACCGCCTCTTATTTATAGATTTGGTGGCGGACCGTGGTATTGCGTACGCGATATCATAGGGGACGACACGATATCGTGATGTCCATAATATTGCGGTGCATGTGATATCGCGTCTCATCATACCCCCATGACTGAATGAAAACTCATCCTCAAGTTCCTTACAATAATATCGGGAAGGTGTAAAATTATTGAGGGGAATGGAACTAATGGGATGACATGTGAACGGATCATCATTAAAAGACTTGACAAAACTGGTGTTCATAACAACAAGGGTGAACACCTTATTACAATGACATTAGGCCTTTGTTGACAGCTTGAGAGAAAGAGAGAGATAGAAAGAAGTGTTGCTGCTGCCAACGCCAAGATTGCACTTTTCGTTGTCCTTCGGTAAGCACACTATCCATCTTGCTCCTTGCATATCTACTTCCAGCACTGCTCCATTCCAAGTGTTTGCTCCAGCTCCAGATCCAATCCGTTGTTTGTATGATTGCCATCTGCACACACAACATAATCTTGTATTAGCAAGTGTAAATGAATCATTATATAATTAATACCTTGCTTCGGTGTAGGTTCATTGGCTAGATTTTGGTATGGCTAATATGGATCGAGAGATATATTAATGATGACTACTGAAGGTGTAGGGGTTAGAAAGAAAATCAAAAATTTCGAGGCTAGGAGAAAATTGAAAAAATCAGGCCCCGTACCCCCATGACTAATCACGAACCTCCGATAGCGTTAGAATGGAGAAAGGAAAGGAGTAAGAAAGATAGATAAAAAGGGACAACTATGGAATCGATGAAATGGATGTCAAGATGAAAATGAACAAAATAAAATTGATTGCAAAATGTTAAGGGAAAGAAGTTAACTAATGCTCCACATATGAATGTCAGTGGGTCCTCCCCAAAGCAGGCTCATACCCTTAATGCTCTGACAATCCAACATTCAAAGAGTCCGTAGGCTTTGGGAATGTCATTTGGAACAAGAGTTAAAGTTTTAACTGTAAGAATTTACCAAAAAGAAAACAAAGCATCAACCAAAATATATACACTAATAATACAACCAACAATGAGGTGAAGAATGGAGAGAAGGATGGAGAGAAGAGAATGGAATAGAATCTCAAGGACAAGGTGGTGTATATCCCCTTGTATATTTTATGATTAACGGGACTTGGAAAGTCTCATTTCAACTTCGGCCTCAAACCAACCACATCCAGTGACTTCGCATCAATGCATTTGGCTAAACCATCCACTTGGATAATGAGGATGCATCTCCAAAGAGACATCACCATTCAAACGAAACAAAGGAGAGAATGGGAAGTGAGAAGGGTCTTAGTTAGAGGAAAAACTTTTGGTTCCATAACTAGTGCTTGTAGCCCAAATTTTATTTCATCTAAGGGGTGTGCTTTGAATTCTCACTTAGATTTTTTTTTTGTGTTTTGTGTTTTTATGCGTGATAAACACACCATGCAAAGACTTCTTATTTTTATTGTCTTAGCTTCCGATAGTTTGGTAACATCAGAATGGTAAGAAACTCAAGAAGAAAACATCCAAGCACCCAAGAGAATGGCCAATGCAAAAGCATCAAGTTCCCTTAAAGTCACACCCTTTGCAATCCTTGAGTCCTTCCTTAGTTTGAGAAATGTCTGGTCACCGATTCGTTTAAGTTCTTATTAAGAAGGGGACTGTACATTTCCAAGCCAAGAGGAACCATAGAATTTGATGGATGGATGGATAAAGTGATCTCATTGCCTGCCATATCAAAAGAAACATACCTTAGTATCAACATTGTAACTTAAAGGTAAAAACGAACATTAGCAATCAATATGAAAATAGTTTATACCATCATTCTGAACACTTATTATGGGACAAACTAACATGGTGGAATACACACACACACACACACACAATGGAAAAAGTATAACGATGTTGTAAAACAAAAACAAGAAAAGTTAAAGAAAGTTGTAAAACAAAAATTATAAAAGTTAAGGAAATTTGTAAAACAAAAATGTGTAACACAAAAATAGTTTTAAAAAAATGTAAAAATAACTTAGGGCCCTATATGATTAGCATAGGTGGCCATCTCCCCCATGATTGAGTTGTAAGGGAGAGATCCGAAATAACGAACGTCTATTTGAATTTCTTAGAAGTGTCCAACTTCTCCCAATTGATGATCTTAGATTCAGGGATGGAAGTTGGCGACGCTCATATTCCAATGTGTCTATGCCTTCATTGTTGACATGGGTTTCCTTAGTTTGTTCTATGCATATTTTTCTACTCCTTTTAGTAGCTATCAACCACAGGGCGTCTACTAATGGTTGTGTGGTTGCTACATATAGGCATTGTTGTTTCAAAGTCTCAAGAGCACACCTATCACATGGAGGCATTTCCTCCATGTCATCACCTGATGAATCACTGTATGTGATGCATGGAACTTTCCTCTTGTCGATCTTTCCACAAATGTTGATCTTGGAAATTTCCAAGGAAAGATCGCGGATCCTAAGGCATGCATCTACTGTACTAAGTCATTCCCTTCCCATTATAATTGGGAAGTTCCCTTCGTTATTGTTAACTTCGATCACAAAAAAATCAGCTGGATAAGACTAACCACACATAATGGTAATAACGTCCCCCACCAATCCCAAGGGAATGGTGATGGGCTGGTCTGCCAGCTCTAGTTGAATGTTGCTCTTCTTAAGCTGGGGCAGGTTCCAGGCTTGATACATCTCTCGTGAAATTAAGTTAACTCCAGAACCTGAGTCAAGAAGAGCCATGTGTGGTTAATTTTCGGCGATCTATAAATAGATTAAGGGACTCCCAGGGTCAGTTAGTTTCCTAGGAAGTTGACCTACCTTGATCCAGTTAGTTACAGTATGCGTTGACATAACCATATGCGTTAAGTTGTGATTTTGGAAAGAAGGGTGCTCCAAAGTGTTAGATGGTGGAGGAGTGTACATAACCTCAACCACTTGTTATTGCAAGAGTTTGTCTAGGCTTTTGGTTCTGAAGCAAGGTATTCTCTTTTTACAGTTGTCAGAACCAGCAGCAAGTTGGACATTTATAGCTCTCGTAACATGACATTGTTGTGGTTGAAAGGAAGTTCCCCTTGCATTGTTGGAGCAGGAGATGTTACGGGAACTACTTATGGTGGGAGAGGTGCGGATGGATTAGGGGGATGGTGTGGGTATGGAGTGTCTCTCGAAGGAGAAGGAGTCCTTCTGAAGTACTCCCAAACTTGGTAGTGATAGTTGGGAGTTGAGTGACTCATAGAGTCACTTGGAGAAATTAGCTGCTGCACATAATATCCATAATGGTCAGGCTGCCGGTAAGGGTACTGATGTTTTGGTGATGGCATCCCCCATGACTGTGGGTATTGCCAATGCTGATGTTGTCCGATGGGCTGTGATGGAGTTCCACTTGGATAATACGTTAGTGGTTGGTGGAATTACCTTGCGTTACCTTGTGGCTAAGGTAACCTTCGGGGTGTTTACCATTGGTTGAGTCTTGGATTAAGCACATACACCCCAGACTCCTGTAAATGTGAGATAATGAGGCAACATCCCTTAGGATGGTCATAGTGTTAGATCTCACATCCACCGTCATCGTCTATGTCAGAATCTACAGCCACATTGGAGTTAGTGATTTTCCCCTTACCCGTGTTATGTGCAAGGCCTAAATCTCTTCACTTTTTCTTACCTTTGTCACTACTTTGTTCTATATTAGACTCTTCTACAATTTTTAAGATAGTTTCTATTTTAGAGTCTAAGGAACTCCATACGTCGTCTACCTTAGCCGCTATTTCAGTTGCTAATTTTTGGATCGGCAAGGTTTTTCGGTTCACCAACTCTTTGAGTGGTGACTCATCCTCTTCATCACAAAACTTCACTCCCTTCTTTTAAAGGGAGGGATCGCAATTGTACTCTTCCACACTTTTCCTTTTTTGTAGCTCACCTTCTTCATTTACTATTTGCTCCAATAAGCTTTGTACTTCATGGGCTGTAAGTTTTGATAATCGTCCTTGGGCATAAGTCCCAAGGGTTCTTCTAGTTTCATGCCTTAGCCCATCCACGATGTGGCGAAGTTGATCCTGCTAAGTGTACCCATGGCCCAGGCAATGATATAACAATGTGTAATAGCAGACCATGGCAGCATCCAAGGGTTCGTGATGACCTTGCTTCTAGCCTTGGATCTACTTATGCAAATTGGACACTCTGGATTACGTTTGATACATTTCGTTGAACAGTTCTAGCATCGTACTCCACCTCCTAATGGTTTTCGATTTTAAGGACCAATACCAGCTCTTTGCTTCTTTGGTGAGTATCCTTAGGAACAACTTAAGTTTATGCTACTCATTTACTATATTCTACATAGCATAGGCATTATGGAATTCCTATAAATGATTTTGCAGATCAGCACTGTATCCCCCTTCAAATCGTGGGATATTGTTTATGTCTAATTGTTTGATCTGACTATCTTTCAAATGCCTTGTGGGAATCATAACTGCCTCTATTATGTCAATCATACTTTGGGTTGCGAGTAGGGGCTTGTCATCATCATCTCTTTCATGATGCCTGTGATGTCTGTATTGTTCCCTACTCTCCCTACGTCCTTGCCCTAGTCCTCTCTCTCGACTTTCCGATCAAGGTCTTTCATCCTTTTGACCTTTATCTTCACCTTTATGTTCATGGTGGCTTCCCCCAGATGTGGAAGAAGAGGATGAGTGATGTGAAGAAGGGGAAGAAGAAGGAGAACCATCACCATGATGATGTTTCTTGCCTTTTCTTCAGCTGCTACGGCCCCGATCGTGGTGACGATCTAAGTGCCTGTCCTTGGCATAGGTGGTTGTTCCCCCTATGAATAGTAGGTGTTCATGGGCATCAGAACTAGGGATATGTATCGTTGATCATATGTTCTGATACCCTTCCTCCTAGCCATCGTTAGGAGGGGGAACATCATTTGCTACAGAACCCGTGATAAGGGGTTCCTCATCTCCTATTTCGCTAAGGACGTGTAGGCCTTTGCCCTTCAGAAAAGTATGTTGACTCTCCTACCTTAAGTCTCTCATACATTGGGCATCTATGGGATAATAATCCTTCATGTCAAAATCTTCCGCAACGTATTCAGCGTATAATTCTTGTATGCCAATCTGTACGAAGGCATGGAAAAGCATGTGAGAGATTGATCGATCTGGGGATAACACGATGTTACTTTGCAAATCTCTCCATCGCAGCTGTTCATCTTGATGGAGGATAAAAGTAAATTCTGGAATATACTCATCGGGATGAGTATAAACTATCTTGTATTGTTTAGGACTTGGCTGATTTGGATCATGTTTTTCATGTTACCGACTTTCCCGTGTATGGTCCTTAGGTGGTGAGTTGCTCTTATGAGAAGAAGGCATTTTTATCGGTGTGCTAATTTCACTGTTATATAAATTTTTATCTTGATTATCCCGAAGGTTCGTTAAGGCTCACAACGATGTAAGTGATATCCCTTATGTTCAATTCAGTGCACAAACACTTAGTCCCTGGCAACGGCGCCAATGATGAGTGGCAAGGTACCCCTATACTCAACCATACGAAACGAGCGTAGCATGCACGATCCGGTCGAACTCCACAGACTAAATGCCTAAACACCCCATGGAACACTTGGGGTTAATCATTTGTTGTCTTCCCAGACTTACTTGTTGTTGTCACGGTGTAAGGTTAAGTAAGTCCGAGGTATATGATTTTTATGGTCTTTTATGGTTTTTCTCCTATGCTAAAGGGTGAAGGGTTGAAAGCACTAACTAACTCTAACTAAGGATCTAAGGCTAAATTAACTAGCATCAGCATCCATTCCCACTTACCGTACACACCATGAACTATGCAACTATGGCTACCAAACGCTAATCGTTACTGGGATCACCACACGTAACGCATGTTCTAGAAGTGGTCGTACTGAGGCACTTAACTATCCTAAACATGATGAGAAACTAATTCCTTGACTAGCCGTACACACCTGTAGATGCTCGTAATCAAGTCGTACTCATCCCGCGTTCTAGGAGTTGAGGGTGAGAGAGACTAATCACGATGAGTAGCCGATTCCTTGATTAGCCGTACATATTCATCAATTCTTGTAATCAAGTCGTACTCATGCTGCACTAATGCAGATAATAAATAACAGGTAAGAAATAACAAATAATAAATCCTATTCCATGCACTGTAAGGTTTATCCACAAAGCTTGTCTTTATTGTCGTACACAACTTGCGTTCAGGTACAAAGCTGCTCAAATAAAGATCCATTCACTTGGGGACTCCTACTGTGGGCACATGGAAAATATTCTATCTATGGAGTGATTAAACTGCCAGAGTTTCCCTACTTTAAGCCTAGGATGGGAAATGAGGGGAGTGCCACCTCTTATTTATAGATTTGGCAGCAGACCGCGATATCGCGTACGCGATATCACGGTGCATGCGATATCGTGTCTCATCATATTCTAATCAAAGCATCAAATTTGTGATGCTCATTGATTTCTTTGGAAATAGATGGTCAGCTAGGATTAATGTTACATGGAGGGATGGATGGAAAGCATGAGATGTGCATCATAGCTAAAGAATATATTAGATTTACAAGAGGGTAATGGCAATGGGAGTAGTAATGTAGCGGGAAATATGTAATGGCTAGCTTGATTAGGTTTAAAGAATGAAATTCCTAGTATTATAAAAGCTAGGTGGATGCTTGAGGCCATTGTGAGGTAATTGTACAAGCCATCATTCATTATCACTTTTCATGAGCAAGGAACATGTGCAAGGAAGGGACTATCCAAGTGAGACATGAAGAGATTGGCTACTAAGCAAGAGCAAGTTGTTGGTAGAACCAAGAAAGAAGTGAGTGTTAGGGATATCATGGGGATCTACATTTAGCTATGATGATTTGTTGCTAAGTCAGAGGTGCTAAATTATTAGAAATCCATTTAAATGTGAGATGCAATAGATGCTTAGTAATTATAAGATGAAAAGGCATAATGTCGATGCCACCATTTTTTTTATAGGAAACTCCATCCCAACAGACTAGGTAAATTTTCTTACAAGTATCAAATCCCTTCAAAATGATTTTTTTAGAATAATTTGTTAATTTTTTCCATGAATTCTTGAGGAGGTAGGATGGTTATAGCCACAAATATTTGGATTTACTAAAGCATTTTCTTTGTGAAAGTAATCTAGGTAGTCAAAGATAGGTGAAGACTTTGCTAGTTTGAAAGTCATTGTTGTTTCCTAATGTACACTACATTTATAATGACACCCTCTATTTTTATTATCAAAGGTGAATTTTCATGCATCCTTTCATAATGATAGGAAATTTTCATTTTCATCCATCAATTAAGCTTTCATTTTAGTTAATATATAATTATAATAATAAAATGTATAAAAAATAGTGTTGTTCTCATACTTTTTCATAGCCATTTTCATTTTCTATGTTGAGTAGAGTAAAGATAGTGGTCTTTTATTTTGTTACTTGAAGTCATTTAGGAATTTTAAGTGTTGTTTGTTTTATGTTTGAAGACCATCATGTTAAATTTGTGAACAATGATATCTAATGAATTTTTACTAATTCTTTCAAAATTATTGATTTTCTTAAACAAAGAGTTGACCATAACTTGACCATGGATCATGATGTGCAATACCATGACTCATGGTATTATAATACTAGTTGTGGTGATGACAAAAATAGAGAGAATTAATCTTTGAGGATTCCATGACTAGACCACAAGGATTCCACAATTCATGATGATGAATAAAAACAAGAAATTTGAATTACTGGATATCATGTATTAACCATGCATTTTGGTGGTCTACCACGAGCACACTACTAGTTATGGTAATAGACTACAAGTTTGCCATGTGTCATGGTAAATTTACCTTATTTTGAATGTTGACCCACGAGGAAACCATAAGTCATAGTTATAATTTTGAGCTAACCACAAGGAAACCATGAGTTGTGGTTGATACCATGAGTTGATTATGAGTCATGGTAATTTCATGAAACTTGACCATAAGTGAACCATAGTTCATAGTTTTTAAAATCTAGAAACTAAAATAAGATGAGTCATGGTGAACTTTATGGTCAAATAAGCTTGCAATACCATGACTAGACAATGAATTGTAGTCAAAGTAATTTCGATAAATATCTCTAAAATTAAAAGTCAAAATTTGATGAACTTTATGTGCCTTGATTCCTCTTGATATTCTTTACTCTCTGGAATTCTAAGATTTACTGTAGAATGTATAGGATTGCTATAGAAGCTAAAGAACTTTATGATGACTTCTTAATTCATTCCTACCAATAGAAAACTTGTAACTTGATGAAGAGCTGATGAGAATAATCATGAAATATGGAATTGCAATAGATGTTTCATAATTTTGAAATGATGTGGAGATGAGAGAGTTGTTGAATTATGTAAGAATTGTTAAATATAAGAAGAAGTAATATGGATTTGATAGAAATTTAGTGGAATATGAACAATTCTAAGAGAAATGGGGAAAATTGGATGTAGAAATTCATGCAACGACTTTATTAAATTGAAAATCAATCTTTACATAATCATATGATCCTTGACTAAATATAAAAAATAATGAAAACATGCTAGGGATCATTGAAGCAATAAACCCTACTAAATACAATGAGGAAATAACTTAATAAATTGAAGAAATTAGACTAAAAAATGTAAAATCCACCTATCAATTTGAAATAATTAAATAAGGATGCTTTCTTTTTTTTGTCTTGTTTTAAGTGATAATAGTCCTTATTTTAATTTAATTATATCACACTAGTGTGGACAGTCATTCTTTTAGGGTGAGATGCAAGGGTTGATTCTTGTTCTCTGCACTTCAAAATTCCAATGAATTTGTTGAGGTGTTTTTTCCTATGTAGAAGAAAATATTTTGTTACCATATCTACATGTTAATATTTTATGTCAACATGAATGAGTTTAACATTTTCCTCTTTTATTTCTTACTTTATGACATTGTATTTTGTTTTTATTTGTTTTGACTTCTTATGATGCACATGTTCATTTGACAATTGAATGGTAACTATGTTGTTACAAAATAATATAATTGGAAGATCACATTGGAATCCTAGGTGAGTCATAAGAGTCTTGAGCTAAAATATGTTTTGGATACACTCAACCATGGCTATGAATTCAGCTTCACAAGTTGAGGGACTAGTATAAGTTATTTTCTTTGACTTCCAATATATTGTATTATCCCCATGAAGTATTATAGTTCTTGATATTGAATTTCTATCATTGTGGTCTCCACCTCAATTAACATCTAAATAGGCATGATAATCACTATTTTCCTTGATGTAGATTATGCCATGATCCATTGTATTCTTGACATATTTCAAAACATGCATAAGTGCATTTGGTGGCTCTGCCTTAGTTCTTGCATAAATCATGATAAATAAGAAGTTAAAAAATTAAGATCTAGTCTTGTGTGATAGAGAAATGTAAGGGCAGAAATTATACTTCTATATTATGTTGCATCAACAAGATTTATGTTGTCCTAGTGATCAAGTTTCAAGTTGTACGGAAGAGTTTTGGTTGCTTTTTTCTTGCTAATATTGTATTTTTTTAGCATGGAGGTACCATATTTGATTTGATTAATTTTAATCCCCTCCTTGTCTTGATTAACTTGTATTTTAAGAAAATATTTTAATTACACTAAGCCTTTTATTTTAACTTCACTCTTCATATCATCTTTGAATTCTTCTATTAACTTATTTGAAGCTATGAAAACAAGGTCATCTACATAAAGAGAGATGATGATGAAATCCTTATTATCATGTTTGTAGTATATATTTGGTTTGAATGTAGAAGATTGATGAGTGGCGAGGTACCCCTACACTCAACCATATGAATACGAGTGTCTCACATGCAATCTGATCGAACTCCAAGGACTAAGTGCTTATGCGCCTTATGGAACACTTAAGGTTAATCAATCGTTGTGTTTCCAAACTTACTTGTATTGTCATGGTTGTATGGTTAAGTTTGAGGTATGTGATTTTTATATCTTTTTTCTTTTTAATGCCTATGCTAATGAGGAAGGATGAAGAGTCTAAGTAACTAACGTTCATTAACTACTCATTAACTAAGTTCTAATTGTCCTAGCACCAGTATTCGTTCCCACTTGCTACACACACCCTGAACTAGTGCAAAGCTACTAGGATTACCAAACGCTACTTGTTACGGGGTTACCAAGTGTTACACATGTGCTCGAAGCCTTTGTACTAAATGCACTTAACTAGGAGAGTTGAGGGTTGAGAGAGATTTAATTATCTAAGAAAGAATTTAAGCAGTTAACAATAATTAAGTCCTATTTAGCTTAGTCTATGTGTTGAAAGGTTTATGAGAAAGTTGGTCTTTATTTCCGTACACAAATGTGTGCTTAGGTACAATTTTCTCGAATAAAGATCCGTTCACTTTGAGACCCCTACTGCGGGCACATGGAAATTATTCTAGCTTTGGAATGGGAAAATTGCTATAGTTTGGCTAAGGTCTAGATCTAGATGGAGAAATAAGGGAAAGTCGCCTCTTATTTATAGAACTGGTAATGGGCTGTGATATCATGTATGCGATATCGCAGCTGATGCAATATCGTGGCTCATCATACCCCCATGACTGAATGAAAACTTATCCTCGAGTCCTTACAAAATATTGGGAAGGTATGGGATTATTGACTTGAATGATACTAATGGTAGATGGGGTGACATGTGAACAGATCATCATTACAATACATGACAAAATTTAGTGTTTATGATAACAAGAGTGAACACTATACACATTTGACATCTAGCCTTATTTGGCAGCTAAGAGAGAAGAGAGAAGAGAGAGAGAAAGGAAGAAGTTTGTTGCTACTAATGCCAAGATTGCGTTTTTTGTTGTTCATCCATAAGTGCTCCATCAATCTCATTCCTTACATAACTACTTCAGCATCAATCCATTCTAAGTGTTTCCTACAGATCTAATCCATTTTTGTATGATTTCCATCTGCACATATAACACAGTCTTATATTAGCAAGGGTAAATGAATCACAATGCAGTTAATGCCTTGCCTCACTATAAGGTCCATTGGTTGAGTTGTGATATGCCTAATGCGATTCTATAGATATAATACCCGTGACTACCTGAGGTATAGGGGTTAAGAGAAAATCAAAAAAATTGGCCCAGGACCCCTATAACTGAGAGCGAACCTCCAGTAGCGAGAGAATGGAAAAATATAAGGAATAAGAATGATGGAGAAAAATAAACAACGAAAATGCCGATAAAATGGATGTCAAAGATGGAGATGAACAAAATAAATGGTGATTACAAAAATGTTTAAGGAAAAGAAATTAATGGATGCACCAAATAGGAATGCCAATGGGTCCTCCCCAAAGTAGGCTCATGCCCTTAATGCCTTGACAATCCCACATTTAAAGAGTCCGTAGGCTCTAGAAATCTCATTTGGAAGCAAGAGTTAAATTCTTAACCACAAGAGTTTACCAAAAAGAAAACAATGCATCAACCAAAATATGAACTATTGATACAACTGACAATGAGGTGAAAAATGGAGAAAGAAGGATGGTAAGGAGAGAATGAAATAGAGTCTCAAGAACAAGGTGGTGTACAGCCCCTTGTGTAGTTATGGTTAATCTGACTTAGGAGTTCTCATTCCAAATTTGGCCTCAAACAAACCACATTCAATGACTTCGCATTAATGCACTTGGCCAATCCATCCACTTGAAGTAGCAAGAATGCTTCCACCAAAGAGTCACCACCATTTCGAAGAAACCAAAAAGGAGAACGTAGGAAGCAAGAAGGGCCTTAGTTAGAGGGAACATGTTTATTCAGTTCCATAACTAGTGCTTGTAGCCCAAATGATTATTTCATCTAAGGGGTGTGCTTTGAATTCTCACTATTTTTTTTTGTGTTTTGCGTGAGAACCACACCATGCAAAGACTTCTTACTTTTATTAACTCAGCTTCCTGATAATGGAGCAACATTAAAATGGTAAGGAAACCCCAATAAGAAAACATCCAAGCACCCGAGAGAATGGCCAACACAAATGCATCAAACCCCTTTGAAGTCACACCCTTTTTAATCCTTGAGTCCTTCCTTAGCGTGAGAAATGCTTAGTCACTGATTCGTTAATAGTTCTTATTATTTAAGTAAGGGACTGTACATTTCCAAGCCAAGAGAGACCATAGAAATTTGTGGATGCATGGATGACATGGACTCATTGTCTGTTATATCAATAGAACCATACCTTAGTATCAACATCATAACTTAAAGGTAAAAAGCAAACATTAGTAATCAATGGAATATAGTTCATGCCACCATCAGGAGCACTTATTAGGTGATGAATCAAACCAAATAAACAACACACAAAGAAATGAAAGAGTATAAAATATGTAAAACAAAAACAAAAAAAGTTAAAGAAATTTGTAAAATAAAAATGTGTAAAAAAAAAACTTAAAAAGAAACTAAGGGCCTCAAATGATCAGCATAGGTGGCCATCTCCCCCATGGCTAAATTGAAAGGGAGAGATCCGAAATAATGAGTGCTTGTTTGAATTTTTTAGAAGTGTCCAACTTCTCCCAATTGATATTTTCAGGTTAACGGTTGGAAGTTGGCAACACTCTTATTCCAGTGTATCTATGCTTTCATCATAAGTTCAAGTTGTTCCCCCAGTTAGTTCCATGCATATGGGTGAGTTGCTCTCTTGATTAGGTATCAACCACTAGGTGTTTTCTTGTTGTATGGTTCCTACATATAGGCACCTTTGTACATTAACCTTTGGTGCACATCGGTTGTATGCAGGCAATGCTAAACATTCCTGTATTCAATCACACCCTGTATCATTGTATGTGATGCATGGAACTTTCTTCTTCTCGATCTTCCCATAAGTGTTTTCCTTAGATATTTCTATGGAAATATCATGGATTCCTAGGCATGCATTTATGGTACTTAGCCATGTCCTTCCCATTATTATTGGGAAGTCCCGTTTGTCATTGTTTACTTGGATCACTAGGAAATCAGCTGGGTATGACCAACCACACACAGTGGTAACAATGTCCTCCACCAGTCCCAAGGGAACAGTGATGGACTGGTTAGCTAGATCTAAGCAAATATTGCTCTTCTTTAGTGGAGGAATGTTCCAGGCTTTGTATATCTCTTGCAATATTAGGTTGACTCTGGAACCTAATTCTAGAAGACCTTTACATGTTTTATTCCTAGTGACTTGAAGATAAATTGGGGGGCTTCTAGGATTAGAGAATTTCCTAGGAAGGTGGCCCACCTTAATCTAGTTAGTGATGGTATGTGTTAACATAACCATATATGTTGAGCTCTATTTTTAGTTTGAAGGGAGCTTTGAAGCCTTATTTGATGGAGAATCATTTGGAGGCTCAACTGCTTGTGGTTGTGAGAGCTTGTTTGGGCTTTTGGTTCTGAAGAAATATCTTCTCTTTGTACGGTTGTAAGAACCAGTAGTGAGTTGAAGGTTTACAACCCTCGAGCATTGCGTTGCTATGGTTGAGTGGGGAGTTTCCCTTGCATTGCTGGAGCAGGTGGTAATGGAGCTATCGGTGTGAGAGTGGTGGATGGATTCGGAGGATGGTATGTATGTGGTATGTCTCTCCCAGGAGAAGGAGTCCTATAATACTCCCAAGCTTGGTAGTGATGTGGTGGTGTCACATGACCAACAAAGTCATGTGGAGAGATTAGTTGCTGCACATAGTAGCCATATGGATCCGATTGCTGGTAAGGGTATTGTTGCCTTGGTGGTGGCATCCCCCATGACTATGGGTATTGCCACTGTTGGTGTTGCTCAATAGGTTGTGGCAGAGTTCCACTTGGATAATATGTTAATGGTTGGTGGAACTGCCTTGGGTTACCTTGGGGATAAGGTAACCTTTAGGGTGCTTGCCGTCTGTTAAGTCCTAGGTTAAGTGCATATACCCCAAACTCTTGCAGATGTGAGATTACTGGGCAACATCCCTTAGGATGGTCATACTGGCATATTTCACATCCATCGTCCTTTTCTGTATTAGAATCCACAACTTCATTAGTGATAATAATTTTACCCTTACCTTTGTTACGTGCATGGTCCAAATCCCTTTTCTTCTTTTTATCATAATCACTGCCTCGCTCCTTAGACTCCTCTACGATTTTTAGAACAATTTCAAATCTACTATCTAAGGAGGCCCACATTTTTTCTACCTTAGCTGACACTTTTGTTGTTAATTTTTTCAATAGCAAGGTTTTCCAATGCACCAACTCTTCAAGTGGTGACTCTTCCTACTCCTCACAGAATCTGACTCCCTTTTTTGGAGGGAAGGATTGCAATTGTACTCTTCCGCACTTTCTCTCTTGTATAGCTCTCCTTCTTCCTTAGGTACTTGTTCCAACAATCTATGGACTTGATGCAACCTAAGCTCTGATAATCTCCCTTGGGCATATGTTCCAAGGGTTCTCCTGGTTTCATGCCTAAGTCCATCTACGAGATGACAGAGTTGATCCCATTGTGTGTAACCATGGCCTGGGCAACGATGTAACAATGCATAATAATGGCCCATGGCAGCATCCAAGGATTCTTTATTTTCCTACTTCCATCCTTGGATTTTCTTTCATAGGTTGGACACTCGGGAGTATGTTTGATACTTATCATTAAACAGTTCTAGCATTGTACTCCACCTCCTAATGGTTTCCAATTCTAAGGATCCATACCAGCTTTCTACTTCTTTTATCAGTGTCCTTGGGAAAAACTTTAATTTTTGCCACTCATTTTCAATGTTTTGCAAGGCACATGCATCGTGAAATTCTTGTAAGTGGTTCTAACGATTAGCATTGTATCCCCCCTCAAATCGTGGGATATTATTCATATCCAACCTCTTAATCCTACTATCTTTTTGGTGCTTTGTAGGTATTCTAATGGCCTCCGTGATGTCTAACATGCTCTGGGTTGCAAGTTGTCATTTCATTTGTGGCTTCTATGATGTATACGTGGTTCCCTACTTTCCCTTCTTTCATTCCTCGATTCTTTCGAGTGGCCTTGTGCTCTCTCACCACTCTCTCGTCGAGGTTTCTCACTATGTTTACCCTTATCCTCACGGTTAGGCTTCTCATGACTGCATCCTGATATAGAAGGAGAGGGTGAATGTGGTGATGAAGGGGAAGAAGAAGGAGAACCATCGCCATGACGATGTTCCCGACCTTCTCTTTTGTGGTTCCGGCCTCAATCGTGATGACAATCAGAATGCCCGTCCTTGTCATGTGTTTGTGTTCCCTCGTTGAACACTTGGTGTTCGTGGGGATCAGAACAAGCATTGTGAATCATGGAGCGTAGGTTCTAATACACCACCTCCTGACCATTGTTAGGATTGGGAACATTGTTTTGTGGACAACCTATGAAAATAGGTTTACCGTCCTTAATTGCGTTTAAGACGGGTGAAGCATTACGAGGGCCTTTGCCCTTCAACGATGTGTGGTATCTCTCCTGTTGCAAATCCCTTTGATGTTGCGCTTCTGTGGGATGGTAATCCCTTGCATTATAATCACATGCAATGTACTCAGTGTATAATTATGACATGCCTATTTGTGCAAGGGCACGAAGGAGCATGTTGGGGGCTGCTTTTTCTAGAGACAACACTATGTTACCCTCCAAGTTTTTCCAACGCAGTTGTTCATCTTGATGGAAGACAAAGGTAAAGTTGGGTATATATTCATCGTGATGAATATATACCACACTGAATTTTTTAGGAATTGGTGGTTCTTGGTTATGTGTGTTGTGTCACCAACTATCCCTAGTGTTGATCCTCGGTAGTGAAGTGCTTTTGTGTGAAGAAGAAGACATGTTTGTCTTGTTCGGTGTTCTATTTATTGTTATCTTATTTTTCTCTTGATTAACCCTAAGGGTTTATTTAAGCTTCTCAATGATGTGGATGATTTCCTATGTTCTACTTAGCGCACAAACAACTAAGTCCCTAGCAACGGCACCAATGATGAGTGGCGAGGTACCCCTACACTCAACCATACGAATACAAGCATCTCACACGTGATCTGGTTGAACTCCAAGGACTAAGTGCTTACGTGCCTTATGGAATAATTAAGGTTAATCAATCGTTGTCTTCCCAAACTTACTTGTATTATCATGGTTGTATGGTTAAGTAAGTTTGAGGTATGTGATTTTTATATCTTTTCTCTTTTTAATGCCTATGCTAATGAGGAAAGGTGAAGAGACTATCTAACTAACTTTCATTAACTACTCATTAACTAAGTTCTAATTGTCCTAGGACCAGTATATGTTCCCACTTGCTGTACACACCCTAAACCAGTGCAACGCTGCTAGGATTACCAAACGCTACTCATTATTGGGTTACCATGCGTTACACACGTTATTGAAGTGGTCGTACTGAATGCACTTAACTAGGAGAGTTGAGGATTGAGAGGGATTTAATTATCTAAGAGAGCATTGAAACATTTAATAGTAATTAAATCCTATTTAGCTTAGTCCGTGTGCTGCAAGGTTTATCAAAAATTTCGTCTTTATTTCCATACAAAAATGTGTGCTCAGGTACAATTTGCTCGAATAAATATTTGTTCACTTTGAGACTCCTACTACGGGCACATGAAAATTATTCTAACTCTGGAATGGGAAAACTGCTATAGTTTGGCTAAGGTCTAGATCTAGATGGGGATATAAGGGAAAGCTGCCTCTTATTTATAGAATTGGCGATGGGCTGCGATATCGCGTACGCGATATCGCAGGGGCCAACGCAATATCGCGGATGCAATATCGTGACCGATGCAATATCGCCACTCATCAAAGATGAATATACTTTTCTAAGCAAGTAGTCATTAATTGTTTGTCACCATGTCCTTGGAGCTTACTTTAATCCATACAAGGCTTTATTTAGTTTGCATAACTTGTCTTCTTTTCCTTTAATAACATACCCTTTATGTTGATAGACATAGAATTTCTAATTTATATTTCTATTAAGGAATGTTAAGTTAACATCAATTTGATGGAGTTTCAGACTATGATATGAGACTATAGAGTGGATAAATTTGACTATTTCAAATCTTACTATTGGAGCAAATATCTCCTTATAGTTAATGTGTTTCTTTTATTAAAAACCTCTAGCCATAAGTCTTGCTCTCTGTTTTATGTTTTTAACCATTAAGAAGCCATTAAAGATCAACAAGCAAGTTTAGGTAAAAATTTAGTTTGACTCTTCAAGTGGTATAAAAGGCCTTCAATCTTAGCCATTTTGAGTTGCTACAGCTCAAGCATCCATTCCTTTCTCTACTATGTTGGATTAGTAAATGCTCCATTCTAACATCATGTTGTGGTTGATTTCAGCATTCCTTCTATATCATAAGTTGAACACAACTATTGGTATCCTTAGGGATACATCATGATCCCACTATGAGTTGTGGTATTGTAGAAAAAGCAAAAGCCACTATTTCTACCAATGATGACTTCACTATGAGTTGTGGTATTACAACATGGGTCCATCATGACTTGTGATCTTGAAAAAGTTATTGAAAAGGCTAGAGATATAAGTTTAATACCTTTTTTATCAAGGATAACCATGATTGCACCATTACTTGTGGTCTTCTTCAATGAGTGCTTCATGATCCATGATCATTATCCTTGCTTTTAGAACATAACACAACCTATGATACCAATTCATGAGTAGACCATGATCCTTGGTTTGTAATACCATAAGTCCATCAATACTTGTGGTCTTAGTCATGGTTAATTTTTTGACCAAATTTTGAGTGAAGAAAAAAGTCTTAGATAGAAAATAGGGATATTATTCCACTACCACTTTGACATGGTGGTGCACTCCATGTTGTCTTCTGATTAGGACATCACCTAGCCCTTGTTTAATCCTAAATATATCTTAGACATTTGTGTGTTTTGTTTTATGTATTATTTGTGTTGATATTTTCATGATGATTCCAAGGCGTTTTTCCATTTTTATGAGTGTTTTGGACTTATTTTGATGAGTCTAGAAGGTTATAGGGGCTATGGGAACTTGTTTGGAGGTGTTCGGAGGTTCTAAATCTTAAAATAAGCATCTTTAACTTTGGCCCTAGTAGGATAGTTATCTACACTTATAGTTAGATGTCTATACTACATATTAGATATCTACTATTGTTCATAGACATCTCTACCAAGACATCTACTACAAGATATCTTTTCCAAGATGTCTACTTTGAGACCCCTACACTTGAGAGAGACATCTCTTATTTCTTAAAGACATCTTTCACAAATCTTAATGGACATCAAATTGAATGGAAAATTGGATACACAATGAAAGGTCACACCAAGAAGCTATAAATAAGAGTCCAAGGCTTGAGCTTGGGCATGAAAAAGAGAGAGAGAAAGAGTAAGAGGCAAGGAAGAACATTTGAGAGAGGGTAATAGAATCTCTTATAAGTGTCTTGTCTTTAGCTTTAGCTCCATTGTGAGCAAGTAAATATTGAGAGCGAACATGTTTGGCCTCTACAATCCTTGGAAGAGATTTTTATTAAACTTCGATTCTCATATTTTATGTAATTCTCTATATATTGAGAGTTTCCTTATAAAAAGGAGGAATTTTCTCCAATTCATTATCTTATTCTTACTTATAAGTTGAATTTTTCTTAGAAGGTTTGGGGAATGGGTCCTTTTAGGGTCTATTGAGGTAGGCTCCACATTAGATTAGTATTAGAGCATTTGGTTTGCGGGAATCCACACATAAGCTGGTGCTCTTCATTTGGAAAATATTGTTTACCTTTTCATATGGCTTCATTTGAAAATATTTTTGGTCTGGAGGAATCCCTATCAAGAGGTAAAAGACTTTTATGTTGAATTCTATAAAGCTTTGAAAAAGGCTAATGTTCATTGAACTGATTATGAACAAGTTTCTAACTTCATTAGTGGATTAATGATGCAATATCAGTAAGAATTACCATTTTATGAGCCTAATGCTCTTGATGATGCCTATGATCTTACTTTGAAGGCTACAAGATTTGGCTTGATTAATAATAAATATTACAAGAAAACGAATGAGAAAGACACAACTCAGAATCCAAGGAAATCATCCAAGGAAGATGGTGAAGATGAACCAAAGAAGAAGGAAAGGGAGTCTACTTCTCCTAGGAGAGAAAGAAGAAGGGAACGATCTCCAAGATGTAAAGATATATGTTATAATTGTGGTGAATCAGGTCATAGACAATGGGAATGTAGAAATCCAAAGAAGAATGCTTCTAAGGGTAAGAAAATTCAAACTATGTAAGAGGATGAGCCTGAATGTTCAAAGAAGGTATGTGATCATATATTGCTAATTAAAGTGAGTTGAATAGTTGTACTTTTGTTGGACATGTTAGGACCAATGAATATGTTATGAGAAAGAGTTTGTTTAGAACTCATTGTGATGTTAAAGGTCATTTCTTAAGTGTGCTCATCAATAGTGAAGGACAAGAAAATGTGATTTCTACTAAGGTTATGAAGTCATTGCATTTAGTTACAATTCCTCATCCTAATCCATATAAAATCTATTCCTTAAATGAATAATAATTATAAGAAAGTTAAGGAATAATGTCTTATTGATTATTCCATTGGATATTTTCATGATCAAATTCTTTGTGATTTATTACCTATTGATTATTCAAATATTATATTTGGTAGGCCATGGAATTATGATAATAAGGTTATTTTTGATGGAGAAATTAATAGTTGGACTATAAGGTAAGGCAATGATATGTTTAGATTATTGCCCACTATTGTTGATAGTGATGTTGGTAACTTAAATTCTTAATTGATGCTTCCTAGTTGTAAGGAGATTGTGAGGGTAAATAATATTTGTGATGATGAAATTTTATTTGATGTTGAACAAAATGCATTTGATATGGATGCTATTATTGATTTTGTGGAGTCTCATATATATTGGAAAATGTTTTTTTGTGCTACTATTCAATCTTGGCTATTTATGGTATTAGTATATTATTTGATGCTTTTGGATACTTGTGTAAGTGTTGGGCTGAAATTTGCATTGGCAAGAAGATGTTGGAAGAATAAGGAAGATAAATTGGTAGAAAGTGGATAATTACCATTAGTGTTTGGGCATAAGGAAAGGTGTCATACTCCATGGATTAATGCTAACAATTGTTTTTCTAGATTTTTATGCCATTCTTATGTAGGTTTGAGTCATCATGGGGATGCAAGGGAAGCATTCCAAGAAGATACTCAAATGAAGAAAGCATGGTGGGGCATGAGGAAAAGCCTCCATGAGAAAGGGAAGTTCAAAACCAAAACCTTAATTGATACTCATTCTCATGATGTTTTTGATGCATTGATTTTTAGTTTTTATGATAGGAGAAATGGCCTTGAGTCATGGAAACATGGTGCCTTACAACTTGTGAAAGCTCATTAAACGTAACATTTTAAGGGTGGTAGAGATGATGAGGACATCATCCAACCCTTTTGTAATCCTCAATATATCTTAGATATGTGTGTCTCTTCTTGTGTTGATCTTTTCATGATGATTCCAAGGTGTTTTTCCATGTTTAGGAGTGTTTTGGACGTATTTTGATGAGTTTATGAGGTTCTAGGAGTTATGGAAACTTTCTTGGAGATGTTTGGAGGTTCCAGACCTAAAAACAAGCATCATTTACTTTGACCCTAGTAGGATAGACATATAGACTAATAGTTAGGCATCTATACTGCATATTAGATGTCTAATGTTATTGCAAGATGTCTTATCCAAGACATCTACTCTGAGACCCCTACAGTTGGGAGAGACATCTCTTATTTCTTGAAGATGTCTTCCATGGATTTTAATGTACATCAAACAAAATGGAAAATTGAAGGGAAGATGAAAGGTTACACCAAAAAGCTATAAATAAGAGTCCAAGGCTTGAGTTTGGGCATGAGAAAGAGTGAGAAGTAAGGGAGAGAACTTGAGAGAGCTTAAGAGAATCTTTTATAAGTGTCTTGTCTTGAGCTTTAGCTCCATTGCGAGCAAGTAAGGATTGAAAGGGGACATGTGTGGCCTCTAAGATCATTGGGAGAGATTTTAAGTGAGCTTGGATCCTCATCTTTTATGTAATTCTCTGTGTATTGAAAGTTTTCTTATAAAAAGAAGGAATTTCATCCAATTCATTTTTTGTTTTTACTTCTATGTTGAATTTTGCTAAGAAGGCTTGTGGGATGTGTCCTTTTGGGGTCTATTAAGGTGGCCTCCACATCATCTTCTGTTGCTCTTCTTCGTTCCTCTTATTTTTTATAGGTTTTGGAATTTTTTCATTTAGTTTTTGAATTTTTTAAAAGTAGGCTTAGGGTTTGTTCTTTTATTGTTTCCCATTTTCAATGATAAACATAGTGCTTATCTTTGATTTTTAGTTGTGTTAATCATCATGGTGATTGTTCTAGTACATATAAGATTTTCCAATAAGTGGATATTGAAAAATCAAGTTGATTAAATAATATTAAATGTGATTTTATTTTTCAATTTCGATAAATTAAAATTTCCCTAATTTTAGAAGATTAAACTTTGTTTTTTTCATCCTTATTAAGGACTAAGATTATTTACTCTTTTTAGAAGAATGCGAAAACAACCACTAACAAGCAATTAGTTCATGAATTAACTATTACAATCCTAGCAATTTTCTTCTACCGAATTTTGTAATGAAGTTGGAGATAGAAACAACAACAAAATTTTGTGGAAAGAACTTGAGAAAATGATAATTTCTCTTCTTATTGTATCTCCATGACTAGTAACATCCCCAAAAAGTCTCATTTTTAGAGGAACGATTACTTAATCACTTAAGAAAGCAATAATCAAATTACTAGCATAAGTGAAATAAGATTGAATTGTAAAATCTATTGTTATTGCTTGTACTCTCTACTTGTTAAAATTTTGTAGAGGAAGCATTCACTTGATTGTCACTCTCATGAAAGAAATTGATACATATACAATTCAATAAAGTATCTCCATAAGGCTAGAAATTAAGACTATAATCTGTAAAATTGTCCAACAACATGACTTCATTTTTAGTATTTTATTGTTGTTATCTTATACCTCTTACTAGTAAGCTATCTCCAGTTTTATTATTAGATTATTGATACTTGATTGTTCATAAATTTTAGTGGCTTTCTCACTCCTTGATTTTATGATCCTTGAGGTATAACTAACATTGCATATGATTTATTAAACAAGGTCTAATTCCATTTTGTGTGTCTGCATGATGTTGAATAGTTATGATGGGTTATAGAATGTTTTTAAGTCTTAGAACATTCTCTAATTATGTTATATATGATGCAACATAACCATAAAATGTTATCAACCTATTTAAATTTTCTTTTATGTTGGATGCTATTATCTAAGTTTTATATAGTCATGGATCTTATAAAAATCATGGAAACTAGTAAATGAGTACATTTTGTTGTTATAACAAAATAGAATTTGCTACAAAATTAGTGAAATTCATTTTGTAATTAAGTTTTTTTTAGTCTATGTTGTTTTAAATTTGATATATTTTTATGTATTGCAGCTATTACCATTTTGTGTGAATGTAATCTTAAAAAAATTTTGGAGCCATTAGAAATGTTTTCTCTTTCTCAGAAACTCAATAAAATGATAATCTATCATTGGATGATAATGGAAGGATGTTACAATAAGAATAGTACTTTACAACCTACCATAGATGGGTAGAATTTCACCTCTAATGCATATGATATTGTAGATGTTGTACAAGCTTCATGTGGTAAAGAGCAAGCTATCAAGAAATGAAGGTGAAAAAATAGTGAAATTACCTAATTTGATATGTCCAAAAATTTGATAAGAAAGAGAATATCACAAATTATTTTCCTAAGGTATTTTTTCTCTTCAAATTTATACAATGGTCTTTGTTTTTAGTGAAAGCATATTTTTAGTAATGAAATTTTACCCATGTGGGCATTAGGTAATAATATTGATAATCCATTTAGTATCCTAATGATAATCATTTCTAAGATCAAAAGACAAACAAGGTCATGATATCTACATAACACCAAAGAGTCTCTTAGTTTTCTAACTATTATGAAAAAATTGTTGGAGAAAAAATTACATGTTATTTATAGCTAGCTTCTGGAAATAGTAAAGTTGAATCTAAAAAGCATTTTAAATAGTAGATCAGTATCAGAGAGAGATGAGACATCATGTTCTTTGAAAGAGGACAAAAGATAGTCTCTAAAGGATGTGTACCAAGATGAAAAAGGTTCTCATCAATCTATCACTAATAAGTTGGAAAATGTGATTGACATATTGAACAATTATTACCAAATCAATGCAACACTATGGAATGCTATGAAGGAGCTCAAATCAAATAATTCCCACTTGTTACAAGAAAGTAATCAATCTAAGGCTAAAATAGATAATTTGTTCATTGAAGAGAAAAGTTGCATTCAAAAGCTAATTCAATAGAACAAGAAAATGGGCAATAAAATTATTGCACCAAATCAGGAAATTAGCTTCTTAAAAATGTAGTAGTATTTGACAATGATGGATGCAAGGACATTGACCTTGCACAAGTAACATTATCAAAGGATTTTACAATGTTATAATAGTTTTCATATTTTCTGTTTTGTTTATTGTTTTTAAGGATTCTAAATATTTGCCTTAAGAACTATATTATATATGTTTCTAATAAATTTCTTTGATTTCTCAATACTTAAGAGTGCAAGAAGATTATTTGTTTTAGTTGAATGAGACAAAAAACAACAATCGACCTAGTAGGAGTAGTGCATGAATATAGAAATAAGTAAAAAAATTATTTTTTATCTAGAATATATTCTAATAATAGAAAGGTGTTGTTTCTTGTGCATTTTATTTATTTGACACATGTTATTCCAATGATCTTGTTATCTCTAGAATTAGTGAAAATGATCTTAATTAATATGATGACTCATTTTTTTATTAATTTTCCCTTCTACAATTGATACCACTTACGTAGACTACAATACCCCAGTTGATCAATCATATGGAAAAATTAATAAAGTGATGTAATTGCTTCCCATTGACATTCTTGATAGTAAATAGCTTGTGAGAAAATCATTTGCCTCACTCTACATCAAGATGGGTGAAAATAATAACTTGAGAATGATATCAATGATGTGTACTTTAAAGAAATTTAGAACTCTAACTCTAAAAGGACTTTGCAAATAATTTTTAATAGTATGTTTTGATGAGAGGTGAAGTACCCCTACACCCAACCATACGAATCACAGGTGTTCACATGTGATTCGATTGAATTTCGTAGACTATAATTACTAAGTACACTAGAGCCAAATAGTGTGTGCATGTTGTCCATTCATTGTCTTCCCAATCACACTTGTGGAATGCAATTATATGGTTAAATGTGACTGAGGTGTAAGATTTTTATTATTTTGTGATTTTTATGAAATTACTCACCTAGAACAAAGATAAAAGTAAGAGTGATTAATTGCTAAGTAAACTATGGTTTGCTCTATCCTAACATAAGTAATTGTTTCCACTTCTCAAAAAACATCCAAATCTTTGTGTAAACACTGTTGGGTTGTCAATCGCTGATAATTTTTGAGCTACCAAGTGTCACACATATGTTCGAAGGGGCCATGCTTATGTATTTTAATGAGTTGTTTGATTAATGAAAATAAATTACTGCATTAATAACATTAATATAAATTGCATGAAATCACAACATATAAATGCATAAGAAAGAAAGTCTCAAGTGCTACAAGGAATGGATCAAATAGTTCATCTTTATTGCCAACAAAATGGGGTGTTCATGTACATCAATGCTTGAATAAAAATCCATTCACACTTAGACCTCCTGCTATGGGCACTTGGAAAATATTCTAACTCTCAAATGAAAAAACTATAAGAGTTTTGCTACTTGACTATGAAAAACTACCTCAATCGTGTGCCCGAGGGTTGTATTTATAAACCTAGGAGTAACCCTATGATATTGAATGTACGATATCGCATCTTGGGCCATAATATCGTGTACTTAATATCATGTACTTGATATTGCAACCACTCTGATATCGGAGTCTATGAAAAATGAGATTTATCATACCCCCACGACTAAATGAAAACTCATCCTTAAGTACAAAAGAAGAGAAACAAGTCCTTTATAAAATATGTTACGGGGTGTGGACTATTCGACTTACATGTAGAGTGAAACAAAGAACACACAAATATAGAAGTGCCCAACCATACAATATTACAATTGTATATAGAATTGGATGCTCATGAAAATAGAAAAGAACATCCTTGGATCCAAAGGATATCCAATTCCTCTTGGCAATAGGAGAATGAGGGAGAGGTTGAAGAGATCCAATGGTCATGAACAATCTCCTGTGAGCGATATTGTTGTTGCATCCTCCTTGGTGAAGATAGTCTTGCTTCCAGTGCATGCTCCCCATTGCAATCACACAAAATCAAGGATTAGTATATAGAATGTAACATATAGCAGTTGAATACCTTGTCTCATCAGTGATTTTATCTAGCCGAGTTATGATTATGATAGATTGGTTGCTTGATAATGTTAGTGGAAAGACTGATTAATGGGTTACGTAAGAGAAGTGCTCCATAAAGTTTAGAAGAAGCTTAACATAAGGAATACTAGAAAGAGGGTATTCACAACAATAAAAAGGAGTTCACTAAAAATAGTTGTAAAGGTATGCACAATTAGATGCCATTGATGAGGTAAATAAATAGAATTTGATTGTAACAATGTCTAAGGGTAAAGAACTTAACTTAACCCAACCAAAAGATATGTAAGTGGGTCCTTCCCAAAGAAGGCATAGGCCTTTTATGCCCCTGCCTAACTTCAAACGAAGGAGTCCATGGGTACCATGGGTGATTAATGGTTATGGAAAGTTAAGTACAAAAACCTAGAAGTAACTGACTAAGAAACTCAACACATCAAACCAAAACATTGAATCAAAACATGAAACTAGTAGTCAGGTGAGGCATGAAAAGCATATATGGATGAGAGAGAGAATGAAATGGAGTTCCTAATTATAGTCACATGAAAAGAAACCATGTCCCAGTTGTTAGTAACAACATTCAAAGTTAGAAACCAGACATCAACAATCAAATTACAAATGAAACATACCACCATCAGGTAGCGCATTACCATTGTACCTGCCATCTTATTAGCACAAAAAGTAGAGAAACACATAAAACACAAGCAAATATAAAAGAAAGTAAAAGAGTAGGCCATAAATATTGAATATATTAATGATAGTGTAACAAAAAAACTAAGAAACAAAAAGATCAATAACCTGAAAAATATAAATATGTAAAACAAAGATGTAAAATAAACAAAATGAAAACAAAATGTGGTAAAATCAAAAATGTGTAAAACAAAAAAGTCAAAAGACTGAGAAGCCACAAAAAGTGTTAGTATGGGTGGCCATCTCCTCCACAACTGATTTAGAAGGGGGATATCCAAAATATTGAGCGTGGTTGTCCATCTGGCGAGGTATTTGTTGAGTTGGTTGGCTTGAGCTCATGGAAAGGTTTCACTTGTTGGATGTTGACTAATTGTTTCTTATTTAGGCTATTAGGTTTATTGATAATCATGGCCCTAGATTAAAAAGTCTCATCAATAATGTAAGGTCCTTTCCACAATGTTTCAAATTTAGTTCGTTGGGGTACATGTGTGGGATTCCAGTAGAGAACCTTGTCTCCTAATTAAAAGCTGGCTTTTCTTATTTTGAGGTCATGACATTTCTTATTGAATGCCTTATCCATTTCATTGGATGATAGGGCCATTAAACAATTTTCATTTATGAATTTTAGGTTCATTAATCATTCTTTCTATGATAAACTTAGATTTAGGTCAAGGTCATAGGTTGTATAGAGTGTACAAAGCTCGGATTGGATAGGCAGTGTTGGTAGTTTTCGGTACACAAGTTCATATAGAGAATAACCTATGGAAAGATTCCATGTGGAGTGATAGGTCCAAAGGGCATCATTTAATTTAGTGCTCTAGTCCCTTTAGTATTTGCTAATGGTGCGCATTAGATTTTTTGTAATCTTCCAGTTAGTGACCTCAACTTGATCATTGGCGTGGGGGTGATATGGTGTTGTGAGTTTGTGCTCAACCCCCAAGCGTTGCATAAGTTTTCAAAAAGTGGCACCTATAAAATGAGTTCCATTATCAGAAATTAACACATGAGGCACACCAAACCTATTTATGATATTTTGTTATACAAATTTAGTAGTAGTGGTGGATGTACAATCAATGATGGTTGTTGCTTCTACCCACTTAATGCAATAGTCAAACATGACTATGATATATGCATTTTCATTTGATAAGGGTGCGATGGGACCCATAAAGTCAATGCCCTAGATATTAAATGGTTTGAGAGGTTGAATCCATTACTATGGCCCCTCCATTCGAGTTGTCATTTCACCATCCATTTGACAACGATTACAAGTGCAGACAAATTGGTGTGCATCCTTGAAAATTGTTGGCTAATAATATCCTACCATGAGGATTTTTATGGTTGTGCATCTCCTAGCATAATGGCCTCCACAAGGGCCTCCATGAGCATCCTGTAGCATTTATAGTTAATTTGTGTCAGGGACACACCCGTGTACTAGGCTATTGGGACATACTTTGTAAAGGTTTTCATTAATTTTCATGAAATGCTTGATCCAATGAAGAAACTATTGTTTCTTTCTAATGTCTAGCCCTTACAGCAGTTATTTCTTGAGCAGATAAGTGATGATGACATTATACCATTTTGTTTCATTGAGCATTTTGCATTAATAGCCTCTACAAGGAGAGATTTATTAATGAATTTATCTAAGAAGGGGCTTTCTTTCTCTTTGTCGTCCCATCTCAGTTGTGATAAGTGGTTAGCGACCACATTCTCCACACCCTTTTTGATCTACCATTATGAGATTGAACTCCTGCAAAATCACAAGCCACACCATTGGTTTATTCATTAGAAACCAGATGGAACTATGATTTTTGTGCATAAACACTTTATAGCCAAGAACATAGTGCTTGAACTTCTCTAATGCGAACACCACTAACATCAATTCCTTTTCTGTGGTGGTGTAGTTTAGTTGTGCACTTGCAATACTTTGGGTTGCAAAGTGAATGTAATATGGATGTTTTTGATCATTTATCTACATAATCATTACCCCCAAAGCATAATTCAATGCATCGGTCATTAGATGAAATGACTTGGACCAATCAAGTGGTTGTAGAATTGGAATTTCAATAAGCTTTTACTTCAGTTTCTAAAATGTTGTTTCACATGCAAAGGTCCAAACAAACAATGCATCCTTCTTTATTAAATCCACCAATGACTTGGTAATTTTGGAAAAATTCTCAATAAAGTGTTGGTAGTAGCTAGTATGACCAAGGAATGATTGCACTTCTTTAACTATTTCAGGTTGGTGGGTTATTCCTTGGATGACCCTTATTTTTTCAAGGTCCACCTTGATTCCTTCTTTTGAGATACAATGCCCCAAGACTATGCCTTCCTGAACCATAACATGGCTATTTTGCCAATTGAGTTAAAGGTTTTTTTAAACACATCTCTTTAACACCTTCTCAAGATGGTCTAGGGCTTGCTCTAATGTAGCTCTGTAGGTAGAAAAATCATCTATAAAGAATTCTACCTTGCTACCAATCTGTTATTGGAAAATGCTGAGAACTAATCATTGAAATGTGGCTGGGGCATTACATAGACCAAATGGAATCTAACAGTAAGCAAAATTTCCCTAAGGACTTGTGAAAGTTATCTTTGCCTAGTCCTCTAGTGCAATCCAGATTTTGTTATAGCCACTATAACCATCCAGAAAGCTGTAATAGCAATGCCCAGAAATGGTGTCCAGCACTTGGTCAATAAAAGGTAATGAAAAATGATCCTTGAAAGTTGCTATGTTGAGCAGCCAAAAATTAATGCACACCCTCCATTTGCCTCCTTTCTTGGGTACGATCATGAGTGGATTGACCCACTCACTATCTGTGATAGGGTAGATGAATCTTACTTTGAGGATTTTTTCAATCTCCTCTTTTATAATTTACTTTAACTTGGGATTCAAATGCTACTGCAGTTTTCAATTCAGCTTAACGATGGGGTTGATGTATATTCAATGCTGGCATATTTTTGGATCTATCCCAATGAGTTTGGAATATGACTACGCAAAGACTGCTAACCATTTTTCCACAAATTTTATCAACTTTTTCTTCTATTCAGTAACAATCTTAGCATTAATAATAACTGGCCTTCCATTTTTCAAGAACATGCACTCCATTCTAGCCAGTAGTGTCTTTAATTCAAGGTGTTCTTATTTAAAATTGTCAAGAATTTTTAACTTACCCTAATTGACATCATCATTTTCTCCTTTGAAGAGCTAGTGATGAACTTGCTTGAGTTCATCCATACTTGCAACATATTCATAAGTTAGGCCCTTAGTAGGTTCCATACATAATATACTGCTACTAGAATCAACTATCAGCCACTAGGTGCCTTCTTGTTTTGTGGCTACTGTGTACAAACATCTCTAGATCTTAGCTTCTAGTCCACACTTCTTGCATGTAGAGATGGATGTTTTCTTTACTGACCATAACTTCTACACACAATGGCACCTTGAATCATTGTACATGATACATGGAACTTTCTTCTTCTCAATCTTTTCAAACTCATTTTCTTTTGATATTTCTAAGGAAAGATCTCTAATGTCCATTTTAGCATCAATAGTACTTAACCACACCCCTCCCATAATGATTGTAAAGTCTCCCTTGTGGTTCTCTATACTGATTACTAGGAAATTAGTAAGATATGACCACCCACAAATGGTGGTGATAATGTCCTCAACCAATCCCAATGGAATAGTGATGGAATGGTCCACCACTTCCAGCTAAATGTTGCTCTTCTTCAAGGAAGGAAGGTTCCACATTATGTACATCTCATGTAAGATCAAATTAACACTAGAACCAGAGTCAGGAAGAGCTTTGCAAGGCTCATTCCCAGCAATTTGAAAATATCCTAGTAGACTTCTAGGATCAACTAACTTTCTCAGTAGGTTACTAGCTCAAATCCA
The DNA here is from genome assembly GCA_015680685.1 of Gnetum montanum. NCBI lineage: Eukaryota > Viridiplantae > Streptophyta > Gnetopsida > Gnetales > Gnetaceae > Gnetum > Gnetum montanum. The sequence goes on from MNCI01035156.1 coordinate 44,384, forward strand.
ACCAAATATAGCATGTGTTAGCATTACATTATGGATTCAAGAAGGATTTTGGTTTGAAGGGGACTCAGATAAAGATGAAATAGAGGAAGGCAAAGGAGCAAGGTTTTCAGCCACCAATGTGTCTGAGGGCTTTGATGGACCATGAGGTTGGAAGAAGGGTCTTTTCTTTGTTCATGGTTTTGACCTACTTGATGGGTTAACCAATTATAGATTAATTACCCTTGTATCATTCCTTTGTTATGGTTGTGCAAGAAATTCACCTTACATGGACAAAGTAGGTGGTAGCTGTGCAGGAAGTGGAGGAGTAGGTGTAGGGATAGGAGGTACATGAGGATAGTAGGTGGCATCCCTCCCTGGATAGGATGATTGGTATGTTTCAAGAGGGTAGTGGTGAGGTTGGTAAGTGAAAATATGACTAGAGATGAAGGTTGTTGAACATAGTAACCATAGGGATCTAGTTGCTGGTAAGGGTATTGTTGTCTTAGAGGTGGTAATGCCTATGATTGTGGTTGTTGCCACTGCTAGTACAATTCGTAAGGTTGCAGTGAAGTTCCACATAGATAGTACTATTTTGGTTGGTGGAACTATCAAGGATTACCTTGTGGATAAGGAAATCTTTTGGGAATTTGCCTTTGTGCAAGTCATGGATGTAAGGCATACATCCTAGATTTCTACAAATGTGATACAATTAGACAACATTCCTTAGGATGTTCATATTGGCAAATGCTGCACTCACCATCATCATCTGAGTTGCTATCCATAACCATTTTACCCTTACCCTTAGATGTGGCACGTTCAGCTTCCTTATGCCTCCGATGCTCATGCTCACCACTTTGCTCCTTGGACTCTTCAATAATTTTAAAGACAATTTGAAATCTATTGTTCATGGAGTCCCATAATTAATCAACCTTAGCCATAATTTTGTATTTCAATTTCTGGAGTGGTAAGGTTTTCTGATTAACAACCTCATCTTTGGTGAATTCATCCTCACTATCACAAAATTGAACCCTTTTTTCGAATAGAAGGATTCCTATTGTATTCTGTTGTACTGTTGCATTTTCTCAATTCTCCCTCCTCCGTGGCTACCTACTCAATAAATTTTTGAATCCAATGGGCACTTAACTTTTTCAATCTCCCTTAGGCATAGATGCTAAGGGTTTTCCTGGTTTCAGACTGGAACCTATCCATGATATGGCGAAGCTGATCAAGCTGAGAGTATCCGTGGCTGGGATACCTATGGAACAGAGAGTAGTATTAGCCAATAGCAGCACCCAAGGGTTCATGATTTCCTTGTTTCCATCCTTGAATTTTTTTCCTTAAATTGGATACTCAGGAGTATGTTTGATATTTGTCATTGAATAATTCCAATGTCGTATCCCATTGCTTGAGTGATTCTCTTTTCAAGGATCGATACGAAATTTCTGCTTCTTTTATGAGTGTCCTTGGAAATAATTTTAGCTTTTGTCAATTTTTTTTAATATTTGACAAGGCACATGCATCTAGAAAGGCCTGAAGATGATTTTGTGGATTAGCATCATATCCTCCCTTGAACTAGGAGATGATGTTCATGTTGAACCTCTTTATTCTGCTATCCTTCACATGCCTTGTTAGAATCCTTACAACCTCTGCAATATTCAACATGCCCCAAGTAGCAAGTAGAGGTTCATCAAGGCCATGATGATGGTGCTTATGATGTTCTCTACTATCCCTTATTTCTTAATGATGGGCCTCCCTGGATTGCCCATGTCTTTGGTCACAACTATCCCAATGGTCCCTTCTATTATTCTGGTCCTGTCAGTCATCTCCATCATGGTTATTCCTTCTACAACCACGATCTAAACCAAATGAAGAATAAGAGGATGATGATGAAGGGAAAGAAGAAGGGGAACTTGCTTTGCACTAACATCTATCATCCTTTCTTTGATTCTCATGAGCACAATCATGATCATGATCTTCTTTATCCCCCTTTTCTTGACTTGCTTCTCTAGATCCATTTTTGTCATTGGATTTGTTTTCACTAGAACCTGGATTATGGATTATGGATTGTACATTCTGGTTGAGGGCTCTTTGAACAAAGTCAAAGAGAGGAGAATCACTAAAGAAGTGGTTTCCTTCATCAATTAGGCCAAGTGGAGGTGGAAAAATATTTTATCCCTTATCCTTCATAAGCTTGTGTTGGTGCTCCAGCTGACAATCCCTTAATCTTTGTGCTTTAGTGAGATGATAATCCCTTGAGTCGGGATCTCGCATCTCATATTCTCCATGAAGATGTTGAAGCCCATGTTATGCGAGCATTAGTTGGAGCATTGCTGGAATAGATCAATCAGGTGGCAACATAATGTTGCCTTCCATATTATGCCGCTACAATAGTTCATCTTAATGTAAGATAAAGGTGAAGTTAGGGACATACTCATCAAGATGAGCATATACCACCTGGTATTGCTGAGGCACCTAAACTACCTTCGACAGAGATGAGCTCCTATGAGAAGAAGACATTTTGTGTTAATAAACTTGTGAGTAGTGTGCATTTAAGTTTTAATTTAATTATAATAATTTTTTTTCATAGGATTTGACTATTAGGGTTCAAATAATGAGATTACTAAGTTTCACTTGGTTTAGATAGCACACGAAGAACTATAGTCCTTGACAACGACGCCAATGATGAGTGATGAGGTACCCCTATGCCCAACCATATGAATCACAGGAATTTATGTGCAATCCGATTGAATTCTGCAGACTATAATTACTAAGTATGCTAGAGCCAAACAGTGCATGCTTGTTGTTCATTTATTGTCTTCCCGGTCCCACTTGTGGAATGCAATTGTATGGTTAAGTGTGACTGAGGCGTAATATTTTTATTATTTTGTGTTTTTATAAAATTACTCACCTAGAACAAAGATAAAAGTAAGAGTGATTAACTGCTAAGTAAACTATGGTCTACTCTAGCCTAACACAAGTAACTGTTCACTTCCTGGACACATCCTGAACTTTGTGTAAACACTAATAGATTGTCAAATACTAATCATTTCTAAGCTACCAAGTGTTACATGTAGGTTCGAAGGGGTCGTACTTGTGTATTTTAATGAGTTGTTTGATTAATCAAAATTAATTACTACATCAATAAAATTAATGTAAATTGCATGAAATCACAATATATAAATTCATAAGAAAGAAAGTCTCAAGTGTTGTAAGGAATGGATCAAAAAGTTTGTCTTTATTGCCAACACAATTGTGTGTTTAGGTACATCAATGCTTGAATAAAGATTTTTTCACACTTAGACCTCCTACTATGGGCACTTGGAAAATATTATAACTTTCAAATGAACAAATTGCAAGAGTTTTTCTACTTGACTACCAAAAACAACCCTCAATTATGTGCCTCGAGGTTGTATTTATAGACCTAGGAGTAACCCTGCAATCTTGAATGTATGATATCGCATCTTGGGTTGCGATATCATGTACTTGATATCATGTACCTAATATCATAGCCACTCCAAGATCAGAGTGTCTGAAAAACACGATTTACCATGTTTCAAGCATTTCCAAAGTTCTTTTAGAGTTAGAGGTAGATGGGTGAGAAGAATCGGTAGAGAAGTAAAGAAAAAAAAAGTTATAAAAAGACATGTAATGTTAAAAGTGGTACATTAGCATAAGAAGAGCTTATGATTTGATCATAGAAAATAATTCATACAATAGGTTAAAGAATCAACTTATTGGGAAGAGTTTCTTCAACCTAGATACTCATTATTTTACTATATTTTCAATACTAATGGATATTGGTTTCTTTTTGTAGTAGACATAGCCACCAAAAAAATATGCATGTACAATTTTCAACCCTCTTCATAACATGATGCTGCTATCCAAAATTTGATGTTAAAATTGGTTAATTATTTATCTGAAGAAAACCCAAAAATTAATAGGTTTTTATCTAAAGGAATATATGTAATAACCATCAAACTATGATTTATCTTAAGGAATATATCTATGTACATAACAAAAAACCAAAAAATTAATGGGTTCTTTAGGGGAAAAATTAGGTATGGTGATAATAATAGCATCTGTAACCAGTTTACCTTTCACCTAAGTTATGATTACATCTTGAAATGATTTAAACATTTTATCTATAAGAGCAATCTAATAGGGTTTTTTCAAATGATAGTTAAAGAGTGGATGCATGTAAATGGAAATTTCTGTAAGATGTATATATTGATATCCTTCTTTTTGCCATTTCTCTACCTCCCCTAGGATCAAAAAATGTTAAAGCAACTAGTCATAAACAAAACTTTGTAATCCCTAGGTCACATTCACTAATATGCATTGATTGGAAAGATTCAAATGTGTGCAACATGGATTTAGGGTAGAAGTATCACTGGATAGGTGGTGGCAACAACATACTAGCATCATTAGAAAAGCAATATTGAGATAAGCATTGAATATATGGAAACGTAGAAATAGAACTTGGAATAGGTCATTATGTAAGATGATCATTTTTATTGGGACATTAATGGGCATAATGTTTATCTTGACATATGAAACACCTAACTTCTTTTTTCTTATAAGGTCCTTGTTTTCTCTTAAACATCCCTTTGAAAGGTTTTTTGGGATAATTTCTCCTTTTTGGTCTTTCTTTTCATTTCTTTCTCCAAACATTTTGACGTTTTGCATTAGGATATGTTGTTTGTTGTTTATAGTAGTATTTTTCTTTCTATTTTCTCATTTTCAATCTTGAATCATTTTTTTTGAAATTATCTTTAGGGCACATTTGAAGGCATAAATCCTTTTATAATTTTTTTTCTAAAGAACCTATTAATTTTTTGGTTTCTTATTGTGTACATAGATCTCTAGTCACCTTGTATAAAAATTGTCAAATGGCACTAAAACTCCTTTCTTCAATATCCTTTTCTTCATTTTGTAATTTTCTTCTATAGTATTCAGCAAATGGAGGTGGAAGACATTTGATAAGATGTTCTTTTGCACCTACATCATGAATTAACTTTTCGTAGTAATACCATTCTTCCATAATTTTAGGGAAAATAGAGAGATATTGAATTTTATGTAATCTAGAGGCATAAAATATCATTCTATATAATGCATCTTGGTAAACTTTATTTCCTAAGAATTATTTATTTAAAGCATTAATAAATACTACTGAAAGACTTGATATTAATTTCTTTCTAATAGGAGCTTCTATGAAGTTCCACCATCTTCTAAGTATTCCTTCAAAATGCATAGTGGCATTTTGGATAGTATGTTAAAATTTTTTCTTTTTCAAGAAAACTTGTCTTGAAATAAAACCATTTATCTAATCTACCTCCTTTTTCCTTTCACATGTATTCTTGTCATCCATACTAAAATATTGTGGTGGTTTTTCTATAGCTTGTCTAACCTACATTCCTATTAAGTCTTTTGGATCTTCTAATGTAATTCTTGCTTTGGCAATAAGTCTTTATTCTTCAGAATGTAATGATCCTTTGCTTCCAATAAACATTGTATCTTCTTCATTTGCATTTACTTCTTTTCCTTTTTCTTTTCTAGGAATACTATGTGTTGGCCATTTTCCTCTTCTAAGGACTTGTGGTTTGGACTTTGTTTTTAGTGTGAGTGGAGGAGAGTCTATATATAAGTCAAAAGATTCTAATTATTTTTCTTTTCCAGGACTTGGCATCTTTGGAACCTAAATCTTATGAATTTCCTTCAAATCCTATTGTACTTCCCTAATTTTAGTGTAGTTCATAATATTTTGATCACTAATGTAAGAAAGTTTACTATTTGTCCAATGATGTAGTTTGACAATGTTAGAAGGAGGTTCTATAGAAGTTTTATATTATATCATGTATATAGTTTCCTAGAGTTTCTCATCTTCTCCCTAATTCATATTGATTTTTAATAACTCATCACACTCAACACATCTAAAATCTCTTTCTACCTTATGAATATTTGAGTGCATGCACTTGCTAAGGTTTGAGCTATTGCTAGGTGTAGGAAATGTTTCTTCTTCTAAAGATGTAGAAGCATCCTCTATTTTTGTTTTTCCCCTTTGGATCTATGACCATCTTTTCATCCTTTTGTTTTAAGAATATTCTGGGATCCATTTCAATTACTAATTGTGTAAATACCCATTCCACTTTGGCTAGGGTGTCTTCATCTAATTTTTTCCTAGGTTTCTCAGACAACTTGTTAGTATTGGATTTTTTGTGGTACTAATGGATCATAGGGTAAAAACTTGGGTGGTTTTAATTCTACATAATATCATCTTTTCCTAGAGGGGGTTCTAAATAAATATTTTTTTAGATTTTCAATAGTCATAAAATTCTTCTAGAGGATCATCTAAATCTGGAAATAGTCTGTGCATACAAAGATCTTTTGTATTTATGTGGATTCCATATTCTAAGTTTGTGGATCCTACTAATAGAGCTTGTTGTCCAAAAGGTAATAAAGTTTTAATACTGACAGAACTAAACAATTTAAAACATAATTTTGTACCTATGGTGCAATATATACTTTGATCTATAATATCTAAAGCAATATATGTAATAAGCATCAAACTATTATATCAGTGAAAATTAGAAAGAGAAAGAGTAAAATTAGGTATGGTGATAATAAGAGTGTCTATAACCTATCTACCTTTCACTTGAGTTATGATTACATCTTGAAATGATTTAAACCTTTTATTTATAAGAGTAATCTAGTAGGGTTTTTTTTCAAACAATAGTTAAAGTCTGAATGTATGTGAATGGCAATTTGTGCAAAATGTATGTATTGATATCCTTCTTTTTTCCCTTTCTTTACTAGAGGTGAAGGAAAGAAGAAAGATATTTTCTTCAAAATGAAGTATAATGGCTAATGAGTCATGAGTGTTCCCTATGCCTAACCATATGAATCACAAGCGTGCATGTTGTTATTCCTAGTCTCTTGCACAAAATACTAATAAATGTTTATGATAAAATGAACAATAATGTAAAAATTAGCAAGACATAGAGTTACCATGGGGAAAAACTTGAATGTTACATCCCCATTCCCAAATGATGCTATTGCCTAATGAAGATGGTATCTCTCCATAACAAGTTTTATTATCATCTTAACAAGACCCAAAAGGATAGTTTTGCTTAAGATCTGAAAAGGCATGTTGTAATATTACATATGTCTCTTAAGGTAACCTTTAGGGGTTTGCCCTAAGGCATTTATACCTGGGGTTAGAGGTCATGCTAGCATGGATTTGTGGGGTTGGTACAAGCAAGTCACAAGAAGCTAGGTGAAGCAAGATAGGAAGTGAAATAGCCATCCCTTCTAGCTGAGTTATAGGCTTAACCATGGTGGTAGTCTTCGATTTTCTATAAGGGATAGATGCTAAAAGAAAAAAACCCCAAGGAACACTCTCAAAGCACGATCTGGATATACTATTCCAGACCAATAAAGAATTCTTTTCTTTCTATCTTTGCATTTTACTATTCTTTCCTTTATACATTATCTTGAATATCACATATATTTTGCATTTGGTATATTTTCTTTGTATGCATAATGTCTAATATATCATATATTTGACATTTGCCATGACATACACGAATGGGATGTCACAATTGATATAAGAGCAAACCATGACCCAAGGGCCATTTAGAACCATGGGCTAGCTACAACATGAACTTGATGATGAATCTTAAAGGCACAACATAGGGAAAGCCATTGATCATCACTGGATGCACCATATGTGGATGCACTATATGTCTGTGATGTAAGCTAGAAGATATCATTCCATTGATTTCATGAATAATAGATCAAATATCTACAAAAATTCATAGATCCCACTAATAAAATTATTTTATGGATATCATTAATCGATGAAGATCTAATCATACCTCATCAAAATTCATCAATTACAAGGGATGTTGATAAGATAATGATACACCAATCCTAGTAACTTTTACCCTTTTTAATACTATAATTATTAATTGATTAGGATCATAATTTAATTTCTTTAAATAAAGTTAGTAACCATGACCTAAGTTAATCTTCTTTTGTTGAAATTCACTATCTAGGTAATCTAGAAGATTCCAAATTACCATATGTCAACTTAGAAATGCCAGCTCAACAAAATAGGCTAGTTTGGTCCTTTTAATTCATGAAAAATCAACTTCATTTTTGAAACCTAAAACTATGTCCAATGTGTAGTACTCGTTGATACGATTCCAATGGTACAAATTTTGTCTTGATTGGACTTATGGTTTGGGAGATATTGATGTTTAAAGTTTTTCATTATACATGCCTTAAAATAATATTAAATTATTATTATTATTATTATTGAAAATAAAAAAAAATAAAAAAAAAGTCCAAATTTTAAGGTCAAAAATCAACCCATAATTGTTGTTTACCCATGCCAAACTCCTACCCTATCATTGGCCGAAACACCACGTCAACCACCTAGGCAAGGTGGAATACAATAATAATAATAAGTTCTTTAAAAAAAAAACTCTAAAATACTTATCGAGTAGGAGGTCATAGGTTTGATCCCATGCCCCAAAATACTTAAATTAAATAATAATAATAATAATAATATAAATAAAAAATTTTATTTAAAAAAATGCAAAAATTGACCAAGAGGTCGTGGGTTCGACCCCAAGCCTCAACCTAGTTTTATTTTTTTAAAATAAAATAAAACATAATAAAAAACTAATAATAATAATAAGGGATGAGTGGGAGGTCATGGATTAAAACCCAAGCCCCTCCCCTCCATGGTCGTTTTAAAATCTTGTATTAATTTTAAAATTTAAAATTTAAAATTTATTTTAGCAGGAGGTCATGGGTTCAAACCTAGGCCCTCCATAGTTTTAAATAAGAAAAATGGAAAAAAATAAATAAATTTTAGGGCATGCAACCTTGCAAGGGCCAAGATGGCCTTGTAATGGTAGCGCCACCTTGCGTAGGGCCATGTTGGCCCTGTGAAGGCAACATCATCCTTGTAGTAGCGATGCTAGCACAAGTGTGCCACCCATATGGCTACCGCTTGCCTATTTGCACTATGTCGCATGCACTATTTTCCTACTACATTATATCACCTACCACCCATGCCTTGCAATATCCTACCATGCCCCACATCTTGCTTTGTCATTGCTACATTGTTGTGCCCGCTGTTGTTGTCGTGTGCTTGTTACCTACTAGCCATGCATCTTGCAACTATTGCCCTCTATGCCACACATGTTCTACAATTGCATGCCTTTCCATTGCACTTACACATCATCCTCTACCATGTTCTCCACCCTACGTGTGCGCCCTCAGCCACCTTCAGAGCTGCCAGAAATTTCCTCCAACACTACCATAAACCACCTCTTGCATCGTTATAAACCACCTCCTGTGTTGCCATAAATCACCTCCTGTGCTACCATAAAATACCTCTTGCACCACCATGAATCACCTCCCATGTTGCTGGAAACCACCTCCCAAATTGCTAAAAGTCTCCTCTCTAGACATCATCGATGAACACACACAAAATTTGCACAAGCCTAGTTAAGGACCCATGCAAGCCTAATGATGGGCCACGTAGGCCTAGTCAAGGGTTTCATGGGCCCTAAGATGGGCCATGTAGGCCCAAAGGAGGGTCGTGCAGACCCTGAGAAAGGTTACACAAGCCCAAAGGAGGGCCACATGAACCTTGAAAATTGGCTACACAAGTCCTAAAGAGGCCTTAAATAAAAAGAAGGGAAAATGACCACACTACCTAGCGCTAGCTTTGCACTGCCACCACCATCATCTCTAGATGTGCCTAGTAGCCACTGAGGCCACTGTTGGTATGCCACCATGGCTATTGCTATTGTTGGAATGAAATGACAAAGTCTCTCTTATCTGATGGAAAATTTTCAATTACCCTTTAATTAATGAAAAAATTGAAATTTCCATTTTTTGATGGAAAATTGAAATCTCTATCGTTAAACCATTAGTTTAAATTAAGAACTTGTGAAAATAATTTTCAAAAATTCAAAATTGATGCCTTGGTAACAACATAGATAAAAACTTTGTCATTAAGCATGCTAATTTTGGAGTAAAACTAGGATGGGTGACCTCTCAAGAAGTCTCATTTTTTGTACCAAAGGTCTTAAACTTCAAATTTTGGAAGCCTTTTTTTGTAAATGAAGAGTCTTTTCCTATAGATTTCAACCTTCTAGACCTAATGGTGGAGTCAAATCCATCCTAGAGAACCCCAAAAATTATCTTTTACTCCTTGCCCAATATAGTGCTTCGAGATCCTAAAAAGTTTAATTTTGGCATCACTTAAGCATATGATGTTCATTTTCAACATATGAATAGTCGTTTAAAACATTTTTCACCCTTTTGAACTCAATGGTGAGGTCAAATTTATTATCCAAAAAACTGATAATTTAATGATATCATAAATTCAACCTTTTGGACTTTAAGATTTAATGCATAACCCCTACAGATAGTCTTAAGATCACTATGGCATGTCATTAGTTACACTACCAGAGTTAGTATTCTTAAGGGGGGTAGAAAGGTTGTTAAGAATTAGAAAATATAGTTACATACTACTAAAATTATATGATGTCATTAACTATTACTAAACTTAGATTATGTAATTATAAAATTAGATGTAGTTAAATTAGTTGGAGAATCAATTGTTGTATCAGTATTAGTTAATTATCAATCAGTAAATCAATTAATGTATTAGTTGGAGAATTAGTTGAAGAAATAGAATAGTCTTCAACTATCGAGAAAAAGGTATATTAATCCATCTTGCAATCAAAACATATGGCAAAAACAACATGGAGACTCAAAATCTCATTTTGACAAGGAGTATGATACTCATAAAGAGAAATGATCTAAACAAAAATCCAATAATAAGAATGAAAATTGCAACATACAATGTGCTTACAAGATCCCTAGTTAGTGAAAAACAACATTCTCTATATCTATCATGGGCCTTGGATTGGCATGAACATCGATATCCACTCATCTTAGAAGATTTGTCATGGGAATTTTGGATGCTAATGTCTTGTGCTTACAAGAACTTTTTCCATGGGAATTTCTATACCAATTCCAACTAGACTTTGAAAAACTAAGATACATAAGTATTTATAAGCAAAAAGGTTCTTATGGAAGTTCTTCTTTTGATCCATATAGATTAGTATATTGCAGAAATCACAACATGGATGGTTTTACGATCTTTTATAAAGAAGCCAAGTTTGAATTGGTACAAAGATTTGAATGAAGTTTAGAAAATATGATTTTTGAAGTTCCAAAACTTCAAGTGATGGGAAAGAAAGAACAGTTATGATTTTAGAAAAATCACATAACCTTGGTAGTAATTTTAAAAATCTAGTTATCAAGAAGATATGTATGCATGGTCAACACACATTTAATTTCCAAACCAACATGTTCAGATGTTAGACTATGTCAAGGAGAATATTTGATTAAGCAAATAGATGAAAGTTTGAAAAATAAGTTATTACTATGTTATATTGATCTAGTTCCATTTATTCTTTGTGGAGACTTTAATGCAAAAGTTGAAAGTAGTGTTTATCAATTCTTAAAATATGGATCTGTAAAGAAATATTTGGAAGATAAACCTAACTTGAAGAAGATGTTTCCATCAATTCAACAAGCAATTCCATTGGCCAGTGCATATTCTACTTTGAATCTTTAGTAGATAAATTAGATTCTAAAATTTAGGAATAGATGATGTTGATGGATAGCACTCTTTAAGAACCAAAATTTACCAATTACTTTTCTATGATTAATGAGGATGGGTTAACAACATTCTTGATTAAGAATTTGGATTATATTTGGTATGATGTCCAATTCTTTCAAATTACAAAGTTACTAGAGTTGATTTCTAAAAAAGAAGTTGAAAAGAATAAAGATCAATCCTTGCCATCTTGAACAAGACCATTCGATCACATCCCACTTATGGTAGAATTACAATTACTCCCATTAGTTCATAAGGTTGATCCAGATCAAGAAGTATCTCACTCTTACCTTTATTTGATTAATATTATTATTTTATTTATTTTTTGATTTATATTTCAATTAGATAAGTAAAAAATATCTATGATAATAAAAATAGGGGATAAAGAATTTTCCCTACCTTCACTTGGGTAACCAGATCCAAGTTGTGCTTTGTGTGATCCTAGTTAGGACTAGTGATTAGTGGTTCAAAAATTTTTAATTCACCTTTTGTCATTATCTTATAAAATGAAGTAAGTATCAAGAAATTAATATTTAATTTTCCATATATTTTTCTCACATATATTTTATTTACAAAGTAAGCAAGAAACAACTTCAAGTTCAAAGAAAATCATATTATTGGAGCACAAAATCATGAAAGAAATTATTGGAACTTGGAAAAGAAAGAGAACATGGACTCATTCAAGGACAAATAAAACCTAAGGTGGGTATATTTTCACATCCCCATTCCCAAACGATGTTATTGCCTGATGAATATGGTGTCTCTTCATAACAAGGGTTATTGTCATCTTAACAAGACCTAAAAGGGTAGTTGTGCTTAAGATCCAAAAGGGCATGTTGTAATAACAGACGTGCCTCTTAAGGTAACCTTTGTAGGTTTGACCTAAAGCATTTATACCTAGGGTTAGAGGTCATGCTGGCATGGAGTGGTAGAGCTTGTACAAGCAAGTCACAGGAAACTAGATGAAGTGGGACAAGAAGTGGACTGACCATCCCTTTTAGCTAGGTTATAGGCCTAACCATGGTGGTAGTGTTGGATTGCTTCTAAGGGATAGATGCTAAAGGAAGAAAACCCCAAGGAACACTCTCAAAGCATGATTCAGATATGATATTCCATATTAATAAAACGTTCTTTTCTTTCTCTATTTGCATTTTTTGTATTATTTCCTTTATACATAATGTCAAATATCACATATATTTCACATTTGGTATATTTTATTTGTACACTTAATGTCTAATATGTCATATATTTGGCATTTGCCATGACATTTGAGGATGGGCTATCACATTGAAGGTAAAAAATCCCAGCAAAAATTGGTTCATAAACTATTAGTAACAGCATAGCTTCAAAATTAAAGAATAAAGAGAATAAATGAATACAATGGGGGAGGATTTCATGTGAATATTGTAGCATAGGCATTGGTAATTATTGTTCCAAGGATGATCCCTTAGAGCTCCTTATATATTTCTCAAGTTACAAAAGTAAACCCAAAAATAAAGGGCATAAGATAACATATTTTTGATGTCGATTGGTATGGGAACAAAATTTAAAGTAAAGGAAATATAAATTAGATAATAATAAGAATCAAAATAGAATAATTAAGGTAGGAATATCCATGGTGTAGAAAATCAAGGTAGATTTACCTGAATTTCTTCATCCATCATACAATATGCATGATCTAGTCAAATTCCATGGATAAGGCTAGCGCACTATCTATATTGTTAAGTATTTATTGTAGGTTACTATCTTCTCACATAGATTAGTGTAATATCTTGGATATTCTTATGCCAATTTGACTATAATATCCAATATTATTCTAAGTACCTAGCTAACCCTAATGCTAATTCCAATGTCAATGTTAGCATCAATAATCTCGATGACTACAAAATATGATCCTTGACCTTTATCTTAAATAGTTGACATCATCCCTTGGCCTCACAAATTTCTCAGCATCCTATTAACATCATTTTAAATTAGTTTAGGCATAAAATGGGACCCTCGAAGGCTCAAAGTAGCACTTGGACAAAATTGACAATTTTTTTCTAATTATTGGTGACACTAATGCTAATGTGACATCAATGTAGCCTTTAGTGGGACTTGTATAAATCAAGTCCTAAGGTCAAACTTGTCTAGTTTGAACTTCACATGAATTCTAAGTGAACTTCATTAAACTTCGAAGTCAAATTTGGTAATATTAGGGCTATAAATATGAGCTTAAATTTTAAATGTGGGGTTCATTTCTTAAGATCTAAAGCACTTGTCAAAATTTCTAGAGATTAAGAATATGTGCAATGGATCACTTAGCATCTACCATATACTCCATGGCCATCACAACACCTCCATAGCCCTAGCACTAACGTTGAAGTAGTGGTAATATCAACTCCCAAAGATACAATTTTTTAGCATTAGTATCAATTTCTAAAGTTAAAAATTTTTTAGATCCAACATCAATGATGAGGCCCTTAGCCAAAACAACCCTATTTTTTTTAGAATTGATTCTAGATTAATCTTATAGCTTTTCTACTTTCTAAGTAACCACTTATTATTAATTTTTCCATACTTACATGTTTATCAACACTTGTAGTTTTGGCCCTTCTTAGGAGGCAAACAATTTCATTTTCATTAATAAAGTGTTTTTGTTATTTGGGAAGGAAAGATAACCCCTTCATCCCATATCATAGCATCTCATATTTAATATTTTATGCTCTTTTACCCATGATTTAAACTTACAATTTATTCTATTGCTTATAGTACATTCCATACTTATTATATTTTTCAACATTTTATATTTAGTCATTTTTTCAACAATAAACACTTAGTTGTCTTCAACATAAAACTCTTACACTTTATCATTTTCCTACCATTCCTAGCTCATGTTTGGTAGGTTAATTTTACATTGAATTAGATATTTTTTCTTCATTATGTCATTATCATTGGTTTAAGTAAAGGTTATATCAAATTAAAGATCATTTGTGGCTATAAACTAAGTATTTCAACACTTAGTTTGTGGAGGTATTCTTGTGGGATGTAAAGAACATTTTTGCATGAACAAATCCTTTTTATATTTTAGAAGAAAAGGTCAAATTCATAGTATACTAGTTGCCAACTTAAGAAGGGACCACCACTTTGAGTGATCATACAGTGTTTATTTCTTTAGTCATAAGACCTGGGTTCTAGTCTTTGCAAATCCACTTAAAAAGCAATTAGGCTTTCATTCATCTACTTTCCTCCTAGGGCTCCATCTTAGCAAAATGAATATTAAGCCTTTGGTTGATGATTCTTTACTAGTTAACAACTTATAGTTGTTTACATATAACATCATTACCAAAAAAAAGATGAAATGAACTTTTTGAAAGTCTTTATTTCAAATAGCAAAAATCCATACTAGTTTTAAATAACATTTTTTTATCTCATTTATATGTCTATGTTGGTTCTAGCTTGCACTTTTGATGACCAACGAGTATACCCTATGCCTAAGCATACAAATCACTAGTGTTCACTAAGAGATTCGGTCGAATTCTATAAACTTTAGCTCTGTAAGTGCACTGGGTCTAGGCAATGAATATCAAGGATGTGATCGTTGTCTTTTCAACTTCACTTGTGAAATGTAAGTGTATGGTTAAGTGTAACTGAGGTATATGATTTTTATCATTTTATATGTTTTTGTTTAAATCACTTAAGTGTTGGAAAATAAAGTAATTAAATGTCTAGCTAATATAATAACTAAGTAATTAGCTTAGCTAATCCTAACATAAGTATCTATTCTCATTTACCATACACATCTTGAACAACATTGCAACATTACTAAGTTACAAAGTGTTAAGTGCTACTGGGATTACCAAACATTAATGTATGCTCGAAATTGTCATACTTATGTGTTTTAATTAATTTCTATTTAATTAATTAATCATATGTATTAAAGTAAATTAGTCAAATAATAAATGCATCAAGTAAACATTAATCTACTTCTAGATGTTTTAAGGTTTGTAAGAAAAGCTCATCTTTATTGTCGATTACACCAAGGTGCCTTGGTACATCAGTGTTTGAATAAAGATTTGTACACTTCTCACTCCTCCTACAGGTACTTAGAAAATATTCTAACTATTAAATGAACAAAATGCAAGAGCTTCGCTAGGATACTAACTATGGAATGTCATAAATGCAATTAGTGAGCACATATTTATAGCTAAAGATAGATACTACATTGATGGGATCACATCAATGCATTAAACCATGCATCTACACAACCACATCGATGGGGTCGCATCAAGGGGATCATGTTGATGCAGCTCAAGAAAGATGCTTCATCACACTCTCACAACTGAATGAAAACTCATCTTGGAGTGAACAAAAGGAGGAACAAGTTCTTTACAAAATTTTAGGAAAATATGGGATTATTGACTAACTACAAACACAAAAATCCTCTAATGGCTTGAAAGAAAGGAAGAAAATCATATGGTCCTAAGTAGTGAAGGCTCCTAAGGTGCTAAAGAACCTTGTCTTACCTCTGATGCATGCAGTTATTGAGGAGGTGGTTGTGGCTATATTGCTATAGCTCCAACTTTTGGTATAGGATAGAAAGCATCTAACAATACTTTCATCTTCTCCTCCTTACTCCTAGGATGATACATAGTCTATGTAGCATCACTAATGTGAGCTAGTATGGGAACATCCCAAGGATAGGGCATTATAAGAAACAACTCTTTAATATTAACAAACTAGGTAGCAAACTATTTTCATTTTATGTCACACACCCTGAGTGCATTTCATAGCTCTTGGTAGTCATTCATTCTTTTAGCCAAGTTCTCTATTGTTGATCTTTGATCAGTGAACCTTGCCTTGAGAACCTCAAGTTTTGCATTTATTATCTTAAGGTTTTGCTTTGTCTCTTTATGGTGCTTGAAATCTACCTTGTATACAGGATACAAGCTAGCCACTTGCTTTCCCAACTCTAACCTCATTCTTTTGGTAGTCAGCATTGCCAAGTTTGAGTAACAGAGGTTGGTAAGCTCCATGTGCTCTATCATCTTCTTAATCTATAACTTCTTTAGGTGAATTTTTCCTTTGTTGTACATGTTTAGTCCATCAAAGATGGGCTACCACACATTGGCTTCTTTCTTAAGCTGCTAGAGGGCCTCATTCACCTTTGCCTTCAATAGCTAGATGTGTTCTTCATTGATTTCCTTCTACAAAATAACTTGGTCCCTATAGTGGTACTTGATCCTTTCAAATTTGAGTGTATCATTTTTCTAGGAGGTGAATTCAATTACAGACTTCGAGTAACGGGCATGCACCTCCTCCATTAAGAGATTTCGATTTTCTGCTACCAACCTTCTTAATGTAGTGTTTACTTTAGCAAGCTACTCTTGCTATTGTTGGATGAATTCAATCATTTATTCTTTTTACATCTTGACATTGTGTAGCTGATGGTTTTCTTGGATTAACCTTATGTTTTAGAGGACCTCTAACAAGTCCTTTTGAATGTTATATGGAGTGGTATCAATAAGGAGTTGGTCGAAGACCACCAACTCCTTCACATACTTAGCCTCTTTGAGTTTTTGTTGAAGCTATTGGAAAGCTTCATCTCTTGAGACTACTTGGATGAGTATTATGGGATCAGAAAGGCAAGCTCTAAGTCACCTAACTTCCACAACCAAGTGTTGAATTTTAGCTTAAGCTTTTTCTAGTTAGGAATTAATAATAAGAACCTTTCCCTTAGCCTTAATCAACTTTCGCTAGATTACTAAAATGGTTTCTAGGATATCAAAGATATATAGAATAGATTTCCCAATTCCTACTAATTGGTCCAGTAACTCTTTGAGCTAGGTTGCATTGAATCTCCCACTTGGTGCTCTTGCAAACACCTACATGTCTCTAGGTACAGCTACATTCAGTACAGATTTCACAAGGGTGTTAAGTGCATCAAGCACTTTATCAACTGCCACCTCTACTACCATTTCCTATCCTTAGTGCTAAATTACTAGAATAGTTTCCCCCTCACCCTCCTCCAAACACACTAAAAAGGTAGTACATGCATAGGTAGAGAAGGCTATTATCTTGCTAGGCCTCACTATCAAATTGAGGTGGTAAGCCACCATCTTAAAATATGCACATTCTCCCATCATGAGTGCATAAAGCTTCTTATGTTAACACCGTAGCACCATTGAACACACTCCTTCTTAACCTTAGGGTTCACTTACATTGATATCTCTACCAAGGTTGCTCTAGTTTTTGATAACCCAAGGGCTTCATAAATGCCCTTCACCAAGTAGGACATAGACATATCCTTGACATTCATAGCAGCATCTTCCTACGTATTATTCTAGAAGAGCATTCTTTTGCCCATGTACCATTCTTCACTTGAACTGAGAATAGGCCACATGGGGAAAATCTAGAGTTATACTTTGACATTTTATGGGGAAAATTCTAGGAAAGATCCAAAGTGTAGTTTAGGAAGAACTATTTTTTGGATGTTCCTAGACCCAATTTTCCTTAGACATGCCTCTGCTAGAGTGACCTCAAGGTTAGTTCTAGGCCTAAATATCTCATCTTAGTGGGACTACTCTATTTCAACTTCTGAAATCTATCAAATAGATTCCACTTTGGGGTCCTCACAAATAGGTCCCATTGCATGTGTATCTACTACCTACTCCTAGGGCTACTCTTGTTGGTCCCTTCCAATTCTAGGCTACTTATCCCTTGGTTGGAATGGTCCTTCCCACAATTTCTTTGGTCTTGGCACCATCTATGATCACAACATGACCAAGTATTAGCATTTAGTATGTAAATTTATAACATTTGAGTATCTTATATCTTAAATGAGTTATACTTAGCTAAGTTGTGATCATGGTTGATGAGCGACGAGGTATCCCTAAGCCCAACCATACATATGACAAGTGTTCATGCATGATCTAGTTGAATTTCATGGATGGGACTAATTATGGCATCTAGATCACTATGCCTTGATCGCAGTTTGTTGTCTTCCCACTTGGACTAGTGGTAGCTTTGTCACGTATGGTTTAGTCCAAAGTGAGGCATATGATTCATATTATTTTATATTTTATTTTTCTATTATTAACAATAGGCTAAAACTCAATTTATAATCAATTAAACTAATCTAGTTGCTAATTAATAATCAACTACCCTAACATAAGTATCCAATATCACTTTGCATGCACATCCTGAACACATATAACACTGCTAGGTTACCAAATGTTAAGTGTTTGTGGGATTACCAAGAGTCATACACATGCTCAAAGAAATCATACTTATGTGCTTGATTAATTAACATGCATTAAAATGTAAATATTAACTAAATACATGAGAAGTAAATTGCATGGAAAGTAAATCTAATTTAAGTCAAAGTGTTGCAATGAATAAGAATCAATCTCAATCTTATTCTCATTCATGGAATATGTCTAGGTACATTACCACTTGAATAAGACTCCATACAATTGACTCAGATTCACTTTTTGGGTACTCATTGACTATTTTATAAGATTACAAAATAAAACTACAAGAGTTTAGCTACACTATTAACAAAACTATGAAAAAATAATGCAAAACTATTGCCCAAAGTATGCACCCAAGTGTATATTTATAGGTTGGCCTGTACCCCCGATATCATATATCTGATAACACATCTAGGGGCCCAATATTAGGTATTTGATATTGGGGCTCTAATATCATATATCTAATATTAAAGCTAGGAAAATCATGAATCATCATACCCCCACAACTAAATGAAAACTTTTCCTTGAGTTAAACAAAGTAAGGAATAAGTTCCTTATAAAATATTGAGAATATATGGGATTATTAATTGATATGCAAACTATTGACTGATTTTGAGTGCCACATTACAAAATTTTATTCAAGTGGATGCATAGAAAGTGACAGAGTGACATAAAGA
Organism: Gnetum montanum; assembly: GCA_015680685.1. Classification (NCBI taxonomy): domain Eukaryota; kingdom Viridiplantae; phylum Streptophyta; class Gnetopsida; order Gnetales; family Gnetaceae; genus Gnetum; species Gnetum montanum. The sequence goes on from MNCI01035156.1 coordinate 63,982, forward strand.
CTAGATAGACATTGAAGATTAAAAAATTTGTAGAGGTCTTAAAGAATCCATTGAAGATGATTCTTTGTGTTGGTGCTAACAGTGGTAGACTTTTAACCTTTATTGTTATGTCAATGCTTCTCTGGTTATGTAGAACATTCTTGAAGGGTGGGCTGAAATTTCTTTTCATCGCCTCATGGATCTAGCAAACATGTGAAGCTCAAGCTGCTATCTTGTATGTGCTATGATGTGTCCATGGTCATATCCTTCATTGTCCCTCTCTTGGCTTTGTTTTCATGCCTGGAAAAAGAACTTATTCCTTAGGTGCTTCTTTTAGCATCACCTGCAATTAGCAAAGGATCAACATTAGTTATGGTAAATTTTCCTTTATAATTAACCGTTTTCAAATCCCTTAGTTTTCTTTTAAGCATAAGGTGATTAAAGCATACTATGCCCAAGGCTATGAGGTAACTAAAATCATCAAGTTGTTCACATCATTTTGATCAATTACTATTAGTTACCATGATGTTCAAAAATAGGATGTTGGAAAAATTTTAAAAATTTTAAAGTAGGCATCCCTAGCCCCCATGACTAATAAGCGTAACTCTAGAAGCACATAAGTTTTTGAATAATTGAAACCAATGGTTCAATTCAGAAGATGGCCAAGAAATACTAATTGATATGGAAATAGAAAAATAGGAAAAATTAATGAAAATAAATCTCAAAATCATGCATAAATTTAGAAAAATTGTCATTCATGTTCTAGAAGATGTGAAGGTTAGTTCAAAGCCATGATCAACAAAAGTTATGTAAGTGGGTCCTTCCCAAAGTAGACTCCTACCATAATGCCCTTGCATAACCACTTCTATAGATGTCCATGGACATTGGAGAAGTTAAATGTAGACCATGATTTTATTCCAAACAACACACAACTATCATGGTTAGGATGTTGCACTATACTACACAAAACCAAAAGGCTCATAATCACATGTAGTAGTGAGGTGAATAATGGAATGAGAAGGGATTGCAAAGATTGAGCTGTAAGGTACTTTGACCATGTCCATAATAGGTTCTTGTGACAGGTGTGATTAAAATGATAAACATACCTATCCATCCAAGTTTAGACCAAGTCCATACCATGAATAGTGACCTTACATCAATGTGTTCCATCTTGCCCACCATCATGAGTTCATAACCACCTCAAAGAATAATCAACACTCCAAAAAGAAAAGAAGGAAGAAAGGTTCTTTGTTAGAGGGGCACCTTCAAGCATGGGTGACATGTCTCTCTAGCCCCATAACTAGTGCTTGTAGCCTGTTATTGTGTCTAACAGGTGTGCTTTGAATTTCCATTATTGTTTTTCTTCTTCTTCTTCTTCTTATTTTTTTTTAATGGGAACCACACCATGCAAAAATAGATCTTCCTTTTTATTGGTTGATGGAGAAGTGATGATACATTCTACAAGGAGTCATAAACCACATGAAGGAAGTCAAGAAGAAAAACCAACAAGTTTCCTTGAGATAACACCCTTACAATTCCCAATTGGTCATTTCCTTTTTCTTCAAGGTACAATGATCATTGATGAATTTTAGTCTCATTAAAGAAGAACCAAATTGTTTCCATGAAAAATACCTTTTATTTAGAGAACTGGAGGGATGAATGAGGTGGTCTCACTACTTTACATAATTACGTACCCAATCATCTTGATAGCATAGCACAAAAAATCCAACATATAGCATTGACTTTTGCATCATGACTTGGCAATTTTATGAATAAAAACATAAAATACATTCATAAAACATAAAGACAATTACTTAATAAAAGAGAAAAATATAAAGAAAAGAAGAATATTAAGAAATTGAAAGCATATGAAGAATCAAAAAAATTCTAGAACGGATAAGCAAATTAGTTACTTCCATGCATCTTTAAAACAATTTTATATTATCATTTTTAAGCCACTAGGTGTCTTTTGGTTTAGTGGCTACTATGTAGACTAGATTTTACTCACACACTTTCTCCTGAACTTTATGGTGGGCCAATATAGGGGTTGTATTAATATTTTGAACTTCTAGCCCACAACTACATCCTTTATCATTATTAATGATGCATGGATTCTTTTGTCTCTCCACAATGACAGGTTTATCATTTATGTTTTGTGTTGGAGTGGTGATGGTTGTTGGCTTTTTCATATGATTAGGAGACATCATTTTTGTGAGGAAGGTTGTTACATTAGATTGGCCTTGCACTGGTTCAAGTGATGTAGTAGGTCCATGAGTGTTTTGCTTAGGCTTACGACCTCTCCTCCAGAAGGGACGTTTTCAAGACTTTGGTTAAGATCTACTAGTGTTATCATTTATGTGTATGTTCGCAGCACAAGTGGCATTCTCTCATTGATGTTATGATGCTAAACCTTCCTGTGTTGTTGGATGTGACATATGGTGGAGGTGAGTATATGAGAATATTAAGGATATGATGTAGAGTGAGAGTTGTGAGGTGGTGATCTCATATAAGATGTTATGGGATAATGATATTTGGGAGAGTGGTAGTAGTGATTTGAAGTAGAGGAAGTAAAACTAGTTGGTGAAATAGGGTGTTGAACATAATACCCATGTGGGTTTGGTTGGTAGGAAGGTCAGGGCTGGTTTGGTGGTGGCCTTTCCCATGATTGTAATTTTTGCCTCTATGGTTGATGCTAGTGATGAGGCTAGTAATGAGTCCCCCCAAGATAGTATAGTTGGTTTTGGGGTTGTCTAAAATTGCTACACAGAAGAGGAAATCTCTTGGGCATGTGCTTTTGTACAAACTTAAAATTTAATACCCCTACCCAATACTCATGTAGATGCAACAATACTGGGCAATGGCCCTTCGAATGATCATATATGAAAATGTCACATCCATTATCTTTGCATGTGGTTGAGTCTATAGGCTCACTTTCTTTAGTCATTTTTCTTGTTTGCCGATAAGTGTTCCTTGTTGTTTCTTGGTTCTTTTTCCTCCTTTTGTTGTGATTACTTGATTTTCTTTGTGTCACTCTCTCCTCTATAGTTTCTACGCAAGTTTTAACTTTCTCATTCATCCCTTCCAACATCTTGCCTATCTTTACTTCAAGCTCATTGATAAACTTTTGTATTCAGAAGGTTGGTTGTAAAATCATCTCATTGAAAGATGCCTCTTTTTCTTCATCATAAATATGGATCCTTTTTTTTTTAAGAGTTGGGTCCCAGTTGTTTTCCTCTACATTCTCCCATCTGCATAGCTCTCCTTCTTCTTTTTCCACATGCTCAATCAACTCTCAAATCTGATGGGTTCATAGCTCATATAATTGACCCAGAGCATACATCCGAAGGGTCTCCCTTGTTTTATTATGAAGTCCATTGATGATGTGGAAAAGTTGCCTTTCCTCAAAGAAATCATGGCTAGGATATCTATGTAGTAGCAAATAGTATTTATTGAAGGGTTCATGATATTTTTGCTTCCACTCTTGGATTTGTCTCCTCAAGTTGGACACCCTTGCATAGGTTTGGTATTTTTCATTAAAAAGTTCCAACATCATGGACCATCGTCGAATTGAATTTGGTTTCAACAATCCATACCATACTTCCACTTTATCAATTAATGTCTTGGGAAAGAGCTTAAGCTTTTTCCATCCACTTTTAATGTTGTATGAGGCACAAGCATCATGGAAGGCTTGTAGATGATGTTGTGGATCTAAATTGTAGCCTCCTGCAAATTTAGGAATATTGTTTATATCAATCCTAGGTAAGCAACTATCCCTGCGATGCTTGTGAGGTATCTTAATTGCCTCCATGATCTACATTAGGCTCTTAGTGGCCAAAAATGGTTCATCATCATTAGACATTTTGTGATTAAAATTTCTATTTCTATTCATTTGATTGTGATGATCTTGTCTATGTTCATTGTGATGTCTTTGATTTTACCCTTAGGTTTGATTTCTCTTTGCGTCTTGACCCTATAGTGGAGCTCTATCTCTATACCTACATTCATCTTTGTCAGAACTAGATGTTGAGAATGAAGAGGAAGATGAGAAACTAGGAGAATCACCATGGCTTCTATAATTCTCCCCATGGTCCCTTGATTTATTTTGTGTAGGTTTAGAGGAGGTCCTAGGCCTTAAGGTCCTCCTTCATCTAGGACTTACTCCATCTCCTCTAAGATTGTTTGTGCTAGTTGAATATAGTCTTTGAGTGTAATAAGGATGTAAATGAGCATAGGAAACACCTATTTGAGGTTGTTCACTCCAATTTTCTTCAATGTAGATCTTATTATTTCTCCTATGAGTTCTTTCATCATATGATGCATTATTGGTCCTATGTGAAGAAGACATAGTTTTGTCTGATAATGTGTGTGATTTAAAATATTAATGTTTTTTAAGAGAGATTGTTAATACCTTTATAGTGATCATGTATAATATAACTAATCTAGATAACTAGCACCATCCCCCAAAATAGTGCCAATGATAAGCAGTGACATACCCCTATGCCCAACCATACAAATCACAAGCATTCAAACATGATTTGGTTAAATTCCATTGATGGGACTAGTTGTGGCATCTAGCTTGCTATGCCTTAATCATAGTTTGCTATCTTCCCACTTAGACTAGTGGTAGCTTTGTCATGTATGGTTTAGTCTAAAGTGAGGCATATGATTTTTATTATTTTATATTTTATTGTTCAACGATTAACAATAACTTGAAACTCAATTTATAATTAATTCAATTAATGTAATTGCTAATTAATAATCAACTACCATAACATAAGTATCTAATTCCACTTCCCATGCACATATTGAACACATATCACATTGTTGGGTTACCAAATGTTAAGCATTGTTAGGATTACCAAGAGTCATACGCATGCTCAAAGTGATTGTACTTATGTGCTTAATTAATTAACATGCTTTAAAATGTAAATATAAACTAAGTACATGAAAAGTAAATTGCACGGAAAGTAAATTACATGGAAAGTAAATCTAATCTAAGGCAAAGTGCTACAATGAATAAGAATCAATCTTGATCTTATTGTCATTCATGAAATATATCCAGGTACATTACCACTCGAAGAAGACTCCATGCAACTAACTTAGATCCACTCTGTGGGCACTCACTAACTATTCTATAAGATTATGAAATAAAATTGCAAGAATTTAGCTACTTTATTGACAAAACTATGAAAAAAATGCAAAACTATTGCCCAAACTTTGCACCCAAGCACTATATTTATAGGCTGGCCCATACCCCCAATATCGAATATCCGATAATGCATCTAGGGATCCAATATCAAGTATTTGATATTTGGGCTTCAATATCGGAGCCAGGCAATCATAAATCAACAATAGTGGATTAATAATTTTAATATTATTTTATTTTAATATCTACTAGAGTTTTTTTTGAAGGTTTAACCCTTAATAAATTATTGATTTTAATTTTATTTTATTGGTTAAACCTTGTGGAAGTTAGAAAATTTTCAAAAATATTTACATCAAAAACCTACAACATAGAGCTTACCTCTAATAGCTACAAGAATGAAAAATAAGGTAAATTGAATAAGTGGCTTGAAAGTTATGGATTCTAGAAGGTTCTAGGTTTTGAAAAATTGCAAAAAATTCTCTTACATTTGAAAAAAATGGCAAAAAGTTTCAAAGTGTTGCATGGTATTTATAGGATTATGTGGCTACATTGATGGGATCCCATATACAGAGTCACGTTGACATGAGAGGCTACATCAATGGGATTTCACTAACATGACTAGGGACAAAAAATTTTAGTTTGAAAATTACGCCAAAAAATAGTGTTGACATGAAATTGAAGTCCATAGATACCTAGAGAGGCCATCAACATGACAAAATGCTTAAAGAGGGCTAGATTATTCACAAAAAAGGAGTTTCTATCAAGAGAAATGATTGGAGAAACATAAAAAGATCGACATGGAGCATGAATGATTCAAATGTACAAATGTCTAAGGATAAGGAACTTAACTAACCCAACTAAGAGGTATGCAAGTGGATCCTTCCCATAGCAGGCTCATGTCTTTAATGCAGTTACATGCCCTCAAACTGAGTCTGTGGATCCCATGGATGGCTAATGGCTGTGGAAAGTTAAGGACTAAATTCCATAAGAATCTACCTAAGAATTTTCACATATCAAAATAAGACATTTAACAAAACATGAAAAAGCTAGTAATAATGTGAATTATGGAAAGCATGGATGGATGAGAGAGAGTGAAGTAGAGTCCTGTATCATGGCCAAATGAAGTTCTTTGTGGATTTTATGGTTAATATGACCTAACTAAATACTTTTAGTGACTTTGCATCAATACTCTAAGACCAGTCCATCCCCTCAACACACAAGAGCATTCCCATAGATCAAACATTAATCCTTAAAGAGAATATAAGAGAAGTAGGAAGTAATATGGGCTTTAGTTAAAGGGGACTTTTGAGCATGCATAACATGTCATTCTAGTTCCATAACCAATGCTTGTAGCCCATTATTTCATCTAATGGATATGCATTGAATTTTCATTATTATTATTTTCTTGGATTTTATATTTTTATATTTTTGTATGGAAACCACATCATGTAAAGACTTTTAGCTTCCTATTATTGGTACAACAACAGAATTGTGAGAAATCCATGAAAACACTCATGTGCATCCAAGAGGGTAGGCAAGTATAGAGAGCATCAAATCCCCTTGAAGTAACATCTTCATGTATCTATTTAATCCGTCCCAAGTTTCAAAACTACCAAGGTCACAAGTTCAATAAAATCTTCATTAAGGAAGGGACCTCATGTTTCCAAAACAAGGAACACCATAGAGTTTATGCATGGATGGATGATGTGAAATCACTACCTATTATCATGAAAAAGAAACCATCTTTTAGTTATCAATACCAAAATTCAAAGATAGAATCTAGACATTAGCATTCAAATAACATTATAGTACAAACCACCATCAATTAGCAACTACAGTTTCTTGGTAGTAATAAAGAAAAACAAAACAAAACATAAGAAAAACTCAATCCAAATAAAGTGAAATATAGAAGAAATTGTAAAATATTCAAGAAAAGGAAAATGTACTAAAGATGTTGTAAAATAAAAAAAATGGTGTAAATAAGAAAAGAGTGTAAATCAAAAAAGTATAAAAACTAAGGAGCCACTTTAATGGATTAGCATGGATGGCCATCTCCCCCATGGCTGATTTGGAAGGAGAAGATCCAAAAAATCAAGTGCAACTATCCATCCATTAAGGTGTTCTAGTCATTAGCTCTTTTAGGCTCATGGAAAGGTTTGACTTGTTACATGTTGACCAACTATTTCTTATTTGGGTTTTCAGGTTTGTATATTAACATGGACCCAAAAGGAAAGTTTTCATAGGTAACATAATGCCCTTCCCACAATATTTGAAACTTGGTTGTTTGCGGTATGTGTGTGGGATTATAGTAGAGGACCCTATCTCCTAGTTGAAATTTTACTTTCCTAATTTTAAGATCATGTCATTACTTATTAAATGCCTTGTGTAGCTTGTTAGATGACACAGCTATCAATCAGTTCTCATCTAGCAAGTTGATGTTCATTAATCTTTCTTTCTATGCTAGACCTAGGTCAACGTCATACATTGTTGATAGTGTATAGAGCTTACCTTGAATTGGAAGTGTTGACAATTTTGTCTACACAAGCTCATAGGGAAAGTAACCAATAGAAATTTTTCATGTTGAGTGATAGGCTCAAAGGGCATCATTAAGTTTCATGTTCCAATCCCTCATATATTTAGTAACAATTTTTGTAACCTCTACTTGACCATTAGATTAGGGATGGTAGAGTGTTGTTAGTTTATGTTCAACCCCTTAGCATTGCATAAGCTTCCGCAAGGTAGTACCTATAAAATGAGTTCCATTACCAAAAATAAGTGCATATGGCATACCAAACCTATTTATAACATTTTTTTTGTAGAAACTAAGTAGTCGTAGAAGATGTGAAATTGGTAACAGTTGCAACTTTTTCCTATTTCATACAATAGTCAACAATGACTATGATGTATGCCTTTCTATTTGACATGGATGTGATGGGATCAATGAATTTAATTTTCCAAATGTGAAAGGGCTCCAATGGTTGATCCTTATTTTTTTAGGATCCACCTTGATCGCTTTTTCAAAAATTCTATGCCCCAAAATAATGCCTTGTTGGACCATGAGGTGGACTTTTTGCCAGTTGAGCCTAAGGTTGGTCTCTACACACCTTTTCAACACTTGCTCAAGATAGTCCAAGGATTGCTCAGATGTAGCCCTGTAGGTGGAGAAGTCATCCATGAAGACTTCCACCTTACTACTAAGATGTTGTTGAAAGATGTTTAGAACTAGGTATTGGAATGTAGCAGGGACATTGCACAAGTCACATGACATCTTTCTATATATGAAAGTCCCACAGGGACTTGTGAATGTTTTCTTGGCCTGATCCTCTAGTGCAATAAAAATTTGGCTATAGCCATTATAACCATCTAGAAAGCTATAGTATTAATGCCTAGAAATGATATCCAACACCTAGTCCACAAATGGTAACAGAAAGTGATCTTTGTAAGTTGTCATGTTCAGTAGTCTAAAATTGATACAAAAAATCCAGTTGCCACATTTCTTTGATACTATCACAAGTGGGCTAATCCACTTGCTATCCACAATAGAATAGATTAACCCTACCTTAAGAAGTTATTCAATATCCTCTTTCATGATTTTATTTAGTTTGGGATTCAACCACCATTGTGGCTACCTCTTTGGCTTGATGGAAGCATATGCGTAAATGTGATGCTAGCATATCCTTGGATCAATCCTAGTGAGTTCATGATATGACCAAGAAAAGGCCATTGGCCATCTATTAACAACCTCCAATAGATTTTTTTTTCTACATAGAAGTAAACTTGTCATTGATGATAACCATCTTTCCATTATTCAAAAAGACATATTCCATTCTAGCCAGTAAAGGTTTCAGCTCAAGGGTCTCTTGCTTAAAGCTTTCAAGGATCTCCAACTCTTCCCAATTGGTTTCATCAGGTTCATCATTAAAGAGTTGGGGATAAAATTGCTCTACTTCATCCATGCCTTCAATGTAGACACTCGTTAGGCTCTCAATTGGTTCCATGGATAGTGTTGAACTACATTCTACATCATTGGCTAGCCACTAGGTGTCCTCATATTTTATGGCTATTGCATATAGGCACATTTGAATTTCTATCACATTGACACATTGTCTACATGCTATGATAGATGTGCTTTCTATAGAACATAATTTCTTTACACAGGCACATCCTATGTGATAGATGAAAATTTCCAAGGAGAGGTCTCTGATTCCTAGCCATGCATCAATGGTGCTCAACCAAGCCCTTCCCATGATGATTGGGAAGTCCCCTTTGTAGTTATCAACATGGATGATTAGGAAGTTAAGAGGATGGGACCACCCATAGACAATGGTCACAATGTCATTTACCAGTCTCAAGGGAACAATGATGGAATGATTTTCCAACTCAAGATGAATGTTACTCTTCTTGAGTGGAGGTAGGTTTGAGGCTTTGTAAATTTCATGGGAAAGCAAATTTATACTAGAACCTAAGTCCAGAAGATCCTTGCAAGACTCATTCCAATGATTTGCAGATAAATGAGGGGAATCCTAGGATCAAATCTTTTCTTGGGTAGATGAAAAACCTTAATCTAATCTATGATAACATGGGTCAACATCATGGTATGCACTTTGGGAGGTGTTTGGTTTGAAGGGCTCTTAAATAATGGATCATAGGATGAGGGAACAGTAGGATCATTAGTCGTAGGTATATGTGAGGGCTTTGAAGAAGTGCTGGTTTAGAAGAAAGATCTTTTTTGGGGTTTTTTTCTAAACCACTTAGCTAAGGAGCTAGTTGTAAGTTAACAACACTCCTACCATTTCATTACTACAGTTGGGCAAAAATTTCATCCTACATGGAAGGAGTTGATGATAGTTGAGTTAAGGGTAGAGGTATAGGTGTAGAAGGATGAAGAGGCTAGAATGAAAATATGGATTCCCCTCTTGGAGATTAAGCTCTGTAATATTTAGGAGGATAGAAATGGTTCCAGAATGATGTGTGATTGGAAGAGTCATGCAAAGAAATCGATTGCTAGACATAGTACCCATAGGGATTTGGTTGTTGGTAAGGGCACTACTACCTTGGTTGTGGCATCCTCTATGACTGTGGGTGCTACAACTATTGGTATTACTTGTGAGGTTGGGATGGAACTCCACTCAGATAGTAGACTTGCTATTGGTGGAACTACCTATAGTTGCCCTGGGGATAAGGTAACCTCCTAGGTGCTTGCCTTCTTACCAATCAAGGATTCAACAAGTACATCCTAGACTCCTACAAGTGTGACACAATGGGGCAACATCCCTTAGGATGCTCATAATGGTAGATGTCACACCCACCATCATCATCTATTTTAGATTCCACAACCTCCTATACAATAGTAACTTTGCACTTACCCCTTTGGTGGGCACGTTTAGCTTTTTCCATTCTCCTTCCATCACGATCACTACATTGCTCTTTGGATGCTTCAAAAATTTTAATAGTAGTTTGGAATTTTTTGTCTAAAGAATCCTACATTTGATCTACCTTAGATGATATTTTAGAAATATATTTTTGGATTGGCTTCTGCCACTCACATTCTCCTTTGGCCACCTAATCAATGAGCCTTTGGATCTAGTGGACTCTAAGTTTGAAAAGTCTTCCTTGATCATAGACCTAAAGAGTTCTTCTCATTTCTATTTAGATGTCATCAATGATATGGCAGAGCTACTCCCTTTGAGAAAAGTCATGACTTAGTAACCTATGCAACAAAGAGTAATATAAGCCCATGGTTTCATCCAAGGATTCATGTATTCCTTGTCTCTAGCCTTGGATATGCTTTCTTAGATTGGACACTTGGGAGTACATTTGATACTTGTAATTGAAGAGCTCAAGCATCGTACTCTATCATCTAATTGATTCTAATTCTAAGGATTGGTACTAACTTTCAACCTCAAAGAGTATCCTTAGGAATAGATTTAATTTTTGCGATTCTTTTCCATGTTTTGTAGGCACAGGCATTATGAAAGTCTTGAAGATGATTTTTTGGATCTAAGTTGCATTCCCCTTCAAACTTGGGAATATTGTTCATATTCAATTATTTGATTCTACTATCTTTCACATGCCTTGTTGGGATTCTCATAGCCTCTACAATATTTAACATATTTCTAGTTGCAAGTAAAGGCTCATCATAGTCATGGCCTCTGTGATGGTCATGATGCCTATGATGTCATCTACTATCCCTTATTTTGTGGTGGTGGACCTTCCTTGATTGCTCATGCCCTTGATCTCTACTAGTTCAATGGGCCCTATGACCATCTCTATCCCATTGATCACCTCCATCACGATCACATCCTCTATAACTTCAGTCAAAGCTAGAAGAGGAATAAGATAAGGATGTCAAACATGAAGAGGGAGGAGAGCTAGAACCAACATGATGCATGCTACCATCTCTTCTTTGGTCATGAACATGATTATCATTCTTGTTCACGTTCTTGCCTTGAATCCCATCTTTGGAGCCCTCATGATCATGGGATCGTTCTTGCATGAACCAAGATTATTTATAGTGGATTATAGATTATGGTTTGGGCTCCCATCATCAAAGCTAAGGGGAGGAGAGTCAGTGAATTGAGAACCTTCAGAGAAGGGATACTCTCCTTCTTTTTAGCCCAGTAGGAATAAGGGGTTATTGAACCATTTCCACTTTGATGCTTCATAAAATCTCTCATGTTGTCGATATTTTTTGTATTATGCCTCAATGGGATGATAATCTCAATAGTCATGGTCTTGCACAACGTATTTAACATTGAGTTGAGCCCCTAAATACCTAGCCTTGTAAGAGCTTGTAACAGCATCGTAGGAATTAATCGATTAGGCAGCAACACAATGTTGCCCTCCATGTCCCTCCACCATAGCTGTTCATCCTAATGCAAGAGGAAGGTGAAGTCTAGCACATACTCATTAGGATGAGTATATACCACTATTCATTGTTAAGGCATTACCTAATCTGACCCTTCATGCCGTTGTTGATTGGATGTATGCTTGAATGGTGGTGGAGAATCAACCCTATGAAAAGAAACCATTTTAGTTTGAAAAGGAAAAATCATTATTATTCTTAATGATTGCAAGTTTAAGGTTCATTACAACATCTTTGAATAATTTTACTAACTCCTAGATAGCACGCATAGCTAACTAAAGTCCCTGGCAACGTCACCAATGAGGAGCAACGAGTATACCCTACGCCCAACCATGTGAATCTCTAGCATTCAATAAGCAATTTGATTGAATTCCATAGACTTTAGCTCTTTAAGTACATTGGGTCTAGGCAATGAATATCAAGGATGTGATTGTTGCCTTCTCAATTTCACTTGTAAAATGTAAGTGTATGGTTAAGTGTAACTAAGGCATATAATTTTTATCATTTTCTATTTTTTGTTTAAATCATCTAAGTGCTAGAAAATAAAGTAATTAAATTTTTAACTAATCTAATAACTAACTAATTAGCTTAAATAATCCTAACATAATTATTTGTTCCCATTTATCATACACATCTTGAACAACATTGCAATGTTATTAGGTTACCAATCATTAAGCACTACTAAGATTACCAAACATTAACATATGCTCGAAATGGTTGTACTTATATGTTTTAATTAATTTCTAATTAATTAATTAATTCCATGATTTATTGTAAACTACTCAAATAATAAATGCATCAAGTAAACATTAATCTAATTCCAAATGCTATAAGGTTTGTGAAGAAAGCTTATCTTTATTACTGGTCACACCAAGGTGTTCAAGTACATTAATGTTCAAATAAAGATCCATACACTTCTCACACCTACTATGGGCACTTAGAAAATATTCAAATTGTCAAATGAAAAAAATGCAAGAGCTTTACTAGGATACTATGGAATGCCATAAATGCAACTAGTGAGCACGTATTTATAGCCAAAGACACACACTACATCGACAAGGTCACATCAACACATTAGACCATGCATTAACATGACTGCATCAATGGGGTCACATCAACACATTAGACCATGTGTTGATGCAACTGCGCCAATGGGGTCACATCAATGAGATCACATCAACAACATCCCATCAATGCAATCTAAGGAAGATGCTTCATCAACTTTGAACTTTCACACTTCACCAACATTTATTAACCATGTTGTGGATTTCAAATAAGAAGAAGAAATGAATTCTACAAACCAAACTTCAAAGTAATTAAAGGTGATGTCTACATATGGAAGTACAACAAATTGAAGTGAAAACATGAAGATAAAAGAAAAAAGTGAAAGATCAAGAAAAGACAAGTTAGAGCTTTTTGTAACATATGACCAAAATCCGTATATTTTATATTTTATTTCTAGATCATTTAGGATAATATCGGAGAATCTATTTATTATTTTATTTATTAAAATATTAATGGATGAATGTAATAATGGAATGTCCGCAATGTTACATGTCTCTTCGATTCCTATCCCATTTTCATGAAAGTAAACTTATCCCTTAGTTAGTTATAATGGCCCCATCAAATTCCTATAAATACATAGGCATATTATGTTGTATTTTGATTAAGAAGTAAGAACATTGATTTGGTTACAAAATTTGTCTCCATATTCATCAAATTCATCACTTATTCATCAATTGATCATTCATCACATTTATCAAATTCACCAATTTATCAAGATTTAGTGGATCATTATACTTCATTGCATTTCAAGTCTAAAACACATTCAATGTCACCTTTTTATAATGTATTTCAACATCAAATCAACTCAAATCAAGTCAAAATTTTGTAGATAGGTAGATTGTTGAAAGAGCTTTGTATCAAGTATGTACTCATTCCATAGCTCTCCCAATTGTTGAGATATTCATCTCGTAAATCACCAATTTCTATTTTGGACAATGAGCAATTTTATTCAAGACCCCTATTTTAGGATAGATTTGAATCATTAAATAGATTCCAATGGATCTAAAATTTCACAAGCTTATAGAATGCAAAACAAGCTTTCCAAGAAGCCCAACATCAACCCAGAAAGCATCTAGATTGCAAAGATATCACAACTACAAAATCAAAAAAGAATTTAGTTTTTTTACATTTTGGCCTCCCACATCATCTGATAAATAGGGCATCTAAAAAATCTATAAAATAAAAAATTCTTTTCAATTTTTATTTTAGAAAAATCAATATTCTAAAATAGTACAAATAGTTGTTCTCTTAATCCAAACTTAGATTCATATTTATAAGTGAATTATCTTCTCTATCTTCTTTTAATGTAGTAGAGTTTATCATCCTTTTATTTGAGGAGCTATATTTACAATATTTATACTTTTAGTTTTAGTTTCATAATATTAAGTATTGGTTGTTGGTTAGATAGTTATTTCATACAACATTGTACTTGAAGGTGTTGAATTCAAAACTTAATATTGACATCCCTTTCCAACAACTATGTTGCCAATATAGAAACATGTTACTTAATGTTATCTATTACAAAAAATATTTTTTTATTAATTTATCTTTTTCATTGGTCATATAATAGAGGCAATTTTGTGCCATTAATCTTCACCACTATTACTGTCCTATCAATTTAGAATGAACATTATTTCAACATTTCTATAATTACGCCTATCATATCATAGTTATTTTTATCATCATCTTTATTATGATCTTATCAACATAGTGTTAATTATCAATAGAGAAAAGTTAGGATTGGAAATTTCTTTGCTCTAATTACCTTGTACCCTATGTTACATTCAACTTTATTAGTACTATATCATCTCACATAGCATTTAATTTTATCATCATGTTTATTGCCATCTAATCGATGTAAAGTCAATCATTCAATGTAGAAAAGTAAGGATTGGAAACTTCATTCCTCTAGTTGCTTTAGACCCTATGTCAAGTCCAACTTCTATATCATTAATCATTCAATGTAGAAAAGTTAGGATTGGAAAATTCATTCCTCTAGTTGCTTTAGACCCTATGTCAAGTCCAACTTCTATATCATTACTCTTTTTATATGTTACATTATCTATTGGATCACATTCAATTTCATTGTTATCATCTTTATTGTTATATTATCAAGATAAGGTCAATTGTTCAAAATAGAAAAGTCACACATTATCCTTCCCTCCAATTCCCTTGTATCCTACTTTACATCAAGCTTAATCTTTATTATTATTGTTCTATATTACTTTATGTATCACATCAAATCCAATTCTATCATTGTCACCTTTGGTGTTGTGTTATGAATGTAGAGCCAATTAGTTATTCAACATAGACAATTTAAGGATTACAAAATCCATTTACTTCAATTGCCTTATACCTTGACATTACATAATCCGTTTTAACTCCGTCAAATGGATTAACTGTTAAATGTAATTTTATGAGGCATCACTTTCACCTTTTAGTACAATTGCTAAAGTCCGAGTGGTGACGAAAACGGTGGTAAATTATTCATGCAGTTATCTCTACATGCACGTCCTGACAGTCCATGACTTTGACGAAGACTTTGACAAAAGTATCTTCAATAATATGTTAAAAGGACTTCAGAATCTCTAGGTACTGTTCCAAGTCTGAAAGACTTTAACGTACTCACTACCTTCACCATAGGCCACGCAATTTGTATGGACTACAAAATTTTTCATACAACGGTAAAACTTTAATTTATAAGCCGTAGTTCACCCTTTCCAGCTGTCTCACCGTTCCCCAGGTGTATATAAAGTTGTTTCGCATACTCAATTTTGGCTGCATTAGAGTTTCTCAAGAAAATCAGATATGGAAATGGCATTAGCAATGCACATCAGAGGAAGCAAAGTCATGAGAACGGTGATCTTAGTGTTGCTTCTTAATGCTGCTGCTTTTTGGGTGGGATCAGCTGCTTCTGCTTCATCTTCATCTTCATGTTTTGATGCAGATGTGAATGCCCTCTTGCAATTCAAAGCAGTAATTAAGGAAGATCCTTTTAACTCCCTCTTCATCTTTTGATGCAGATGTGAATGCCCTCTTGCAATTCAAAGCAGTAATTAAGGAAGATCCTTTTAACTCCCTCTTTAATTGAACTCCCCACAAAGCACATGGAGTATGCGTCAATTGGGCTGGAGTCAAGTGCTCATCATTTTCTTCTCATTCCTTGCATCATGATTTTTTTTGTCATATTGTCTCTCTTTATATGCAATCTCACATTTCTATCCTATTTGGATCTTTCATACAATAGCTTATCTTATCCTACCCCTAAAGAGATTTGTAGACTCAACCAGTTGTAATAGAGGAGTCTTTATTTTACAGGCATCCAAGGCCCCATTCCCCAATCCTTGAGAAGCTGCTCTCATCTTGGACAATTAGAGCTACCTCTACAAAGGAAAGGGCTTTCAATTATATCTCCTCGGCTCTTGAATTTCACATCTCATATGGAGCTTACGTTAAATATAACCAATTTGAAAGGGGTTATTCCAAGAGAGTTGGGAAAATTGAGTCTACTTCACAGTCTAAATCTGTCCTGCGAGAACATTGATGGTTTCTTTAACCCCATACTATCTTTGGCGGGATATATGTTCTATATCATTTGAAGCAAATGATGTTACTGTTAATGCATAAATTTTGGTCGCACCAACACTCAGGGAAAAACTTGTTTCAAGAGACTATTGTCTAAGGTGCCTCCTCTTGGAAACACAAGAATAGTCTTAGCTAGAGAAGGCTATGTGACGTTTTAAAAAGTAAACCAAACTAAAAAAATCAGAATTTTAATTAAATGATTATCTTGAATTTAAGAATACAATAAGTAATTAAAAGAAATAAATTTTCCCTGGTTCATTGGTGTACAAGAAAACTGACTGTTGCCTGAAGAGGGAGAGAGAGGGATGCCACTGCTACTCTACACTACCATGTGCTTCTGCCGTGCTTTATAGTGGAGAGAGAAAAAGTGGAGTAAGAGAGAGACTACCTGCTACAGTTGGCATGGGGCAGCAACTAAGGTTGTTCAGAGCTTGCCACATGTGCTGCCATCACACCGCTGCTGCTGTGCATCAATGTGCACATGTGTCCAGCTATTGTCAAAGAGGGGTGCATTGTTTGTCAACCATTGTCAGATATCGTGCTGTCCCGTCTGTCATGCGGCCGTGGATGTCTACTGCACATAGGCCGTTGGGAGGGTGTAAAAAAGAATCTCATGCACCCTGTAGCGGATCAGACTGAGAAGAGAGAGGGTGCCTACCATAGTCTGCCACGAGCTGGTTAGTGTTGATGCGTGGATGACTATTGGCTACTGATGCTGCCACTGGTTCGTCTCCCGCCAGAGAGAGAAGGCTGTACCTGATGGTCTCCCTATCACACGCACTTGCACCCGCTCAAGCCGTATAGCCTGCACACTGTAGATGCATAAATACAAAATAAAGACACCATTGTCTCTTGGTTTCCTGGTTGGCTGCCACCAAGATCCGATGCTACCCTATCCAAGAGAGAGAATGCCACCCGATCTATCGACCCTATGTGCCATGTTGGCCATAGTTATCATGATAAATTTAGGCCATGGTTATCATGATAAAATTTGACTATGGTTATTAAAATAGTGGATGGTTATCATTAGTTATTTAAGGGCCCTTTCACCAATATAAAAGGGACCTCCCTCACCTCAATTCAAATCCATCACAGATATCCTCTTTCCATCCCACTCTTACATTCTTCTCCTATTGCATGAGAGAGAGGCTTTTTTTTGTTCTCTCCTTGTGATGAAGAGAGAAGGTTGTTATCCCCATTTTTTGATAATAAGATCCTT
The DNA here is from genome assembly GCA_015680685.1 of Gnetum montanum. Lineage (NCBI taxonomy): Eukaryota > Viridiplantae > Streptophyta > Gnetopsida > Gnetales > Gnetaceae > Gnetum > Gnetum montanum. The sequence continues at coordinate 81,841 of MNCI01035156.1, forward strand.
CTACATTTGCCCATGGTTTTTTCCCACTTTGGGATTTTTCCACGTAAAAGATTCATGTTCATTGCTCTTTATTTTCATCTCATTTTATATTTTGCTATTAGATCTACTAACAATGGTATCGAAGCCATGTTCATAGTCCATGGAAGTGTTGCAAATTGTGCATACAAATTTTACAAAATGGTTGGCAAGTATGAAATAGAGAAGCTCAATGGAAGCAACTTCACATTGGAGAAAATGAAGATATAGACAATTTTGCGTAAAGATAATTGGCTAGCAGCTATTGAATAAAGGTCGTGAGAGGTCACAGATGATGGCAAGGTGAATGAAATGGATTGTAATGCTATTGCCAATTTACACTTGGCAGTAGCAGATGGGGTTCTTTCAAGTTTTGTAGAAAAGAATATGACAAAGGAAATATGGGACACTCTGACAAAGTTGTACGAGGCTAAATCACACCACAACAAAATATTTTTAAAGAGAAGACTTTACACTCTTCGTATGGAAAAAACCTCATCAATAATTGACCATATCAACACCTTAAATACTTTATTTGCTCAACTCACATCATTGGGCTATAAAGTAGATGCAGGTGAACATGCAGAAATTCTACTTCAAAGTCTACCTGATTCATATGATCAACTCATCATCAACTTGACTAAATATGTCCTCCTTATCGATGATCTTGTCTTCATTGAGGTTGCAACTGCAACTCTTGTAGAAGAAAGTTAGTGAAAGAACAAGGAAGATAGGTTGGCAAACAAGGGGGAGGCCTTAACAATGATGAGAAGGAGATTCGTGGAACATGATCCAAATTGGAACCAAATTCATGATAGATCCAAGTGAAGAAGTAAAAAGAAAAACATTACTTGCTACAACTGTGGCAAGAGAGGACACCTGAAGAAGAAGTGTTGGAACAAGAAGAGTAATAAAAGGAATCCTCAAGGGAATGTGACAAGTACCTCATATGATGATGATGTTATATACAGTTAGGCAACTATTGTTGAAGACAGACAAAAGTTCATTGATGCTTGGATCTTGGATTTAGGAGCAACATGACACATGACCTCTCGGAGAGAATGCCTTTATCACTACAAACCAATCTTAGAAGGATCCGTGTACATGGGAATTGATCATGTTTTCAAAATTGCTGGTAGTGGTATTGTCAAGATAAAGATGTATGAAGGTACTATTCGCACCATACAAAAGGTACAACATGTGGAGGGCCTAAAGAAAAATCTGCTATCTTTAGGACAACTTGATGATGCTAGGTGAAAAACTCATATAGAGAATGGGATCTTGAAGATCACCAAAGATGTGCTTGTGGTAATGAAGGAAAAAAAGGTTACTGCAAATTTGTACATGCTTCTGGGGAACACACATCAAGTGGGAGAGTATTCTATTTGGAAGAAGAATCAACGATGTTGTGGCATCGAAAGCTTGGTCATATGTCAGAATAAAGTTTGAATATTCTCTCTAAATAGAGACTACTTCCTGGGCTCAATTCAGTATGTTTAGCATTTTGTGAGCATTGTGTTACTAGTAAGCAACATAGATTAAAGTTTAGCACATCAACAAGTAAGAGTAGATGCATCTTGGACTTGATGCACTTTGATGTTTGGCAAGCACCAGTCACTTCCCTAGAAGGAGCAAGATACTTTGCATCTTTCATTGATGATTACTCTAGGAGATGTTGGGTGTATCCAATCAAAAGGAAGGCGGATGTCCTTTCAGTCTTTGAAGTCTTGAAAGCATGGGTAGAACTTAAGTCTAAAAAAAGGATCAAGTGTCTAAGGATGGATAATGGAGAAGAATATACAAGTGATGAATTTGATGCGTTTTGTCAACAAGAAGGCATCAAGAGGCAATTCACAGTAGCACACACTCCTCAACAAAATGGAGTAGTAGAATAGATGAACAAAACCTTGTTGGAAAAAACAAGATCAGTGTTGAGGGTTGCAAATCTAACCAAGTCATTTTGGGTAGAAGTAGTCAATATCGCCTACTATTTAATCAATCGGTCTCCATCAACTATGATTGATCTAAAAACACCAATGGGAATGTGGACTGGTAAGCTACCTATTTATTCTCATCTCCATACATTTGGAAGTTTTGTGTATGTGATGTACAATGACCAAGAAAGATTGTAGTTGGACCCAAAGTCCAGGAAAAATATATTCTCAGGGTATGCTGATGGAGTTAAGGGGTATCACCTATGGGATCCCACTACCCACAAGGTTGTCATCAACAGAGATGTGATATTTGTAGAAGATAAAATGCAAGAGAAGAAAGATGATAGCACTTTAAAGGAGAATTCAAAGACTACTAGAATTCAGGTAGAAGATAAGACAAAAGCTAAAGATCTAGTTACTTCTGAAGCAACATCAATGTATGAAGAGAAAGAATCAGTCTAGTTTGAAGCTTATGAAGCTCGTTGGTCATCTCAGGCAAAAAGATCACCAACTTGGCACTCAGATTATGTTATTGAAAGTAATGTTGCATACTGCCTTTTAACAAAGGATGGTGAACCATCAACTTTACATGAGGCTCTCAAAAGTCTAGATGTGTCTTTGTGGATGGCAGAAATGTAGGAGGAAATCGAATCTTTACACAAAAACAAGACATGAGATCTTGTTACACTACCATAAGAAAGGAAGGATATTGGAAAAAAATGGATCTACAAGATCAAACATGATAGTAATGACCAGGTGGAGTGATATCGTGCAAGATTGGTGGTAAATGGATATGCTCAAAAAGAAGGAATTGACTTCAATGAGATATTTTCTCCTATGATTAGACTTACAACAATCAGAGTAGTCCTAGCAATGTGTGCTACATTTGATCGACATCTAGAACAACTATATGTGAAAACTACTTTTCTTCATGGAGATCTTGAAGAAGAGATTTACATGCTCCAACTAGAAGGTTTTGTAGAAGAAGGCAAAGAGAATTTGGTTTGCAAGTTGAACAAATCTCTGTACGGTCTCAAACAAGTGCCAAGGTGTTGGTACAAGAGATTTAACTCGTATATCATGAGCCTTGGGTACAATAGACTTAGTGCAGAACCTTGTACATATTTCAAGAGGTTTGATGAAAATTTCATCATTTTGCTATTGTATGTTGATGACATGTTAGTTGTAGGCCCCAACAAAGAGCAAATCCAAGAATTGAAGGCACAGTTGGCTAGGGAATTTGATATGAAAGACTTGGGACTAGCAAACCAGAGTCTAGAGATGCAAATTCACTAAGACAAAAATAACAAGAAGATTTGGCTTTCTCAGAAAAACTACGATCTTGTGATGCTTCAACATGCAAGATTGTAATCCAATTTCTAACCCACTTTTTATTAATTTCAAATTATTCTTTGAGATATGTCCTAGTCATGAAGTATAGAGTAATGAGATGTCTTGAGGACCATATGCATCCAGCAGTGGGAAGCCTAATGTTCATTATTATTTGTACAAGACCAGACATTGCACAAGAAGTGGGAGCAGTCAATCGGTACATGGGAAATCCTGGACGAAAGCATTGGAGTACTGTTAAGAGAATCCTAAGATACATTAAGGGTACCTCAGATGTTGCATTATCTTATGGAGGATCAAAATTTACTATTAAAGGTTATGTGGAATCAGATTTTGTAGGTGATCCAGATAAAAGAAAATCTACTACAAGCAATGTGTTTACACTTGTTGGAGGAGCTATAAGCTAGGTATCAAGATTGCAAACAGTAGTAGCATTATCTACAATAGAAGTAGAATACATGGTAGCTACACAAGCTTATGAGGAAGCAATTTGGGTTCAAAGGTTATTGGAGGAGCTTGGACACAAATAAGAGAAGATTCCTTTGTTTTGTGATAGCCAGAGCACCTTGCATATTGCAAGGAATCTAGCCTTTCATTCAAGGACAAAGCACATATGAGTACAATTTCACTTTGTTCATAATGTAGTAGAAGATGGAAGTGTGAATATGTAGAAGATACACACCAAGGATAATCTTGCAGATGTTTTGACCAAGCCGATTAACATGGACAAGTTTGACTGAAGTAGATCCTCATATGGCCTAGCAAAAGCATAAGAAACATAGAATGACAAGGTAGAAAGGATGGTGTGGAGATATGATTGATCCTCAATCAAAATCTCCAAGTAGAAGATTTTTGGCCATAGTTATCATGATAAATTTAGGCCATGATTATCATGATAGAATTCAGCTATGGTTATTAAAATAGTGGGTGGTCATCATTAGTTATTTAAGGGCCCCTTCACCAATATAAAAGGCACCTCCCTCACCTCAATTCAAATCCATCACAAATATCTCCTTTCCATCCCACTCTTACATTCTTCTCCTATTGCATGAGAGAGAGGCTTCTTTTTGTTCTCTTCTTGTGATGAAGAGAGAAGGTTTTTATCCCCATTTTTTGATAATAAAATCCTTCTACATTTGCCCATGGTTCTAGAAGAAACACACTTTTTGGTTCTACCATATTAGCTCCATTGTAGAATAATTCTATAGAACCAAAATTCAATTCTACAAACAATCTTAAAAATTAGTTCTACAATCCACATCACAAGGGCATATTGAAATAAACTTATATGTAGAATTGGAATTTAGCTCTACAAGTAAGATTTTATGAAGATCAAGTTCATGGAATCAAACTAGCTCGAAATGGTTTTGCAAATGAAGTGCATAATTGAATCTACCATGTAAGCTGTATGAGCCACATCATTGTCAAATCACTTTAGCTCTTGAAGATTGAATTACTTCATTAAGCCAAGGTTGGTTCCAAAAGAAAGCTTAAGAAGTGTTTTACCACATTAGCTTTTATGAGAACAAATTCATAGAACCAAAAATGGATTTTATAAAAATAAGTGAAAATGGTTCTATAACGATGTCGTCATTGGAGAAAAGTATCACTTGTAGAACCAAAATTTGATTCTACAGATAAGCACAAAATTAGCTCTACCACATCAACTCCTTTGTATAATAATCCTATAAAAGCTAAATTAGGATCTACAAGTAATCTCACTTTTACCTGTATGATGTAAGTTCTTCAGTTAGTCCTAGTTTGTAGAACCAAAATCTAGTTTTATAAAGAGAAGCTAAAATGGTTCTATAACCACGTATCATTAGAGAAAAGTATCTCTCATAGAACCAAAAGTGGTTCTACAAAATGGTTCTACAAATAAAAATACTAAGCTAGCCCATATGTTAAAGGCTTTGCCACATAAGCTCTTCAGTAAGCCTTCGTCCATAGAACCCAAATTCAATTCTACAAAAGAAGCTAAAATGGTTATACAAACCACATCATCATCAGACTATATCAATTGCACTTTTTGATTCTACCATGTTAGCAATGAAAAGTTAATAATTTTGTAGAGCTAGGAAAATCATTTCTAAGATAAGTTCTCAAGATACCTTGCCACATCATGTTTTAAGTAGTGCAACTTCATAGAACCAAAAAATGGTTTTACGAAGTAGTTCTATAAGGAAGAGCTCGATGCCCCTATAATTCATGTCAAATTAAAATAGAGTTTACATTGGAGCCACAAAAATTTATGAGTTCAAATTAACATACATACACATTACTTTTAATCTATCTTAACAAGTTATGAAATGGACATAAATGAGTATGACACAACATGTAGAATTGAAAATATGTTCTACAAAGAGGCTTGAACTTATTCTACCATGTTAATTGCTTTGTAGAACAAGTTCATAGATCCTAAAAATAATTCTACAAATAAGCTCCAAAATGATTTTACAGACAATGTTCAAAAGCTAACTTTGAGAATACTTTTGCACATTAATACAAGTTGAATTAAAATGCTAAGAAAAGATCATTTGTAGAATTGAAGAAAGGTTCTACAAATTAGGCCCTTTCACGTGCCATGCCACCTTTATATTCTTAAGCAATATTTTAAAAATGGATTTGTGGGCTAAGAGAAATAGGACTAAGTGATTAGCATCTAAACCCATAAGCCTTAAAATGAAATTAGTAGAGTAGATCAATATCATCAAAGTATGTAATATATGTCAAAATATAATTTGAATAATTTTTCCTCAAGTAAGTAAATTAAAAGATAAAGCTCTAGGTATTAATAAGCAAGTTTAGGATAGATTTCAAGTTATAGAGCCATTGACAATCAAAGATGTAAACTGAAATAGAGCTACCATTAAAGCATAGAGAAGCTTTTCTGAAGTTTCCTCAAAATTCCTCAAATTAGCAAAATTTCTCACAAAGGAAAAGAGGAAGCACATTAGAAGTTCCAAGATGTTGAGACTTCTGCCTTCTCTAAGTACCTACAGTAATTCAATTTAAATATTTATGAGAGTCATCAATTGATTGATGTCATGCATCTAGAGTTGGAAGCAAGAGAAAGTGACTTATTCAATTTCAATGATGATCATGATTTGATAGAAAAAATAACACATTGAGCTACAGAAACAATGGAAGATTGGTAGGAAATATATGAGAAGACACATCTTTATAAACTCAACTTCAAACCCAAAGCAAATATCATAAGAGAATTTAGAAATTTCCTGATAGCCAAGACAACATATGTTAAGGATAAGCTACATTTCAGGAAAAGTACCAAATGTTATATTGACATCAACGTGAAAAAGGCATATGAGCTCTATGGCCTCGTTGAGCCCAACATCACAAAAATAGAAGCTCGTCAATACAATGAAGGCATGCTAAGTAGTACATTTTGGACTCATGTTGAGATAGGAAAAGTTTTCAACCTCTTAGCAACCAATTTAACAAAAGGTTGGGGATATTAAAATGCCATGTTGAAAGTTATAGAACTCAATTTTTCCCATAGGATATTCATTTTAAGACTAAATTTTTTTCTAACTATGAAATTAATTTAGTTGGAGATTATCATGTTTGGGCCTAGATAGCACTAGAGAATAAAAAGCATTTCTTTCTTGTATAATATATGAATGATATATTATAGGATAGCTTAGCTAAAATTCAAGAATAAGGGGCTTAGTTAAGTCTATGTTTGTTTCTAATGGATTATCTATTAAGCAATGTTCTTGAACCTAAAAGAACAACCCCAATTTTTGTCAACTATGCATCACAAAGGAGGGCTCATCGAGAAGACCTCTATTATGACTTCTTCATAGTTATTTATCAAAGGAGTTATTTTGATGTGTAGGACCTAGAATCTTTAATAAATTATGTTTACCCCATTTGCTTAAGTACATTTAGGGAGCCTTCCCACCGAGAGTTGACTAGCAGATTATTAATGAGATAAAAGGAAAATTCCATGGAGCTATCTTCATACATGGTTACTACACTCAAATACTCATATCATGTTTTGAGGGAAAAGCTTTCAAATTACCTAGGTTTGTGGCCCCTTATTTGGCAATTCTAGAGGTTGGAAGATAAATGTGAGAAAGTTCCCTAAGACATAATTATAAGCACAAAGATGTTTTCTATTTGAAATTTGGCTATTAGGAGTTTATTAATTTAGAGCATGTGAGGGAAATAACAAAATGATATAAGAAACAATGTGATTTTTCCATGGCTTCAGGAAGAATATACTCAACCATAAAAATAAGAAAATTCCATCAACATGATGAAATAGATGTGGCTTATATGAAATCTATAGGCAGGGAGGTGAAGTGAGCTAAAGATGAAGCTCCAAAATAGTTGAAGAGAGTTTATCAATGAAGCTTCCATTCACTACCTGTGGTCTACCAGCTATTGAAGTATGTAGGTGTATGGATAACAGAGATCATTGTTTGGCAAGAGATTTCCCCAATGAGTATTTAGCATTATTAGAAGAAAATTATTTTTCATGAAAGCTACTAGAGCTAGAAGAAGTTATGCCCAATGAAATGTTTCCACTTAATGGGGAAAAGTATGTAAGGGTAAAAGTAGCAAGTAAAATGAAGACTGAATAAATAAGAATTAATAAAGAAAAATAATAATTGCAACTTTTGGGGTAGAAGAAAATAAAAGAGTTATAAAGACAAAAAAATTAGAAAAATGAAGGAGAAAGCTTGTCATTAGCTCTCACTATTCTGATTTCTCCATTTGGCTACTTAATGAAGGATATCACTCGATCTTTCAAAGTTAAAGAAAAAGAAGGATGCATTATCCTAAGCCAAAAACTCCCCACTAAACCAAAGACATATGAATAAGTGCTATATAGTCAATGCGTCGACTAGGCCACGTATACGAGGCCCCGTATACACGGCCGCGTTGACACGGCCCCGTCGACATAGCCTTCCTACTTCGACATGGCCCCGTTTACACAGCCACCTATCCCGACCTATAAATAAGAGGGCCCTCCACCTCATTTAGGCAATCTTTTGAGTAGTTGTAGCGAAGCGCTTGCATTTTGTTTCCATAGGAGTTAGATTATTTTCCCAAGTGCATGCCCCCAGTGTGATGCATGTAATTGTACAACACCTTTATTCGAGTGTGATGTACTTGGACATGTACATGACCGGAAATAAAGATCAAGATTACTTCATCATTGTAGCATTCACTTAGTTTTAATTATTTAATTTTTATTGTTAATTGTTATTGTTATTTATTATTTTCTTAGTTAATATTTCTTTATTGTCATTTACTATTCTTGTTGTTAACTGCGGAATGAGTACGACTTAATCACGAGCATTTAAGTGTGACTACTTGATAACCCAGTAGCGTACCTAGGATTTACGCTTGGTAATCCTAGTAGTAGTCATGCCCGAGGTCCAAGATGTGTATGGATGATTAAGGAACCGATGCTTATCGCACTTAGGTTAGCTTAGACTTCATTTCATATTACTTGTTAGTTTAATCAATATTATTTTCCATTGTCTCTAGGAGTAGCACTAATTTAGGATTACATCATATGCCTCACTCTGGACTAAACCATATGTGACAAAGCAAATACTAGTCCAGGTGGGAAGACAGCGAACTG
>MNCI01035156.1:91277-121202 GCA_015680685.1 Gnetum montanum
GGTACATGAAAGATGTGGAGAATATGCCAACATTATTAGAGGAAAAACTATGCCAAATCAAGAAACAGGACAAGACACCACGCGACAATCAAATAAAGATTAGAAAATAATAAGGATAAGAACTCAACTGCCAATCATATGTATCAATGTAATATTTGCTTGTATGATCACCCCAAAGGTCAATGTCCAATCTTGTCACATTTACATGAGCATTGGGGAGGAATGTTACATCCAGAGTTCGTAAAAAAATACTGTGTTCAACCATAGTGGCAAAAACCTTAGTCATGGGGGAGGCCACCACCAACTAGACCATACCCTTCATATTTCACAACACCAAATGCTTATTATGTTCAACACCCTGTTTCTCCAACGGGATCAGCATCCTCTACCTTACCTTATCGTTATCATTCTCCTGAGTACTATCCACCCATGTCCTCTCCAACAAGATCACCACCTCATGTGCCTTACACTTCTCCTCAACCTCAATATTCTCTTACTTAACCCCCTTCTACATCATCGCCAGCTATGCTAGAAGATTTTTCATCACAGCACCAACCAGCAAACATTACTTGTGTTGCTACTGTCAATAGCAGTGGATGTCCTTCACAACATTTAAGGCATCCCTTCTTTAGACGTGACTGTCGAAAGGGACACCACAGTTCAGAAACCACTACATCCGCCAACTCAGCACAAATCCAACATGGTGGTGGATCTTTCTCTTCGAACCCAACACCTCATGTTACCTTCTCAAGGCCACCACTCAATACTCCAACAAACATGGGGCCCAATGAATATTTCCACATGGGGAGACATGTTGATCCTTGCATACCATATTATGGTCACAAGCACCATAGTGGGTCAACTCCTTATAAATTAACCACATCTTATAACTTGTCCCACTATGTCAACTCTAATCAAATGTGTGAACCCCAATGAGGTAAGTATGACCAGGTCCCAATATTTCCAACATGCAAGGATCCCCACCTTCCATTTATTAATTGTAGCCATGCTCAACCATTTAGTTATGGAGGGTTTTTTCCATTCTAACAACACAGAATTAATAAATATTTTTCTGTTTCTTTAGTTTTTCAACTTTTTGTTTTCCAGTTTTTCACCCTTTTAATTTATTGTTTTATCTTTTTGTCTTTTTATCTTTTTATGAGTAATCACATCCATGAATAAAACACTCATATGACTTGTTGGTTGAGGTGTTGTTCTATGCTATCAAGTCTTAGGTGACTAATTATTTTAACAACAAACCCATCACATCCACCCAACCATTTTATTAATAATAGGTTCTGTTCAAGGGTACAGTGATATTTTTGACATTCTTAAAACTTAAATTAATTTTGTGTTCATTATGCCCAGAGTGAAGAAGGATGGACTAAGAGGGAAGGGCTAGGGTGTGACATCAAGGGGACTTGTGGATTCTCTTTGGTGATCTATAGGTGCTACCACATAGCTTGGTTATACTAAGATCCTTCTAGATCTAACGAAAAATGGGAGTAAGAGTATTAAAGGCACCAAAAGAGAGAGAGAGAGAAGAGAGGGAAAAGAAAGTGTGCCAAAGCGGCCAAACAAAAAGTATGCCACACAGAAATTCCAACTCACTCCTCCCTTGCACAAAATGCCAAGTGATCATATGCCTTGCTGTTATGGTGCTCTTATGATTGTCCATCATTGGATGAAATGATGCAATGTCACTGATCGGAGGAATGGACTTGGTCTTGATTTTGGAATGACAGGCTAATGACACCTTAATCATGCTTTACATGCAGGACTCGTTGTGCCCGACATCAGTTACCTCATGTCCCAATCTCTACAATCCCTTCTCTGATTCATCCCATCTCGCTGTACATGTATTTGTGACTCGTGTGTTGTGTAGCATTGAATTCATCTCTCATCATGGTGGTATTAACATGTGTGTATTTTTTTGCATCGACATAGATTCCATTTAACCCTTCTAGTGACTACACACATTTTAAGGTGTGGTTATGCAAGGGCATTATAGGTTGGAACCTGCTTTGGGGAGGACCCACTTGTGTGACTTTTGTAATTTGTACTTGTTGCACACCACCACATCATCTTATACCCTTCGAGTATTTCATTGCCAAATCTATTCTTTCCTTTGTCATTATTTTATCAAACATTCCTCAAAACCAGGTCCGACATTAAACTTTTAGGGAAAATTCCTTGAAAAATTTCTAACTCTAAAATCACACTAAGTAAAGAATTCAACATTTATTAAAGGTAATGAATAAGGTATGAAATTATTGAACTTTTTTTAATAACCTTACTAACAATTGATCCTTGTGTGATTATAGATGGCCCCTAAAAGGAGAAAACAAGGAGGACCTTCTCAAGATGCAACCGAACGACCTAGGGGAGGCAGAGGCCAAGGACCTCATGCAGAACATGCAGATTAGAAGGCAATCATTCAGCATCCATCATGAAACTCTTGTTACTGCATAATCTATCCAAGTAAAGGGAGGCGAGGTCAAGGTCCAAGCCTATGAAGAGGAACGATGGCTATTTTCGGCATGGCATGTCAAGGCCAATCAAGTGTTCCTGCAGCTGTCATGTCCAAGAAAAGTGCCAACTCCATCAAACATTGGAACATCAGCATGGACAACTCATAATCCTTAAATAGAAGAGGAGAAACGTCAGGTGCTTCTTCAATAGTATCAATCTCAGAAGCCTGATGCACAGGACAAAGGAAAGGCATCCATGGAGGATCCACCACTACCGGGAACCCCATGAGTTCCACAAGTTTTGTCTTTTATGTCTATGTCCAAATTTTTTTTAATTCTTCACTGTCGCATGAATAAATTTCTAGTTAGTCAATAATCCCATACCTATTCACTATGTATTTAATTGAGCTTGTTCCTCACCTTCTTTGACTCAAGGACGAGTTTTTACTTAGACATGGGGGTATGATGAAGCACTATATAATCAAAGCGTCAACTAGGCCACGTATATGGGGCCTCGTATACATGGCCGTGTTGACATGGCCTTGTCGACGTGGCCTTCCTGCAACGACATGGCCCCGTTTACGCATCCGCCTATCCTGGCCTATAAATAAGAGGGCCTTCCACCTCATTTAGGCAATCTTTTGAGTAGTTGTAGCGAAGCTCTTGCATTTTGTTTCTGTAGGAGTTAGATTATTTTCCCAAGTGCATGCTCGCAGTGTGATGCTTGTAATTGTACGACACGTTTATTCGAGTGTGATGTACTTGGACACGCACATGACCGGAAATAAAGATTGAGATTACTTCATCATTGTAGCGTTCACTTAGTTTTAATTATTTAATTGTTATTGTTATTTATTATTTTCTTAGTTAATATTTCCTTACCATCATTTACTATTCTTGTTATTAACTATGGAATGAGTATGACTTAATCATGAGCATTTAAGTGTGACTACTTGGTAACCCAGTAGCGTACCTAGAATCTACGCTTGGTAATCCCAGTAGTAGTCGTGCACGAGGTCCAAGATGTGTACAGATGATTAAGGAACGGATGCTCATCGCACTTAGGTTAGCTTAGACTTCATTTCATATTACTCGTTAGTTTAATCAATATTATTTTCCGTTGTCTCTAGGAGTAGCACTAATTTAGGATTACATCATACACCTCACTCTAGACTAAACCATACGTGACAAAGAAAATACTAGTCTAGGTGGGAAGATAGCAAACTATGATCAACGTGTAACTATCTAGATACCACAACTAGCCTGTCCATGGAGTTCGATCGGATCGTGCGTGAACACTCGTATTCATATGGTTGAGTGTAGGGATACCTAGCCGCTCATCAACAGAGGCTAGTATCATCTTCCAATACAAACAAGACTATCCACAAACTAGAAGAAAAAAGCTAGCGAGGTCTCATCAAGACATGTTAAGGACCATAGCAACTTTGATTAAATATATGGGGCAAATAGCTGATAGTCAAATAGCTAAGCTAATGGAATTTCTTTTGCAGAATGAACAAGAGACATCCAAGCTACAGGAGGAGTTGAAGAGCTTCAGAGAAGAAAATGACTAGGTAAAAGCAACAATAACTATCAAGAAATCATTGTTTGAAAATAAAGAACAAACCATAGTGCAATTGAAGAAGAGATTAGCCATTGTAAGTTTAGAATTGGAACAGGATAGAAAAGGAAAAGATCTAGATTATTCCTACTAGACATGAGGGATGTAATCACTAAAATAAACTATAATAGAGAATGGATACAAGAAACTAAAGATAAAATTGTAGAAACTAAAAGGAAGTAAGCTACTTTTTTGCAAATGCAGAAAAGAGCTCAAGAGTTATATGACTTAGCCAAAACAAAAAGGAAGTACTACCACCATACAAACAAGATTTCTTAGACATGATGACAATGGCAATTATAGAAATCATGAGTGAAATTACTAAAAGGAAGCTTGATTTGGAAAAGGCTTATTCTAGTGCGAGAGCTACACTAACTAAAATAACCAACTCAATAACAAAATCAAGTCTAGGTAGGCATGAAGTTGAAGATGTTTTCAAAAGACTTAATAGTGTTGAACCAAATTCAATGAATTAAGTTATTAGAGTTCTCCTTGGTCATGGAAGGTTATCTTAGCAATTATTAATAGAAGCGCTTTAGATTCAGAGAATAAAGAAAATTTAACCAGAAATTGAACATTAGTTAAATGACTTGCAATTATATGAAGAAAACATGTGGAGTGTGGAGCCTTACTTTTTGTAACTATTGTAACTACTTGTGGCTATTATATAATGCCTAAAGCAAAAGGAAGAAGGACATTCAGGGGCAAGGGAAAGAATTACTTATAAGAAAGCTTGTAAAGACTATTATCATATAACGACATTCTAAACAAGTTTTATCTATCTCTATTGGCTTTCATCTCTTAGCTAGCATATCTAATTTGAATAGTTATTCCTATCTTGTCTAGCTTAAATGTTGCATAAATACACATTAATAGATTGTTAGTTTGTAATAGGTTATTTTCTCTATAGGTTGAGGTTTAGCTTGTTCTTGTTACTCTGATTAAATGATATATCTTCTACAAGTGTTAGTTCTTAATCCATTTGGCATATAAATATTATTTTCTTTATATAATTCTAAGCTTTAAGAATAATTTTATTTCCTTAGTTTCTTGCTCTCTTTGGCAAAAATTTTATGATCTTGATTTAGAAAGTTATTTAGTAGATTGCTCAAAATTAAAGATTGACATTTTCTATAAAACCTTTCATTCACTATATGTGTTTTGTGCAAGATCCAAAGCTAGACTTATATGAGAGCTATTCAATTTCTTTTGTTATGTTAAGAGACAACTAGAAGGGATAGTCATAGTTATATAAAACAAAAAAAATTAGATTTATTTTTAATATTAAATACACTTAGCCATATTAAGCTCATTAGAAACAATTAGAAGCTATTTGTGGGTATCCATGACTTGGTGGTACCAAAGATCAGGAACCATCTAAAACAAGTTGTTAGGACTGTCTCCTATGGAAGGGTCACTCCTCTACCCCATTAGTGTCACATGATACAATTTTATATTTCAAAGATGAAAGGTAAAGAGAAGGTAAAGAGAAGTCAAATATGGATCCTCCAATGCCACGTGTCATGTGTTGCACCCTTGGGACCATCTAAGGCCTCATGTGGTCATTCCTCCTTTGTTGAAACCATGTAAAATACATAGGTGACATATATTCTTGAGTTGGGACCAAAACTCTCCTCTCCTTATGATTTAGTTGGTGATTAGGGGGTTATTTGTAGCCATGCTCAGAGTTGAGTGCGCTTCCAAGCACCTCCTCTTATTTCTATTTATTCCATGTATAAGCTACTCTAAAACTTGAGGCATTCCAAGAAAATTCCATTGATCTATGATTGAAGCTTTAAGTAATAGAAGAAGAGAAGTATTTGCCTCCATGCCATTGTCTCAATTACCTCATTTAGTTATTTTATCTATTTCAATTACATATGAAAATCTCATTGTTTTCATTAATTTCAACCTTATTCCAATTCAATGTCATCTTTGTTATAAATTAGAAGAAGAAAGAAGAAGAATATCTTACTAGGATATCAATCTCCATTATTGCACTTGGTGGTTTCATTGTGTTTATAGGTATGAAAGAAAGATCAAGTTGAAGAAAGGATTTCTTGGCCAACCAAGAACCTATTGAAGATCAAAGAGCAAGTTCAACTAAAAATTCACTTTGGCTCCTCAAGTAATGTAAAAATCCTCTTGTATCAACCATTTTGGATTATTTTTACTGCAACTCAAATGTCCATTCCTTCTTCTGCCAGCTTAGATTAGTTGGTGCTCCATTCTAATATCATTTCATGATTAATTTCAGAGTTCCTATAAGATTATGAGTTGACCATGACTCATGGTATCCTTAGAGATATACCACAACCTCACCATGAATTATGATCTTTTAGATAAAGAAATATTTACTATTTCTATAGATTAAGACTTCACTACGTGTCATTGTATTACAACACGAGCCCACCATAACTCATGGTCTTGAAGAAGTTACCAAAAAGAATGGAGACAAATGTTAACATATTTTGTTTTAACCACAATCTAACTCTGACCTATAATCATGACAACCATGATCACACCATGACTTATGGTCTCCTTCCATGAGTGTTCCATACTCATGGTTATTCTTCTTGGCTCTAAGACATTTCATGATCCATGGTCCCAAACCATGACCTAATCATGACCCATGGTTTGCAATACGAGGAGTCCATCACCACTCATGATCTTAGTTATAGTGAATTTTTTAGCTAAATTTTGAGATAGGGGAAATGTTTCACATAGGAAAAATGAATATTATTCTACTACTACCTTTGGCAATTGGTATTAAAGCTTATTGTTGAATTCAAAGGCTGTTAAAGGAAGTTCTCAAGTGTTCCATCATCTTTAATGAAAAGAATTCTTTTACCTATTGGAGCATGCTAATTAGGGGCTCTTTTGAGATCAATAAATGTTTAGCAATGATGAAGAATGACTTTAATGAGGTCGATACCTTTCTTCTCTCTCAAGCCTAAGTGAGGAAGCAAAATGAAGACAAGAAGAAGAATGCAGTGGCCAAGATAATCATGTGTAACTCTTTGAGTGAGATCATTGGGACCAAGATAATTAACAAGCGAGATGACAAGGTTTTTTGGGATGCACTTGTGCAAGGATGTGTAAGATTAAGAAAAATCAATTTTTTCTCACACTTTTGAAGGTATATACATTTATCAACAATGTTCTTAATAAAACTAAATGAGACTATAACATTGTGAAACTTTATGTGTCATTGTCAAGAGGGTTGCTTTATTTCTTTAACTTGCAAATCAAGTGACTATTCTAATTGAAATCCTTAGGCTATTTCATTTAAAATGTCATTTTGGCATCTATTTGGTGGAGCTCCAATTCAAAATGAGTCACTAAAGCCATGATTATTCTAAATGAATCATTTTTTAGTACTTTACAAAAGGTTTCATGGTAATCAATGCACTCTATGGTGAATCCATTAAATTAGCTTTATATCAGTTGACATTCAAAATGGATTTTTTCCCTATAGATCTAATTTCAATGATTTCTTTAGTAATTCAATAAGATTTTAGACATTTATTTTTAGTGAGAAAGTCCATTTATTACTTTATGAAAACATACCAAAATATGGAATTTCCTTCACTCATTGCTCAGGAAAAATGAAATAGGATTATCCTTAGGTTCAACATCAAAGCTAGATTGTTTGGGAGATAGCTATTAAAGATTCATTGGATTCCTTCATGTTCTCAAATTATAACCTTTGAGGAAATTCCCTTCTGTTAAATTCAAGATCTTTAAGAAAGTATTTTTACTTTTCAAGTAAACTCAAATCTTCCTGTGGATAGAGGTTGCATCACACATGAATTTACATGTCAAATTTATTAATAAGACTTGTAAACCTAAAAAATATAATCTATATCTATGGGCTTAGGAATATTTATTCTAGATTCACTATCTCATACCAATTAGATAGAATAAGTACATCATTGTGGGCCCAAATAATTAACTTATGAACTAATTATATTTCTTTAAATTGCATGATTATCTTAAAATATCATTATGACTTAAGTGTTATGGCTATTCCTAAGTCATTTTAGATTCTTACTTATTCTACCATCAAGAATATGAGGATTAGTTGACAATTTAAAAATTCAACTAATGAACTGAGTAGCACTTCATTATATACATGATAATGTATATGCTTTATGATACTAATGAGGAATAGACTATGTGATCACATAGCATTGAATGCATAACAATTTAACCCTAATATTCAAAATAATCCATAACTAGCATTTTACCTAGGCTAAATTTTTATTTGTTGTACAACTTTAAAACATAAAAGTTGTTCTTAAATAGTGTAAATGTAGTAGACTTATGTAATAGCAAAAGAATATTTTCACAATAGCAAAATAATGATCATGTAAGCCTTCATTGCTACAAGTGCTTATTACATAGAATATGTATACTTTATATGTAAGGACAAAAATGATTGATGTGCTTAATAAAGTCATGCATTTCAAATAATCCTTTTAGGTTATTAACTTATCAATGTGACTTAAGATGCTATGTCTACTCTTAATTCATACATCATATTATCATATAATTCATAAAAAATATTAAGTTTTCACTAATGATCTCTATAGGTAACTAAGGAAAACAACAACTATCATTACAAATTTTGAGGTTCTTTTCTATTGCTAAAGCTTCCTTGAAGACATTTTTTTCTATATTCAAAAATGTTTCAAAGGTCCTAGCCTTAAGTTAGTAACCAATTGTGGTGTATTTTAAAATCATTAAAACATATAAAAGATTGTTAATCACTACAATAGTATATGACTTAACTGGTCTCCTAATATGTCATGAAATTTTGAATTTAATTGTCACTATAAACTTATCCTTATCAATGCCTTCAATGTCTTTCCAACCAACCTCATTATATAATGTCTCTTCCATTGGGATTTTCTCCACTAGAGTTTTAAAGAAATTCATAGTTCACTTGAAGTGAATAATATTATTTTCAAACTTATCATGTTGAAGTATCATACTCACCATTGATGAGTTGCAAGGTACCCCTACACTCAACCATACGAATACGAGCATAACATGCGCAATCCGGTCGGACTCCGCAGACTAAGTGCCTACACACCTCATGGAACACTTAAGGTTAATTATTCGTTGTCTTCCCAGACTTACATGTATTTGTCACGGTATGGTTAAGTAAGTCCGAGGTATATGATTTTTATTATCTTTTCGATTTTATCTCCTAAGCTTATAAGGTAAAGGGTTGAAGAGACTAATTAACTAACTTTAACTAACTAACTAAGTCTTAATTAACCTAGCATCAGCATCTATTCCCACTTACCATTCACACCTTGAATCGATGAAACCTTCATTACCAAATGCTAATCGTTGTTGGGATGACCAAGCATAATGCACGTGCTTGAAGCAATCGTACTGAGACACTTAACTAGGAGAGAAGGGTTGAGAGAGTTTAATGACTAATAAAGTAATTAAATGATAAATAGTAAATAAAAATAAACAAAATCCTAATTAGCCTATTCCATGCATTGTAAGGTTTATCCAAGAAGTTCATCTTTATTTCCGTACACAAACATATGTTCAGGTACAATATTTGCTCAAATAAAGATACGTTCACTTTGGATCTCCTACTACGGGCACATGGAAAATATTCTATCTCTCGAAAGGTCAAACTGCCAGAGTTTTGCTACGGTCTAGGCCTAGATTGGAAAACAAGGGAGAGCTACCTCTTATTTATAGACTTTGCGATGCACCACAATATCGCGTACGCGATATCGCGGGGGATGACGTGATATCACGTACACGATATTACGTGGGATGCGATATCACGGCCCATGTGATATTGCATCCCATCATACCCCCATGACTGAATAAAAACTCGTCCTCAAGTTCATTACAAAATATTGGGATAGTATGGGATTATTGACTCAAATGGAACTAATGGGATGACATGTGAACGGATCATCATTACAAGACAAGATAAAACTGGTGTTCATGACAACAATAGTGAACATCTTATTACATTTAACATCAGGCCTTATTTGGCAGCTGAGAAAGAGAGAGAGAAAGAAGTGTTGCTGCTGCCAACGCCAAGATTGTGCCTTTCATTGTCCATTCGTAAGCACGCTATCCACCTCGTTCTTTGCATAGTTGCTTTAGCACTGCTCCATTCCAAGTGTTCCTTCCAGATGCAATCCTTAGTGTATGATTGCCATCTACACACACAACACAGTCTTTATATTAGCAAGGGTAAATGAATTTCAATGCAGTTGATACCTTGCTTTGGTGAAAGGTCCATTGGCTGAGTTGTGGTATGGTTGATACGGATCTAGAGATACAATGGTGGTGACTACCGAAGGTGTAGGGGTTAGGAGAAAATTGAAAAAATTGGGCCCTGTACCCCCATGACTAATAGCGAACCTCCGGTAGTGATAAAATGGAGAAAGAATAAAGAACAAGAAAGATGGAGAAAAAGAGACAACGATAACATCGATGAAATGGATGTCAAGATGGAAATGAACAAAATAAATTAGATTGCAAGAATGTTAGGGAAAAGAAGTTAACTGGTACACCAAATAGGAATGCCAGTGGGTCCTCCCCAAAGCAGGCTCATGCCCTTAATGCCTTGACAAACCCACATTCAAAGAGTTCGTAGGCTTTGAGAATGTCATTTGGAACAAGAGTTAAAGTCTTAATCGCAAGAATTTACCAAAAATAAAACAATGCATCAACCAAAATATATACACTAATCATACAACTGGAAATGAGGTGAACAATGGAGATAAGGATGGAGAGAAGAGAATGGAATCAAATCCCAAGAACAAGGTGGTGTACAGCCCCTTGTGTGTTGCATGATTAATGTGACTTAGAAAATCTCATTCCAACTTTGGCCTCAAACAAAGCACTTCCAGTGACTTCACATTAATGCATTTGGTCAAACCATCCTCTTGATGTAATAAGAATGCCTTCACCCAAGAGCCACCACCATTCCGACAAAACAAGAATGAGAGAATGGGAAGCGAGAAGGGCCTTAGTTAGAGGGAACATTTTTATTTTGAGTTCCATAACCAATGCTTGTAGCCCAAATCATTATTTTTTCTAATGGGTGTGCTTTGAATTCTCACAGTTTTTTTTTGTTTTATGTGTTTATGCGTAAGAACCACACCATGCAAAGACTTGTTATTTTTATTAGCTCAACTTCCTAATGATGGGGGTGACATCGAAATGGTAAGAAAACTCACAAAGAAAACATCCAAGCACCGAAGAGAATGGCCAACACAA
This sequence comes from Gnetum montanum, assembly GCA_015680685.1. Taxonomy (NCBI): domain Eukaryota; kingdom Viridiplantae; phylum Streptophyta; class Gnetopsida; order Gnetales; family Gnetaceae; genus Gnetum; species Gnetum montanum. Next base: position 102,642 of record MNCI01035156.1, read on the forward strand.
AAGCATCAAGTTCCCTTGAAGTCACACCCTTTTCAATCCTTGAGTCCTTCCTTAGTTTGAGAAATGCCCAATCACCGATTCGTTAGAGTTCTTATTATTGAAAGGGACTATACATTTCCAAGCCAAGAGAGACCCTAGAAATCAGTGGATATATGGATGAAGTGAACTCATTGCCTGCTATATCAAAAGAAACATACCTTAGTATCAACATCATAACTTAAAGGTAAAAATCAAACATTAGCAATCAATAAGAAAATAGTTCATANTAGTTAAAGAAATTTGTAAAAAAAATGTGCAAAAAAAAATGTGTGAAACAAAAATGTGTAAAACAAAAACTTATAAAACAAAAATGTGTAAAAAAACTTGTAAAACAAAAACGTGTAAAACAAAAACTTAAAAATAACTAAGGGGCCCAAATGATTAGCATAGGTGGCCATCTCCCCCATGACTGAATGGAAAGGGAGAGATCTAAAATAATGAGAGACTATTTGAATTTTTAAGAAGTTTCCAACTTCTCCCAACTGATGTTCTTAGATTAAGGGGTGGAAGTAGGTGATGCTCATATTCCAATGTATCTATGCCTTCATTGTTAACATGAGTTGTTTCCCTAGTTCGTTTCATGCATATTTTTCCATTGCTCTTCCAAGTAGCTGTCAACCATGGGGTATCTACTACTTGTTGTGTGGTTGCAACATACAGGCATCTTTGTCTTACAATTTCAAGGATACACCTATTGCATGGAGAAGATGCGGAGCATTCCTCCATGTCATCACCTGATGAGTAACTGTATGTGATGCATGGAACTTTCTTCTTCTTGATGTTTTCATAAATGTTTACCTTAGATATTTCCAAGGAAAGATCGCGAATCCCTAGGCATGCGTCTATTGTACTTAGCCATGCCCTTCCCATTATAATTGGGAAGTCCCCTTTATCATTGTTAACTTCTATCACTAGGAAATCAGCTAGGTAAGACCAACCACACACAATAGTAACAATGTCCTCCACCAATCCCAAGGGAATGGTGATGGACTAGTCTACCAGCTCTAGTTGAATGTTGCTCTTCTTAAGTTGGGGCAGGTTCCAGGCTTGATACATTTCTCATGAAATTAAGTTGACTCCGGAACCTGAGTTAAGAAGAGCCTTATGAGGTTCATTTCTAGCAACTTGGAGGTAGATTAAGGGACTTCCAGGGTTAGATAGTTTCCTAGGAAGGTGGCCTAGCTTGATCCAATCAGTTACGATATGTGTTAACATAACCGTATGCGTTAAGCTCTATTGTTGGATGGAAGGAAGTCCGAAGCCTTGTGTGTTAGAGGAGTGATCACAAACTCAACTGCTTGTTGTTGTGAGAGCTTGTCTAGACTTTTGGTTCTGAAGAAAGGTCTTCTTTTTTTATGGTTATTAGAACCATCAGTGGGTTGAATGTTTACGACTCTCGTAGCGTTTCGTTGTTGCGGTTGAGTAGGGAGTTCCCCTTGCATTGTTAGAACAGGAGATATGGGAACTATTTGTGGAAGAGGTATGGATGGATTAGGAGGATGGCATGTATATGGAGCATATCTTGGAGGAGAAGGAGTCCTTCTAAAGTACTCTTGAACTGGGTAGTGATGTTGGGGAGTTGTGTGATCCATGGAGTTACTTGGAGAAATCAGCTGCTATACGTAGTATCCATATGGGTCTGGCTGCCGGTAAGGGTATTGATGTTTAAGCAGTGGAATCCCCCATGACTGTGGGTATTGCCACTGCTAATGTTATCCTATGAGTTGTGGTGGAGTTCCACTTGGATAGTACATCAATGGTTGGTGGAATTGTCGTAGGTTACCCTGGGGATAAGGTAACCTTTGGGGTGTCTACCGTCTGTTGAGCCTTGGGTTGAGTGCATACACCCCAGACTCTTGTAGATGTGAGATGATTGAACAACATCCCTTAGGATGGTCATAGTGGAAAATCTTACATCCACCATCATTTTCTATGTCCGAATCCACAACCTCATTGGAGATGTTCATTTTCCCCTTACCCTTGTCACGTGCAGGGCCTGAATCTCTCCACGTTTTCTTTTCCTTGTTAGTACTTTGTTCCTCCTTAGACTCCTCTACAATCTTTAGGATAGTTTCAATTTTACTGTCTAAAGAGCTCCATAATTCATCTACCTTAGCCACTACTTCCATTATTAGTTTTTGAAGCTACAAGGTTTTTTCTTTCACCAACTCTTCGATTGGTGACTCATCCTCTTCATTGCAAAATCTCACTCCCTTCCTTCAAAGAGAGGGATCATGGTTATATTCTTTCGCACTTTCCCTTTTTCATAGCTCCCCTTCTTCTTTGGCTACTTGTTCCAACAAGCAATGAATCTCATGGGATCTAAGTTCTGATAGTCTCCCTTGGGCATAAGTCCCAAGGGTTCTCCTAGTTTCATACCTTAGCCCATCTACGAGATGGCGAAGCTGATCCCATTGTGCATAACCATGGCTCAAGAAATGATGTAACAATGCATAGTAGCGGCCCATGGCAACATCCAAGGTTTCATGAGTACCTTGCTTCCATCCTTGGATCTGCTTATGTAAATTAGACACTCTGGAGTACGTCTGATACTTATTGTTGAAGAGTTCTAACATTATACTTCACCTCCTAATGGTTTCCAGTTCTAAGGACCGACACTAACTCTCTGCTTCCTTTATGAGTGTCCTGGGAAACAACTTTAGTTTCTACCACTCGTTTTTTATGTTTTACAAGGCGTAGGCATCGTGGAATGCCTGTAAATGATTTCGTGGATCTGCGTTGTACCCCCCTTCGAAGTATGGGATGTTATTCATGTCTAAGCGCTTGATCCGGCTATCTTTTTGATGCCTTGTTGGTATTCTCACAACCTCCATTATATTTAGCATGCTTTGGGTGGCCAGTAGGGCCTCATCATGATCATCTCTTTCATGATGTCTATGATGTCTCCGTTGTTCCCTACTTTCCCTTCATTCATGCCTTGATTCTCTTTATTTCCCTCGTCCTCTCTCTCGACTCTCTCATCAAGGTCTTTCATTGCGCTTTCCTTTCCATTATGCTCTCTATGGCTGTGCCCTAATGTGGAAGGAGAGGGTGAGTGATGTGATGAAGGTAAAGAAGAAGGAGAACCATTTCCATGATAATGTTTCTTACCTTCCCTTCGATGGCTTTGGCCTCGATCGTGATGATGATCTGAGTGCCCATCCTTGTCATGTGTTGTTGTTCCCTCAGTGAATAGCTAGTGTTCACGGGGATCAAAACCAAGGTTTTTTATCGTGGAGTGTAGGTTCTAATACCCCACCTCCTCACTTGCATTAGGAGGGGGAACACATTTCGATAGAGAACCTATTACAAGTGGTTCACCATCTCCAATTTCACTTAGGACATGCGGGACCTCTTTGCCCTTCAACAGTGTATGTTGGCTCTCTTGCCTTGAGTCCCTCATACGTTGTGTGGCTGTAGGATAGTAATCCCTTATATCAAAGTCTCCTATAATGTATTCAGCATAAAGTTGAGTCATGCCGATCTGTGCCAAAGCACAGAGAAGCATGTTGGGGACTGCACAATCTCGAGATAGTACTATGTTACCTTCCAAGTCTCTCTAGCGCATCTGTTCATATTGATGGAGGATAAAAGTAAATTGGGTATATACTCATTAGGATGAGTATATGTCACCCTATATTATTGAGGAATTGGCTCATTTAGGTTATGTGTTTTAGATTTTCGACTGTTTCTTGTATTATCCCTAGGTGAAATACTCTTGTTTGAAGAAGAAGACATTGTGTCTTATCGATGGGCTATGTAACCATTATATGATTTTCATTTCATTAACCCTAATGTTTGTTTAAGCTCCCAATTATGTGAGTAATTTCCTATGTTCTATTTAGTGCACAAACACTTAGTCCCTGACAATGGTGCCAATGATGAGTGGAGAGGTACCCCTACACTCAACCGTATGAATACGAGCATAACACGCACGATCTGGTCAAACTCCGCAGACTAACTGCCTACACATCTCATGGAACACTTAAGGTTAATTATTCATTGTCTTCCCAGACTTACTTGTATTTGTCACAGTATGGTTAAGTAAGTTCGAGGTATATGATTTTTATTGTCTTTTCGGTTTTATCTCCTAAGCTGATAAGGTAAAGGGTTGAAGAGACTAATTGACTAACTTTAACTAACTAACTAAGTCTTAATTAACCTAGCATCAACATCCATTCCCACTTACCGTTCACACCCTGAACCGATGCAACCTTGGTTACCAAACGCTAATCGTTGTTGGGATCACCAAGCATAATGCATGTGCTCGAAGCGGTCATACTGAGGCACTTAACTAGGAGAGAAGGGTTGAGAGAGTTTAATGACTAATAAAGCAATTAAACGATAAGCAGTAAATAACAATAAACAAAATCCTAATTAGCCTATTCCATGCACTGTAAGGTTTATCCAAGAAATTTGTCTTTATTTTTGTACACAAACATGTGTTCAAGTACAATATTTGCTCGAATAAAGATCCATTCACTTTGGAGCTCCTACTGCGGGCACACGGAAAATATTCTATCTCTAGAGAGGCCAAACTTCCAGAGTTTCGCTATGGTCTAGGCCTAGATTGGAAAACAAGGGAGAGCCACCTCTTATTTGTAGACTTTGTGGCGCACCATGATATCGTGTACTCGATATTGTGATGGATGCGATATCGTGGCCCATGCGATATCACGTCCCATCAACCATGGATGGTGATAAGTAGTCAACCTACTAGATGGCAAAATATGGATTTGTAAAGAAGTTAAAAGTTGTGTTTGTTGTTGAGATGTAGTAATTTGATTATTTTGGTTTCACCCACTAGAAGAAACATATGTATCTTTGTTTGAGTTACTAGAGATGTTTAAAATATTTATCACCTTCATAAATCATGCATTTATAGGGCTAAGTTCATTAATCATGACTTGCTTAAATAATGCTAGTATATTTTCAATTTTGTGAGGGACTTCTAGAATCATTAGCGGGGCTTTTTCGTTTTGGTTATTTTGTAATTCTTGTGTGATATCCTCATATAAAGCATAGAATTGAGGACAAGACTTCTCAAAATATTTTTTGGTGTTATGCAACCTACAATATTCACTAAGAGCTATATTTGGACCTCTCTAATGGAAATGCCTCTTATTCCAACAAGAGATCCATCTCCAACTAATCAAAGCCTAGTTATCATCAACATTAATTGGAACCATAAACATAGACATAAATCATTGAGGGTACTAGAAAACCTACAGTGTATGGCCCTATGAATATGTGGTCTGCATTTTGAACATTTTCCCATGAGGTTAGTCATGGGAAAGGTATCCCATCTTATAACTGATAAATACATTTTATACTTTTTTTATAATACTCTTTTATTTTTATTTTTTTTAAATAATTTTTTCATTTTTCTTTAAATGTTTCTTTTGTTATTCATTTTCCTTTTTCCTTAGGTCATTTTATAATTTTTTGCTTTATGTTTTAAGTCCTGTGATTGTATTAATAAATTTCTATGCTTTTTATGTAGAAGGCCAACTTTGTTATTTAGATCATGTCATATACTATCAAGATATTGGGTAAATAATTATGTAAAGAAGTGAGACCATGTTATCCATTCCTCCAGTTTCTATGAATAAGAGATCTTCATCATGAAGCAATATTGTATTTCTCACATGAAAACTAAAACTAACTTATGATCCTTATGCATTAAAGAAAGGGGGAAGGACTGAGATGAAGGCAAAAGCATGTGACACTAAGAGAATTTACTAATTCTTTAAATTTTCTTGTATGAATCTTACTACACCATGTGGTTATATCATTACTCATATTTGAATCTTGATTGAAGCATATTCTCTAATAAAGATATTACCTTACTATATCACTAGAAATACTTATTCCATTACTTACCTCACTAATGCATACTATTATATATCTAATGATTTAATTAGTATAGTGAAGGATTTAAGAGTACATCCTCTTTTTCTATCCTAGCCAAAATCACAATTTGGTAAGGCAATCAATATCTCAAAAACTTCGAGAAAATGTAGAAGAGAAAAAACATTTGTATTTAAATAGTATTAGGGAAGGGCTTAATTTAAAGGCAAACTATTTATCTACTACTAGCTGTTATCAATTATGATGCACAATTAACAAAGTAAGAATGGGATCTTATCATCTAAGAGTTGAAATAGGTAGATGGCTCAAAATTTCTTGTGAAGAATGAATATATTTACTATGTAATACAAATAACATTGAAAATAAATATCATATTTCGTTGGATTGGAGCATATTAGACATAAGTAGTATATTATATTACAAATTTGGTTGATCTGTTCTAAATGTTACCAAGAACACTTGGTACTTTTCTTAATGATATTTTCAAAACTCATAGCATGTATATTTCAAGTTCAACTTATGATCTCTAGTAAATGGGGTTGGACCTTCATTATTAACATGTAAAGTAGCCCCATCTTGTTCTAGCAACCTACCCATGCCTCATTTCATTAATGTGTTATAAAAATAACAACTTAGATGCGTTGGATATGTGTAATAAAGATCAAATAATGAGCTCATAAAAAATATTTTTACATCATTATTGAAAGAAAGTCATTGAAAGAAAGACCACAAAAAGGCATCAAAGAAAATAATTGAAGATGATTTAAAGAATTTACAATTAGACAAAGATCTAGCTCTTCATAGAGGTGTATTGTGAAAAAGAACTCATGTAGTAGATTCCATTTTGCTGGGACAAGGCTAGGATGATAATAATGATGATAAAGCATGCATATTTCAACTATGCAATAGATCTTGAGGGTCTACAAATATAATAAAATTTTAGTTTATTTTATATACAAATTATTATGAGTCTGTCCAAAGATGAGAAAACCTATATTTGGCAAAAATAACTATTGGTTGAAATCACATGATGTAAATCAAGCTTGGAAATTATAAAGAAAGGAAAATCAGAGAATCTATAGGGATCAAGCTACACCCTAATCATGTGAATAGAGATGAAGGCTTAGAAATCAATGAAGGATGATTACCTCTCATAACCAAAATAATGAACAATAGATGATAATATATTTTCTTTCTTTTGTAAATTCTATTCATGAGGTGATGAGTAAAATTCATTATAATTATCAATTAATAACTTTCTTAAAAAATAGAACTAATTAATAAATCAATTTGTAACCTTATCATTAATATGTTAATATTACCTTATCAATTTAGCATTTTCTACTTAATCCTTTTGTATAGCATATCTTCTTATAATTAATTAATAATTCTAAAACATATAATAAATATTAAAAATAATAAATTAAATTAAAAATAAAAACATTAATTTTATCCAACTTCCATAAAATATCTAATAATAATAATACTAGTAACTAACTTTTGCAAAGTTACCTATTAATAATATCTTCTAGCCATAATAGATGACAATTACTAATGGTAGATTGGTAACACTAAATAATATTCCTTATATAACACTCAGGAGAGCCTAACTCTACTAATGTCGGTCCCAAGCCTATATAAGAAAGGAGGAGGGTTAGCATCAAGTTTGTAGTTGACTATAAAACCTTGCCAAATCTCATGGATGAGTTTCCTTTTCAAATTTTGTAGATGCTAAGGCATTTCCCAAATGCAATGTACAATAGTCACACAATAAAAAAGGATTTAAAGAAGCTACAAATAAATAAAGTTCTAGCCCTTTATAGAGGCGAATAACAAAAAGAACTCATGTGGCCAACCCTATTTTATTATGATAAGACTAAGATAATGATGATGATGATGAACACTTAGGGGAGCCTATAAAGAAGGCCAAAAAGCCAGCTACTAATGATAGATTGGTAACACTAAATAATATTCCTTACATAATGGTCAATGGAGCTTATAATTATTGCTAAATAATATTCTATCCATAATGCTCCAAAAAAAGACTTTAAGTAAAGTTAAATAATAATCTATCCATAACACCAACATATTTTCTCTAAAAGAATTTGTGGCTTTTATAATTATGTCTTTGTAGTACAATATACAAGGAATAAAATTTAGAAGGGCATGGAGACCATGCATAGAAAACAACAATCCATGATAATTCAAGAATATTTTGTAGCATAAGATTTAGGCACCATCATTTGAAGTGATGGTAAGGTCCTTGTTTCTCAAGTCAAAGGCCTAGGTTTGCTCATAGGTATAGCCACTCATAAAGGTTAGGCTTTCGCTCATCAACCAACCATCCCGAGACCTGCTTAGTAAGATGAGTTGTGGCTCTAGGTGATGATCCCATTTTTTGTAGCATAAGGTTTATCACTAAACTTGCAATTAGTTATCTTTCTCATCATGTAATTACTATGATCTAACCAAAATTATTATGTAATACATTGAATTTAATAAAATGACAATTTTAGTAATTTTTAATATGGTAGATGAACTAAAATTTCAAAAAATTATCTTAGTCAAATTATATTTGTATATTAATAATATATATGTAAGGTAGTGATGAATCTATAGAGGATTCGAAACTGCTATAGTTTTAGAGTACAAGAAGCAGAAATCCTCAAATTACATTCTTTTTTCAAGTTGTGCTTAAAATTTTTGAATAACATCATTTTGATGTTTAGAAACACAAAAATCTGATTTTGAAATCCAATAAAGAAGTTATATATTACACATATATGATTATTTAGAGTGATGTAATAATAAAATTACAGTTTCAATTTAGCACCTAAAGGTGTAGCATAGTGCAATGGTCAAGACACTCACCTCATATTTAGGAGGTTATGGGTTTAATTTTTGCCTAGCTTGTAGGTGTTGTGGTATTAGAGTTGCTAGTTTTATTATTCAAACTAATAGTAATGTGCTTATTTCCCACATTGTAATAAGACCTAGGTTCTTAGTCTTTCACTCATCCCCCTTATGTCCTCATAATCCAAGTTAATGGGATTCATATTAAGCACATGGTAATAAGACCCAAGTTTTTGGTCTCTCACTCATCCCCCTATGCTCTCATAAACCAAGTTAATGAGCTTTATATTAAGATATAGGTAATGACCATGTATACCCTATTAACCTCATCTTGATACCTGACCGAAAGTGGTATCTAAAATTTACTTATGATAATGTAAAGAATTTTGTATGCCATTATTCATAGTTTCTATATTAAAATGTTATGATTCAGAGTAATATAATTTTAAGAGGATGAATTTAATTTTAAACAATAGTTAATGATATATTTAGGTAGAGTTAATAGCAAGTAAAATAAGCAAGTACACTTGAAAAAAAATTTCTAAGTAAGTTGTTCCTCACCAATCATAGTATGGATACCAACTACTTTCACATGACTACTTTCTTGCATACTTATAGTGACTACTCCAAACACATGAGTACATTTAAATCTATCCTTTTAATTGATAAGCTAAATAATAGCCTTGGAAAAATAAAAGTTGGAGATTTCAAATACATTGATATAGAAGGGATTAGAGATTGTGTTATTAAATTACTTAATTATAAAGTGATTATTATTACTTGAGTATATTATGTTCCCAATATTTCTAATCACTTACTTTTAGTAGGAAAAATGTTTAAAATAGGGATAAAAGTAGAGTTCAAAATTGACATGTGCACCATAACCAAGTCAAATGAAGTAGTCATCATCAAAGTAAATACTTTCAACAACAATAGTTACTATTTTGATTATGAATACTTTGTTTTAAGGGGTTGTCCCATTGCTATCAATCCTAATTGCCAAATTTATAAATATCTGAACCTGAGGTTTTCTTACTTAGCCTTATTAGTAAGAGCATTTTTATTCCTATCACTAAGCATTATCATTATTTATTGTTATAGTCCTATAGTGAAAAGGAAAGTACATATTGCATAAAGAATCATAAGAGATTCTAAAAATACATGAAAAGCTATGTTTTAACACATAATATAACTATAAAATAAGATTTGTAGATTACATCATGTCTTCTCCTAATATAAATACATTAAGCCACAAAAATTGATTCTGTATATTGTATATATTTTAAAATTTATTACAAGTATTTATGAAAAAAGCTTATAAAAGTCAACATTTTAATTAAAATATGAGATGAAAAAATAATCGTAAAATATGAAAAAAATTTTAAAACATGTAAATGAACTATAAAATTTCAAGTCCAAATGGTCTTTATCTTAAACATTCTGGGTCATTCTAATCAAAATGCCATAATCCACACTGTTGCTATTGATATATATATATAGGCTATGAGGTTAAATAGACCAATAATAGAAAATTATCATCACATTCTTTGCCCACCTCAAGGGTTCAACCTCTATTGAAAAACAACCACTAAGATAATGATTGGTAGATTTGAGTTAAGTATGAATTCATTTACAACATTTAAAACTTTTCTTAACTACATTCTTATTTTTCTAAGGGTAAAAGGACCCAAAACATTTATAGTTTCCTTTAATTAAGACAACATCAAACACATTCTTGTTTATTATTCTTTTTCTCACCAAGTTTGACAATGGTGCTTTTCAATTCCTATATTTCAAAAATTCCAAGTTTCTTCTACTTATACCATTTGCATATAGATAATAAATAATGATAATTTTAATACTTTTTGGAATATGCTTAAGCTTGATATTCTTGGGAATATTTTAATAATGATAACTTTAATATTTTTAAGATGTTATGTGATTTACAAGAGACATTCTACAATGTAGAGCTTTACTTTTGAGATGAAGTTGAGTCTTTATATAAATTATTTATTTTAGGTTCATGGCGAGAAAAGGAAGTATCCTATGAATATTAATTCTTTCATTTTTTTTCTTATGCACATGGAAGCAAGCTCATTGTCTTATTCCTCAATTTATTTGAGAAGATTTGTGATTTTTTGTCATTTTTTATTTATATTATTTATTGGTTTATTTTGATTTATGAAATGAAATAAAGCTTTATTGCGTCTGAAGACATATAATTTATTGGACAGATATTACATTTTCATGAAAATAAAGATAGACTCTACAAATTGATCAAGCACCAATGAGGGAATTAAAAACAAATCATACATGCTTTTTGTTTTAACATTATAATATTATCTCAAATGGGTAGTCATAGCACAAGAAAGAAACACATGTCACTCATCTTCAAGGGCTCCTAATATGCACAATCTACAAATGTGCTTGTTCTTAGGGGAGTTAAATCCATTTTACACTTTTAATTCTAAGATGATGAGAACTTAAGTGAAGCTTGATGATAGCATTTCGATACCTAATAGGAATAGCAATTGAGAGATAGTGAGCTTCTAAATCTAGTTTATTAGATCTAATGTAGCATAATTAAAATTGTCTCTTACCTTCCACATTAGTCCACATATGTGTTAAAACCTTTTGGTTAACTAGTTGGTGAATATGCTTATGATTTTCCTGCATGTCCTCTCAAGATATTTTTCATATTCTAAACCTTTGCATCCCCTAAAAATACCAACCATAGTCTTCCAAATCCTGAAGAAATTCTTTAGAGAATTTTTCTTTCCTTGAGATATGCAAGCTGTGATTGCATGTAATGAATTGACACAAGGGTTCATCTTCTAAAGGCAATAAATCATATCCACGTAATAACATTGAGTAATATGTTTGTATCTTATCCTTTAAATTATCGAGAAGAAAATATTTTTGCATTCTTTCAATATCTTTCCAAATCTAATACTAAGCCTAGGTCCCCAAACAACACATCTATATAATACAGTAGGATAGATAATAGTCTAAGAAATTTGTTCTCTAATCTTCCAAGCCCAAAGGCCTAAATTCTTGCACTTGTTTTTGAAAGCATACAGAAGGCTCTTTTTGGAAGTAAGAACATTAAAGGACATTTTTAACATAGGGAAAGGTTTCATTTTTTCCCTACCCTAAAGAAGAGGTTTAAACTAGTATTAGCATCCCTAAAACCATTGAGTCTTTTCTTTATCTCTTAATGTTATTATTGGTATTTTAAAGCTATGGTGTAATGTACTTTGTGTATAGTTGTCTTGGTCATGAACTAAGATATCATTGATGTAGATGTATTATTATTGTTTAAAAATAATATTTTTTGTTTTTTAGGGATGCATTATAAAATGTTCCATTAAAAAAAAAGGGGGCTACGAATTCAGATGTTGGACATGGCATGTCAAAATTTATTACTTCTAAAAATGTTTACCATACTAGAGAAGTATCATTAAAAATGTTAGATCCAAAAAAGGTATTTTTAAAAATTTCCCTTCATTAGTTATGTCAATGCAGGATATCAATTTTTCTACTATAACATAAGAAGGAAAATAATAATAATAATAATAATAAACATATCTCGATAATGTTGTGTTGTTATGTATATTAATAAAATTTAATGCAGGGTGCTGCTAATGAAATTTGGAGCATGGTACTAATGTAAATGATCATATTAATGTGGAGAATCAACAATTTTTTTGGTGATTTGATTATTGGTTTTACCGCAAATTTTATTAGGGGTGCTTTTGACTTAGGAACTTTGTTATTTATAAGTTTAGCATGAAGATAGTATCAAGTGCATATATCCTCTACAAATATATACAAAGCATATCTTGTATGAGAGGTTTCTTACTATCTCCATGCTTAACTTGCATCAAGTATATTTTAGATGCTTTATTTAATCACCTTTAGGATAGAGCAAAGCACAATTAAAAAACAAATTTCTAATTGTTACTTTTTGTAATGATGGATTTTTTAATGTTTTACTATTTTTTCATTTCATTTTTATATTTTATTTTTCTATTTCATCAAGGCTTTGTATTTGCCCTTGGAATTCTCCTAATTACTTGTCTTATTTTACTCAGTTGTCTACCTTAATGGCCATCTCATCATATATGGAATAAAGGTAACTCATGAGGATGATAATTCATTTTATTTTACTTATTTCTTTATAATATTAGGATTTTATTTTTAAGAATGCTCTTATATTTATCCTTCTTACTTTTGTTACATTATAATCTTATTACACTACATTTTTAAGGACATTTAATTAGCTTGTCCAAAGTACATTTTTCTACTTCAATGAACAAATAATTCATTCATTACTTACTTGATGCCTTCAAATCTAATTATCAATACCATTACAGTTTTCACTTACCATTATAAGGGGAGTATTAAAATTTTCCCTATATGGTTGAAGAGTAAAGCTAAAATTAACCCTTCTATAAAAACCAAATGGAGGCCTTAAAGTTTCTTCCTTGTATGTCAAGACCCAATATGTGGCATTGCTATGCCATGCATCATCCATATACATACATAGAAAAAGACATGCCACATTGAAATGTTATAAAGATAAAGAAGAAATAAAGAAATAGTATGCATTGCTCAGAATTTCCCTATGGGCATACGTTATATGAACATTCTACCATACATCCATCTTGATCATGATCATAGTTTAAATTTTAGATTCAATGATGTGAGGTGTGTTGATTATTCTATGTATAAAACATCTCTACTTTGTAACGATTGTCATGTTGGCATATTATTTTTGGTAGATTGGCTAAAAATAACAAACTCAAAGTATGTATTATTGCTAAAAAAAATATGTAATCATTAACACACAATTTGACCATAATTAATTATGGGTTATAACTTTATAATTTGGCTTTTATCTAAGCATGGTATTACTCCCCTTATATAAGTGGATGCTTGGGTGGTCTTAGGAATATCACATAACAAAAGGTTGTATGAAGCAAATTCAAGTTGCAGTCTCTTCCTCTTGTCTAAGCTTCATTCAAGCTTGTTGTACATCTTGAATTAAAAATACTTGATGCTAGAAGTTGAAGCAATTGCTTGAATTTTTCTAGGATAATTATATTATTTGTCTTGAAATTGTTCTTTTATTTTTGTTTAATTTTTGTCAGTGCCATTAGCTTGTTTACATTGCTCCTATTTTAATGATGCATTAAATATTAACATATAGTATTTGGTATATGTTATTTCTAGATGATATTGTGTTGTTGGATATAGCTCAATAAAATATTTCTACTAAAATGGAGTAGTGAAGACATGCTCTAGAATCAAAAGGCTTAAAATTAGCAAACGTAAAATAAAATATATGGAATGCAATTAAAATAGCAACATAAATAGTGATGAAATAGAAGTGAGAATTCAAGATAAAAAATTCCCTTACTACAAATAGTTTTACTACCTAGGATTGATCCTCCAATCAAATGGTGAAATTGATAAAGATTTCAAAAATAGAATTCAGTTAGGATTGTTAAAATGGAGATAGGCTAGTGGCATTCTATGTGATAAAATAATAGTAATAAAATTAAAGGGGAAATTTTATAAGATAGCAATTAGGCCTACTATCTTATATGGTGCTAAATGTTAGGCAATACAAACGAGGTATGAATAACAAGTTAGTATGGCAAAAATGTAAATGCTTTGATGGATGTTAAATGTTACTAGAAGAGACAAAATACATAATATATATATCAGAGGAATACTTAGAGTGACTTCTATTTCAAATAAGCTACAAGAATGATGGCTTAGATAGTTTTGAAATGTGTAAAGAAAATCAAACAATGAGCCTATAAACAATGGTTGCTACATCACTTTCCAGGAAAGCCACTGAAAGGAAGACCAAAGAAGACATGGGAAAAATGATTAAATATTATTTGAAGAAATTACTAATAGAAAAAGAGCTAACTCTTCATAGAGGCAAATGGTAAAAAGGAACTCATGTAACCAACTCCTTTTTGTTGGAGCAAGGCTAAGATGATGATGATGATGAGTAGAGCTTGGATTTTTTTCTAGTAGAGGTTGTTCCATGACTTGTAATTCATTAATTAAAAGTATTACAAGATGATGAGTGGTATCAAGTACATTGAAGAGATAGAAGAGTTCAATGGTAACAAATATACTTTTTAGAAGCAAGATAGAAGATTTGTTAGTTGAAAAGAAATAAGATGTATGCTTCACTGAAATTAAACTAGAAAACATAAAAGCTAAAGATTGAAATCAGTTAGATCATTTAGCTTTAGAACAATTTGTAAAGGTATTTCTAATCTTGTGCTCATAAATTTACAAGATGAAAAAATTACAAAGGAATTATGGAATGTTGTAGGTAAGATATATCAATCTAATTTTTACTCAAATAAATTGTATCTTAAAAGGTAATTATTTTTATTAAAGATATTTGAAAATATTACTATTACATCTTATCTTACTTTTTTTTACTACTATAATAAGACAATTACAATCAATTTGTAGAAAAATGGAAGAAGAAGATCAATGTATTGCTTTGTTACAATCACTTCCTAATTCATGGGAAAATATTATTCAAAGATTACCAATACAAGTACCACTTTAAAATTTGATAAAGTTGTAGGATGGCTGATGATCAAAGAACTTTGAAGAAAATTCTCTAGCTTGTACCTACAACAACATTGGTAATTAAATAACTAGGAAAATAACAATTCGGTAAATCCTCCAGTAAGAATAATTCTAAATTCAAGAAAGTTGCAGATGATGCTTCTAAGAAAATATCAGAGTAAATATCAAAGTATTGGTTTTGTAGGAAGCATGACCACTTGAATAAGGATTATAAATTTTTAAAGAAAAAGGAAAAAAAACCTTGGATTTGGTTCTTCTAAGAAAGATGCTGATGAAGAAATACCATATTTGTGTACAATCACAATTGGAGGTAACTCGAATTATAATTACTAGTATATTGATTCAAGTGCTTCATATAGCTTTACACTTAGAAGAGAATGATTTTTCAAATACAATGAAGTTTCATCTACTATTATTTTTCTTGGGAATGATGAAACCTATATAATTAAGGACTACAGTATTGTAAAGTTGTCCTATAATGGTAGAACAATGATAATTCCCAAGGAACATCATGTCCTTGAGCTCATCAAAAACTTACCATCTATGGCTAATTTTGATGATTTTCACCTATTTGTATCATATAAGAAACATAGAATTTTTCAAGAAAAATCCATCATAGCCATAGGATACAAAGAAGGATGTAGAAGACTATACCACTTAGATGGTGTTACATTGGTTGATAAAGTTGAAGTCCTTCATGCTCAAAAAGAGAACTTCATTATGAATATATAACATACGAAACTTGGGTATGTGGGAGAAAAGTCCATCAAGATTTTTTCAAAAAAAAAAAGAAGAAGATATAATTAAAACTGATACCCAATAACATTTACCTCTCTATGAGCATTGCTTGAATTGAAAACATCATTTGAGCTTTTCTACAAGTACTTAAAAGAGCTAAAAACACATTAGATCTAATTCAAAATGATGTGTTTGGTCCTATTTTGATAGCTTTAATTGTTGGCTCTAAATATTATGTCTCTTTTATAGATAATTATTCTAGGAAAGTATGGATTTACTTCTTGAAATTCAAATATGAAGTATTTGATAAATTCAAGGAATATAAAGCTTATTTTGAGAACTAATCTAAAAAAGATTAAAGCCTTTAAAAATATATAATGGCAAGGACTATTTTTTCAGATGAGTTTGAAAAGTTTTGTAGGACTCATTGTAGTTTGAGGCATAAGAGCATTCTAGGCATTCCATAGCAAAATGGAGCTCTGGAACGGATGAATAAAACACTTTTGAAGCAAGCTCAATATATGCTTGGTGATGCTGGTCTTGAAAAGAAATTTTGGATGAATGCTCTAATGAAAACTTGCTAGTTAATCAAAAGAATGCCATCATCATCAACAAATGGTAGAATCCCACAAGAGATATTCTCTGATAAAAAAGTTTCGTTGGATCATTTTAGAGTATTTGGGAGTATATCTTATTGTCATGTGCCTAAAGAATGTAGATCCAAATTCGATTATAAATCCAAGAAATGTTTTTTTCTTGGATATGCCCATGGAGTAAAAGGATATAAGCTATAAAATCCTTATATCAACAAAATTATTTATAGTAGAGATGTTGTGTTTATAGAATCATCTCAACCTAATAAAGTTGGGAAAAAGGTTACAAGAAAAGCTCACTATGATATTGACCAAGAATCATTTGCAGAGCAAGTTGATGATGAAACTAATGATGGGGAAGATGTACCTCAAGAAGAAGATCAGCCATTAAGAAGGTCAATATGGGTAAGACAAACCTTGATATTTAAATTTATATGTTCTATAAAGAAGCTTGTGATTCAAAAGTTAGTAAAGTTTAGAATAATGCTATAGATGAAGAAAGGAAATCACTAATTAAAAGAAAGACATGGGAACAAGTTAACCTTCATCCTAGAAGAAAACCTATTGGTTGTAGAAGCCTTTTTAGAGTACAAGAGGGAGGAATATACAAGGCAAGGCCAATATGAAATGGATACTCTCAAACAGAGGGTATTCACTAGAGATGAGTTTTTGTGCTAGTGGTAAAGTTAACATCCATATCTCTTATGTCTTTTGTGGCTGCTTTAGATCTTGAACTTGAAAAGATGGATGTTAAATCTATATTTCTTCATACAGATCTTGATGAAGAAATTTACATGTGAAAGAAACATAGTACCACTTGTTGAAATCCCTGTATAAGTTGAAACAATACCCTAAAATATGGTATAAGAAATTTGATTCTTAGATAACTCAAGGAAGAAAATACCATCCAAAATGAAGACATTTTGCAACAAAATCAAAGTGAAGAGAGTACTAAGATTTAATTTGCATTTCAAAAGAGCTCACAAAACCATGGAGTCATTGCAGCAAATTTGTCACAGATTTAAGCATGGCTTCCAAAGGTGAAGACCCAAGGGATTGCCTCATAGCATGGTCAAGGGCCTGGAGTTTGTGAGATGTGAGATTGAAGTTGGGGTTGGGGTTGGAGTTGATTTGCTGGTGGTGATATGGGCCCAGCCCAACCAGCTGGGGAACATAATAAGAGCATGTAATATGCCTTTTCAGAAACTCGGGCAGTCTCACGATGCAGGGGCGAGGCTCCTCCTTGTCTCTGCTTTCCTGCCTGTGCGATGCAAGCAATTCTTCATCGATATCCATCATCCTTTCAAGCCTATGCGTAGAAACGTCTAAAACACACACAAAGACTGTTTGAATTGATTTTGCAACATGGATTTAATTCAATTTTTTCTCTCATACCTCTTGCCATTATTGACCTTATTTGTTTGTGCACCCTTAAAACATAATGCACCTTTGATCTTTCACGGAGCCTAAGCTTCGGGATTTGTTTATCCACTTACTCAAAACTTGCCCTGTCATGCTACTTGCACGTTTAAGAAACCGAAACAGCAATTGTAGAAATAAATAAAAATTAAAAATTAAAAACTAAATGATGTTTTTTTTTTAAGAAAACAGATATCTATATCAGCTAAGAAAATTGGCAGTAGCTGCGTTTTAGAAAAATAAATAAAAATAAGAATTGATCCTCCAATTTGAAGTCCGCACCCAGAAAATCTTACCACTAAATTCCTGGCTTCCAGATACATATTTGTTTATGCGCTTACCACTAAATTCCTGGCTTCCAGATACATATTTGTTTATGCGCTTTAAATTTAAATCATTGTAATGTCCAGCAAAAAGA
>MNCI01035156.1:121566-149179 GCA_015680685.1 Gnetum montanum
GTAACAAACTAGTCTAAGTGAGTAGAATAGTGGTATGGATTTGAAATAATAAAATAGAGTTGAGATTTAGAAATTTTTTCCATTATGCATAGATGTGCGA
The DNA here is from genome assembly GCA_015680685.1 of Gnetum montanum. Taxonomy (NCBI): domain Eukaryota; kingdom Viridiplantae; phylum Streptophyta; class Gnetopsida; order Gnetales; family Gnetaceae; genus Gnetum; species Gnetum montanum. The sequence continues at coordinate 121,667 of MNCI01035156.1, forward strand.
AGCTATGGGCATAAGCATACACATGCGCTAACCGTGGGAAAGAAGTTTGTATTGTTTTCAGATATAAAGCAGTGCCAAGTTGCAAAAGAACAAATGGATCATTTTTTTATGGAACATATCGTTCGTCTTTTTATCATTTTGAAGTCTGATGGGCTAGTCACATGAGCTAAAAAATGAGCTGTAACGACCGACCATCATTGCAGGTTGTACGGTGACCTGTGATGAAACATCCATGACCCAAAAATCCGAATCAGAATTAGAAAAAGTGCTTCATTGACCATACAAAGCAAGCAGTACAAGAGAGTTTACCTGTATAAATTGGAGTTATAAACTAAATAATTAATTAACGTGGCTCACATGGGCGGCCAGGGTGGGTAGCCGGCCTCCTCAGGTAACTCTTTTGACGTTCCCTGCTTCGTCCCGGGAGTAACACTGTGAGCTGCAGGTGGTTTTTTAAGTATCTGCGAATTATTTAATGCAGTCAATGTTTTGGGTTCTGCAAAATCATGTGAACGGAGGGAAGTTTAAATTTTTTTTAAATACTTACCATTCAAAGCTCCAACCATGGTTTTATAAAACTATCATGCAACTCTAACCCATAGTTCAGTTTCAGCTTGTAAATCAGGACTGTAACAAGCTATGAAGATAACCTGAGCTGCAAAAACAAATCTCCATGTGACTGGCCCATGAAACGTTCCAGTCACCTGTCATTCCAGTCTATACTGGAGTCCACTGTGCCTCAGGTTCTGCAATGCTCTTTCCTTGTGACACCCTGTTCACACGGTTAAATAATTAAATAATTTTGATTCTCACGTCGCGTCTCTGCTGAGTCGCCTACCTAATCCGCAGTCCCCATTTTTTTAAATCGCCTTTACCTAAATCGATTCAAAAGTAAGTTTACTGCTTTCACAGCTCAGATTTTTTTTGCTTTTAAGAAATTACGGACGCGACTTCCTCCAAGCAGCGACCACCGTTCTCGGCCCGCAAGCACTCTCGTGTTTTCTAAATGTCCAACTTTCTTCGCTTACGTTTGCTTCTCTATGTTTTGCATCTGCTCGGAAAGTGAACATTCAAACCCTTATAAGAAATATAAAAAACGTAATTATGGGTTTTTTGGGTTCTCGGACCTAAAATAAATATACTAAAAAATAAAAATTGAGAGCACAATGGCAAAGGAGCATTGCACAGAGGCCAAAAGCAAGGAGTCAAACGATTTTGGAATGCCCTTTTGGCTTTTTAGTTTTCATTACCGGAATTCATTCGACGGAGCCGTGAAACACCAATTTATGGCTTCTTTAAATTTTTACTCTTATCTGCATCTTGAGACAGTAAAGTTTGGAGCGGCAGTATGTTTGCAGTTACTGTGGATGCATAAGAAACTGCCACTGGATAGGAGGAGGAGTTCCAGAGAAAGCCAAGTAAGGTAGCTCTAGCTCAACATCTGCGCAGAAGAAGCAGCTTTTTTGTCTTCTGAATAAACGACGGATGTATTCTATTCCGCGCCTCTGTAAGCGTCCTAGCGTTAGCTTTAGCATAGAGTCTAATAATATGTGCTATTTATGGAGAGCGTTGGTTGTTAAGATGAAGCCCTCAAAAATCAGGCAAACAATAGGGAAATTGGACGAGTGCTGTGTCAGGGGTGTGCAGAGAACTAACATTTCTCATCGGGTTGCACTCCATTCTTCTATTAAACATAAGAGGAAAGACAAGAAAAGACATCCTTAATCAGGCACCTTAATCAGGTATACGTTGTTAAGAAAGAAAATACCATCAAGTCAGATTATAGGAAGAAGGTCTACTATTTCATAGCGAGGCAATGTAGAGTACCAGAAATAGTCGTTGTGACTGATCACCTAGCTTAATTAGTTAATTGCTTCCATCTTTTCATATAAAATCATCGTCAATTTAATCTTAACAAAATAGGATAGACTAATTATTTACAAATTGTTCTCTGCAAAATCCAAGTAATACATGTATAATATACAAAATCTAAATTTTGAATCTCTCCCATTTTTCATTCTACTGATAAGATTCAGTTTCCTACAGCCTCTCTTTTAAATGGCCCACCCATGGATCTGAGGCTCTACACTGATAGCACCAGCCCAGGGCGGGCCGAGCAGCGGCTTTAACATCGCAGAAGGTGAGACTCTTTACCTCTCCGCTCACGCACAGAAAAATAAGAAGGTGAGTAAAAATTGTTATGCAGTCGCTTTAGCAAATATCAGGGAATATGGTTATTGAATAATCTCTATCTTGTTTTTTTTTCCGGATGATGAGTTGATGATTTCACAGAGAGGTAGAACTCAATTAGAAGCGAGTACAGAGAAACTTCGGTCTGCATTGCAGAACATCCACGTACAGCCATCGCTCAGGGAGTTGGGCATGTAGCAATTGATATTATTGCCGACGAATATCTTGCACTGCCCAATAAGAGGCATCAAACAAACAACAACAGAGTTTGAGCCTCTCCCCTGTGAGAGTGCCCCAGATTCTGAAAAAAAAATGAATCCACAGGATTATATCCCGGAGTTGGTTGGTCTAGGTTCATATTGTTGGAGAATGATTCAAACTTGACAGCTGTATTACTTGATCATTTGCAGTTTGTTAGTTCCCTGATTTCTATTTTTCTATTTTGAGATTATGACTAAGATAGTGCCAACAGTTGCATTGTAAAGCCTAGGCTGGTTTAATATTGAATAATTAGAAGTAATCAAAACAGAGCATTAGCTTCCTGTAATCTTCTCTCTTTTTTTCTGGATTATCCTACTTCTCAATGGCAATCGAGAAGTAGGATAAAACAAAATTGAGAGCAAAACCATCATGACAACTAATGGCAATACTGTGAGTGTCTCTCAGCCTGAGTCCTGTCTTCAAAGCTGAAAATTATGAATTCTAAAGTATCAAAATGACTCTATTCAAGTTTCAAGATCTTTGGGACTTAGTAGAGAATGGGTTTGCAGATCCTTATGATGAATAAAGATTGACTCTAAGGCAATGCTCTTTATTTAGCAAGCTATTCATGATTCAATATTTTCAAGGATTAGTAGCCACCATTGCGAAGCAAGCTTGGGGTATACTAAGAACAAGTTTCTAGGTGATTCAAGGGTAATTATTGTGAAACTTCAAACTCTTCATTGTGATTTTGAAAGTTTGCTTATGAAAAATAGAGAGTTAGTGCAAGATTTTTTATCTAGAACATTAACGATTGTTAACCAAATGAGGTCCTTTGGAGAAAACATTACTGATCAAACAGTTGTTGCAAAAGGTTTAAGGAGTTTGACTTTGAAGTTTGATCATGTAGCGGTTGCAATTGAAGAATCTAAGGATCTCACCATGTTTTCATTAAATGAACAAATGGGTTCTTTGCAAGCACATGAAGCAAGATTGAACAAGACAACCAAATAGAATGAAGAAAAGACATTTCCTGTGAAGGGGGAGTCAAACAACAAGAATGATGACTCCAGAAAAGGAGCAAGTAGAGGGCATGGAGGATATTGTGGTAGAGGCAATCAAGGAAGAGGTAGAGGAGGATGTCATGAGCAGCATGAGCAAAGACAATCTGGTAAGGAACAAAGAGACAATAAAGGTATCCAATGTGATTATTGCAAAAGGTTTGGCCATGTCAAGGTCAATTACTAGAAGAGACAGAAAGATGAAAACCAAGCAAATTATGCAAAAGAAAAGAAATGGGAGATCAAGTTGTTTATGACCTGACTTGAAGATTGGAAGGCTTCCAACGATGACTGGTTCTTAGACAATAGCTACTCTAATCATATGACTGACACATGATCAATATTAAAAGAACTTGACAAGTTACACAAAATGAATGTGAGGCTCAAAGATGACAAGCTAATGTAAGTTGAAGGAAAAGATACTATGGCAATTACTAATGGACATGGCAAGGTAAAACATCTTAGTGATGTCTTCTTTGTTCCTAGTTTATCTCAAAATTTGTTGAGTGTTGGGCAACTCATGGTTAGAGAATATAGTGTCTTGTTTAGTCATGATTCGTGTGATAAGAGACAAACAATTAGATCAGGTGATTGTTGAGGTGCATATGAATCCAAACAAGCTATACCCACTTGAGTTTTCTAATATAGAAAATCATGCTCTTGTTATAAAAGAAAATAGTGAGTCCTGGCTATGGCATTTAAGATATGGATATTTGAATGTTAAGGGGTTGGAATTATTAAGTCAAAGGAAATGGTTTTTGGGTTGTCAAGTCTTTGAATTTATGTGAAGGGTGTATTTTTGGAAAACAAATTAGAAAACTATTTCCTACGGAAAAGTCTTGGTGGGCATCTAATTGTCTTGATCTTGTACATGCTCATTTGTGTGGTCCTATGAAAATAAAGTTATTTAATAAGAGTCAATACTTTTGCTATTCACAAATGATTACAATTGCATAGGTTGGGTTTATTTCCTGCAACAAAAGTTAGAAACCTTTGAAGTTTTCAGAAAATTCAAAGAACTTGTTCAAATGAAAATTGGAAGATGCATCAAGACCTTTGGCATTGAAAATGATGGTGAGTTTGTGTCTCAAGAATTTGATCTTTTTTATGAAAGCCAGGGAATTCACAAAGAATTAACAACACCGTATACACCTAAGCAAAACAGAGTGGCCAAATGACAAGAAGTCTATTGACAAGAAGTCTATTGAAGGCAAAAGGACATCCAAATTAGCTATAGGGAGAAGCAGTTGCCACTATAGTTTATTTGTTGAATTTTTCACCAATAGGGAAATGATTAACAAAACTCCATATGAAGCATGGAATGGTAGGAAGCCTTCGGTAAGCCACTTAAGAGTCTTTGGTTGTATTTCCTATGCTTTGATAGATTTTCATAATCGTAGCAAGCTTGATGAAAAAGTTGTCAAATGTATTTTTATTGTCTATTGTTCCAATTCCAAAGCATATAGGCTATATAACCTTCTTAGTGGCAAAGTGTTCATTAGCATGAATGTTGAGTTTGATGAATAGGTAAGGTGAACATGGCATGAAAATAATGAAGGATTGTACTTTGAATTTCCAACTGAAGGAGAAACAAATGGAGTTCAATAGCAAACTCATCCTAGCTCACTAGATTCATCGGTTCTAGCTTCACCAAATTCTACTATTTCAAGTTTCAGCTATGGTAGTACTTCTCCAAGAAAGTTCAAGTCATTGACTAAAGTCTATAAGACAACACAAGCCTTATTTGTTGCATACCCAATAAGCTTTGAAGAAGCAGTAGAGAATAAAGAATGGCATAATGCAATGGCAAAGGAGCTGAAGGCAATTCAAAAAAATGATACATGGGAATTGGTAGAGCTACCAAAAGGCAAGAATATTATAGAAGTTAAATGGGTTTTTAGAACAAAATATGATGCAAATGGTAGCATTCAGAAGCAGAAGGCTTAGGTCATGTCAAAAGGATATTCACAACAACAAGCTGTAGATTTTGAAAACACCTTTTCACTAGTTGCATGGTTTGAAACTGTAAGATTACTCTTAGCCTTGGCTGCTTAATTGAATTGGACTATTTATCGATTTGATGTAAAGTCTACATTTCTAAATGAAGACTTAAAGGAAGAAGTTTATGTCTCTAAACTTGAAGGCTTTATTGTTCAAGGAAAAGAAAAGCAAGTTTACATGTTAAAAAGGCACTTTATAGACTGAAGTAGGCTCCACGGGCATGGTACAACAAAATTGACTCATATTTTCTCCAAAATGGCTTTGAAAGGAGTAAGAATGAACCCAATATTTATTTGAAGGAACAAGGTAAAAATGATCTTTTGATTATTTGCCTCTATGTGGATGATATGATATGTAGGGGTTCTTATTCTCTCATTGAAGAATTCAAAGTTTGCATGAAGAAAAAGTCTGAAATGTCATATTTAGGTGTGTTGCACTACCTTTTTAGCTTTGAAGTAAAGCAGGTTGAAGATGGAATCTTTGTGTCACAAAGCAAATATGCTACTAATTTACTTAAATGATTTAACATGTTGAATTGCAAAATTGCAGCAATACCTATGAACTTGAATGAGAAGTTGCAAATTAATGATGGTATTGAACTAACAAGTGCAAGGCATTTCAAATGCTTAGTAAGAGGATTAATCTATTTGACTCATACGAGACCTAACATAGCTTTCTCAGTTGGAGTTATTTCAAGATTCATGCACTCTCCTACAAAGCATCATCTTGTAGTAAAGAAATTTTTACGATGTATTGTAGGAATAATTGATTTTGAACTGTGGTATGATCATGTTTCAGAGTTCAAACTATTTGGATACACTAACATCAATTGGGCTGGATGTTTAGAAGATAAAAGAAGCACTTGGGGTTACATTTTTAATCTTGGTTTAGCTTCCATATGTTGGAGTTCAAAGAGGCAAGCTACAACTACCCTATCTTCATTTGAAGCTGAATATGCACCTGCAACCTCATCAGCATTTCAAGCAATTTGGTTAAGGAGAATTCTTGTAGATCTCAATCAAGGGCAAAAGGAAGCAATTGAAATTTATTGCAACAACAAAGCTGCAATTTCAATGTCAAAAAATCCAGCCTACCATGGAAGAACTATGCATATTGACATTCGGGTTCATTTTATTTGAGATCTTGTGTCAAATGAATCAATTATCTTGATGTACGACAATACGAATGAGTAGGTGGTTGTTTTTCTCACAAAGTCCCTTCCTCAAGACAAGCATGTTTATTTCAATCTTAGACTTCATGTATCCAAGTCTGAATCAAGGGTAAGTGTTAGAGAATGATTCAAACTTGACACCTATATTAACAGCTTCTTTACTTGGTCATTTGCAATTTGTTAGTTCCTTGATTTTTTGTTTTTCTAGTTTTGAGATCATGGCTAAGATAGTGCCCAAATTTTCTGTAATTTAGTTGCAGTATCAAATAATTGGTAACACTTAAGCAATAAAAATAGAGCATTAGCTTTGTGTAATCTTCTCTCTCTTGTTCTAGATTATCCTCTCCTTTGTCCCTTTGTCTTTGTTATCCCTTCCATATCAACACCACTTCAACCCCAACTTCAACCTTAGATCTCACAAACATCTAGATCTAGATTACCACCACTTCAACCCCAACTTGAACCTTAGATCTCCCAAACTCAAGGCCCTTGACTGTGCTTTAGGACGAATGCAGAATTACCAAGGTTTGGAAGCCACAGATTAAAAGTTCAAGGATTTATTGAAAGAACTCCATGGTTTGGTGAGTTCATTTGAAAGAAAAATCAAATCATGCTACTCTGAAGATTTTGAGTTTGATGCAGATGTCTTCCTGATAATCTGTGTTTTCCTCCTTGAGTTATTCTTTTCTTACAACAAATTCATGAAGAGTGATCTCTTCCATCCCCTTCTGGATTATAGAAGTTTTCATTGACTCGATGATTTCTAGTACTGTAGTTTTTACAATTTACAAATATGTATGCCTTGAACTAATCAAAACATGAAATAGACTATATCTTGTTGTAGCTAGTGAGGGGGAGGTGGTGGTGGGTGGTTCGGTGGGTAGGCCCCAGTTTGGGATTCTTTTTGTTATGTCCTAAGTGTTGGGAGATTTGTTGGGGGAGGAAGGGAGAAGCCCTCCTATTTTTGGGGAAAATTTTTGTACTCTCTTGTAAATTCTTTTTAGAACTAATATATCCTAAAATTTTTCAAAAAAAAAAATCTTTTTCAACCTAAATATTGTCTCCAAATTTATCAAAGTTTGAGCAAAATTTTCCATTGAATTTTGGTTTTAATTACTTATGTAGCATGGCACTTGTTATCAAAAATCAAATTCGATGACATTTATATTTCTACCAAAATTATATACAAGTAATACACAAGAAAGGAGTACTTGTTTAACTGAAAAAATACTAGTTTTTTAATTATACTAAAAGTTAATTAGTTTCTATTGCACCAACAGAGGGAGTTAGCACTAACAAAAAATTTTCTGAAATGAAATGAAGCTTTATTACGTTTGAAAAACTAGAGGATCTACTAGATAGATATTACATTTTATGAAAAATAAAGATAGATTCTACAAATTGACCAAGCATCAATGGGCCATCAAAAACAAATCATATAGACTTTTTGTTGTAACATACTAACACTATCTCAAATGGATAGTAATAGCATAAGAAAGAAACACATGTAATTCATCTTTATAATGCTATCTCACATGGGTAGTCATAGCACAAGGAAGAAATGCATGTAACTCATCTTCAAGGGCTCTTGATATGCACAACCTACAAATGTGCTCTTCTCGAGAGAGTTGAATTCATCTTGCACTTTCAATTCTAATATGATGAAAACTTAAGCAAAGCTTGCTGAGAGCATTTCGATACTTGATAAGAATAGCAGTTGAGAGATAGTGAGCTTCTACATCTAGTTTATTAAATCTAATGTGATGTAAATAAAATTACCCCTTTCCTTCCACATTAGTTCACATTTGTATTAAAACCTTCTTCTCGACCCAAAATTAACATGATTAAGCTTTGATATGGCCACAATGGGACTTGAACACATCATCTAGAAAATGACCCAAAATTGACATCTCCAACTCAAACAAATGTGTCAAAGGTATTGTCTAAATACTATATCTAAGTATACAAGCATTAGAAAAATGATAATTCAAAAATATAGGTTCCTCATCTTCCACTACTACATGTATACAAAATCTATAGATGCGTTATTCTCTTTATTTCAATTAATAAATAGTGAGATCCCATATGAGTATATGTGATTACCACATTACTTTCTTAGAAAATAGTAGCAAATGAATAAGTAGGTATTTTTATTAAGGATCATCTTTAGATCTACTACAAATAAAATTGCTTTTTTCCACATGGTTGTTTCCCATGTGTACTTTAATGCCTTCTATGTGATTCTTATTTTTAGATCTTTAAAGCTCAAATTTAAATCTTGATCTTTAATATTCTATTTTGGAAGACATTTTTTCCATAATTGAACTATCCTTTTTCCTAAGTGACTTTATAAACTTTTATGGATAGGTGGATGCCAAGCCTAGCAAGCATCATTTTATAAAATTGTAGAAATTTTTGAGGAGTTACAATTTCTATAGGTAGCATATCTTCTTCTGCTAATAAAACATCATATAGAGTTTAAGCCTTTACCTAAAGTTCCTACAACAAAAATTATTTCTAAATACATTTCAAATGTTTCTATTGGCCTGAGGTAAATTGGGTTCCTAAGGCTTATAATTGTATAGCCATCTAGAAACTTTTATAGAACTCAAATAGAGCTTTATAACTTAGCAATATCTCCTAGAATCGAATCCATAAATTAGAGATTCAAAATTGATGAGTGGCGAGGTACCTTTGCATCCAAACATATGAATCATAAGCGCTCATGCATGATCCAATTGAATTCCATGGATGGAACTAGTTGTGCACATAAATCATTATGCTTTGATCGTAGTTTGCTATCTTTTCACATGGACTAGCAGTAGCTTTATCATGTATGGTTTAGTCCAAAGTGAGGCATATGATTAATGTAGTCTAGCCCTATGGTGCTCCTAATGAAAATTAATTAAGCTAATTAATAATAGAAAGTAAAGTCTAAACTAGCCTACGTGTGATGAGTATCCATTCTTAATCATTTTCACATGCCTTGGACTTCATGTAACTATAGCTGGGATTACCAAGTAATTACACTTAAGTGCTTGCGATTAGTTGTACTCATTCTGCTCAATGACAAGAATCGTAAAGAGCAATAAATTGAAACATTAACTAAGGAAAATGATAAATGGGTAAACAATTTAAAGCAATAATAAATCTAAGTAAATGCTACAATGATGAAAGGAATTTCAATCTTTATTTCTGGTCATGTAACACATTCAAGTACGTCACACTTGAATTAGGATGTTGTACAATCACTTAACATCACACTATAGGCATGTACTATGAAATAACAAAATAGGAAATTAATAATTTATGAAAAAGCTAACTAACATCTATTAACCCACCATGTCTTAATTGTGCACCTAAGTGTTGTATTTATAGGCTAGCATAGAAGAGATGATATTGGATATACAACATCTCTTCTTAAGACCCGATATCACATATCTGATATCGATGCTCTGATATTGGATATCCAATATTGGAGCTGACAGCATCATGACTCATCATACCTCCATGACTGAATGAAAATTCATCCTCAAGTTAAACAAAATGAGGAACAAGTTCTTTACAACATATTTGGAAGGTATGGAATTATTGACTAACTTAAACAAACAAAAAAACAAACAAATTTACTCTTACATGCCACAGTGGTATTTTACAAAAATTTGGACAAGAAATTATAAGACACAAATTTGGAGAAGCTCATGTAGTTCCCAGAGTTGGTGGCTTCTCATTAGTCACTTCCCTTTGTCACATGGCCTTTGAAATTTGTAGCAGTTGAGTAGTGCCTACAACTTTTCATCCTCCATTCTTAGGTCATGTACTATCCATGCTACTAAACTAATGTGTGCTTGTGCTGGTACGTTCCATGGCAATGGTAGCTACAAGAACATTTTCTTGGCCTTCACATACCAAGCTGCAAACTTCCATTGTTCTTCCTCAAAGGTCCTAGCCTTTTTCTTCAACACATGGTTATCTATTAATCTTTAGGCTAGGTTTGAGGCTACATCCTTCTCTCCATGGTAGCAATCCTTAATCACCTCTAGTTTTGAGTTTGCTACATGAAGTTTCTATAAAGCAACTTTTCTGTTTGCAAATCCTTTTTCATATAATGCATAGGTGCTCACCACCTACTGCTCTAATGTATTTCTAAGCTAACTTGCTATGAACATGGCAAGGGTGGCATATCATAGGTTAGCCAATGTCATGTATTCCTTTAAGTCCTTATTTTATAGATCTTTATTCTTCACTTCTACTTGCTAGACCTAGGCATAACTATCCAAGATGGGTTGCTAGTCAGGATTTTGTGTTGCATGGATCTGGTATGAGCTTTGACCATCTAAATTTCCTTTTTGTTGATTTGCTTATACATACTAACCTAGTCCCAAAAGTGTTCTTTTAGCTTTTCATGATTTTTGGCCTCATTTTTCCATGCACTTATTTGAATTGTAGATTTTTGTCGTATCGTGTGCACCTCCTTCATCAAGAGGGTTCTATTTTCTATAGTTAGTCAACTAATGCCTTGGTTGATCCTCACCAGTTTCTCTCTCAACTGGTGGATACTTTCCTCTAGAATGTTCTTTTGTTTTTCTACAATGATCAACCTTGTGTTTTCTACAACAAGTTGTTTATTTTCTTCTTGAGTGGTGGTCATTGCCTTCTTATGAGCATAGGATTTTGCTTCCATAGAAGAGGCATTCTAGACCACCTTCTCCTTTTCTTGCTTAGCAAATTTTTTCTCTTCAATTAGTTTATCTAGTTGCTCCATTCTGAATTAATTTAGCTAGTCAAATGTGATAAATTAGGTAGGATCCCATCTTTCAACTCTTAAGGTGACCAACTCTTATTGTAAGCATTGCACTTCTATTTCTACATGTTCTACCCTAGTCTTAACCATGACTAGCTTTCCCTTAGTGGCAATGAGGTCTGATTGTACTGTAGTGACATCACTTGGGCTATGAAACAGGGTGGTCATTACTTGTCCTATCGGTAGTAATCTATCTAATACATCCTCATGGGTTGAAAGAGTCATTGAAGTTCCAATGAGCATTTGTGTATTTGTAGTCCCAGTCAAATCCACTGGGGGCATAATAGGCACATTGAAATACTCCTTTATGTGATCCATTATCACCTTTGCTACCCCTACAACATCGTGATGCTACATGACCACTATTGTGGCACCTTCTCCTATTTCAAGCATCACTTAAAAGGATGTGACATTACAAGAGATTTGTCGTGACCACTGGGATTCTCCTTTTGATTGTAGCAAAATTTCCCCCTTTGTTGGATTGGCAAAAATAGTGGGTTGCATAGCATTGTTAAGGACTCTAAAGATGTTCGACTCATCTCTACTCCCCTAGCTGAGTGTTTTAGCAATTATTTGTAAATGGCTCATTGTAGGCCTATAGTCTTATGGAGGTGGTGGTCACAATGCTATTTAGGCTTTTTTTTGGTTTTTTTCCTTCTTTGGTTCTTTTTCTTCATCAAGGTCTTTCCTTAGCCTTCCTAGGAATGTCATTTGTGTACCCTAGGATTCCAGCATGTTTACATAACTTTTAGATTAGGCAAGGGAATGGAAGTGTTGGCTTCTCTTCCTTCTTCTTTTCAAACCACCTTCAAATTTCCATGAAAGATAACTAGGGAAGGTTGACCATGTATTTGTCCATTAGTATGGCACTTTCCCTAGCTATGTATGTTGAGATCCTATTGAGAAATTTGGTGGGGAAGAGATGATATGTGCCTATATTGAAATAGGTCCTATCTTCTAGAGTTAATTCATTATATGTTTTATCATCTTGGTTGTACACCTGCTTCAGCCATAACTTTCTGGTCTTAGGATCATACCTTGTGGATAGATGTGCTAACTTGACCTCCACATTTGGTGGCTTTAGAGCCTCTACAATTGCTTTAACCAAGAAGGAAATAGTGACTCTACCAATGTTAATTGTGGTGCCTTCTTCCTTGTTGTGCTAGAATTGGTAGGTCTCACTAAGGTACCATTTGACATTGTTTGATAGGATGTGTCATAAGAGTGATGGTTAAAGTAGTGTCCAAACTACCTCATGAGCAAACACCATGTATGGTCTAAAGATCATTTACACGATGACTATGGTCAACATGGACTTCTCTTGAATAGCTTCAAGGCATTCTTGGGACAATGTGAGGAATTGTCCCTACACAGGAACTTGTGATTCTACAACCTCTCCTTGGACTGACTTTCCTATAATAGGAGCCTCTTGATGGATCCTAAATGATTAAGCCTCTTTCTTTTCATGCTCGACTTGCTTGCATTGTTGGCCTTTTCCACCTCTTAGGTGTTTGGCTACTCCCTATGAAGGTCCTAGTTATGCTCCTCTTTTTGAGGCCATTTGCAATCAATCAAGGATTAGATGTTACTAAGGTATTGTTATATATCATCAATAGGTTTATACTATAGTACTAACCTTAGTTTCATTAAGTTATTTAGTTCATATGATTGTCAAGTTAGAATTTTTTTAAAAAAAAAATGCCCAAAAAGTGTTTTTCTTTGTTTATGACCCTTTGTGCTCGATTTCTTTTTCCTTATGTATGGCATATTATGAAGGTTATGGTCCCTTGGTTGAAAAAAATTAAAGTTTCTAGCGTTACTACGATTGATTTTTCCTTATAACACTAAAGGTTTTTAACATTCTTACCATTGTGATACCTTCTAGGTGATAGCAAATTTTAAAAAATTGGCGTAAGTTTCCAATGCAAGCACCCCCCATGACTAAATTGAACACTTTGGGTTCAAACTGGTTCAAACGATATGGAAATCAAAGAAGTATTGAGCAAGATATTGCAAGTGGAAGTTGATTGCGTAGAGCTTTAAGTCATGAAAGAAAATTTGAAAAAATCCCCTAGCTAAAAATGATGAGATTGGATTTTTGAACACCACAGGGATCATATATATAGGTTTTGTGGATCCAATATCGAGTATCCAACATCGAGTTTGACCCAATATCAAGTAGTTGATATCGGGATACTTGAGTATTCATTAAATGAGGGTATTGAGCATGGAAAATGAATCTCTAGTATTGGTTGAAAGGTTTTAGGTTAGGTCCATAGTTTTGGGGTAAGTAGGAAATCATTTTTTAACCAATAGAAGTGTTGGAAGATGGGAGTCGTTAACATTAAAAGTATTGGAAGAAGCAAGAAAAGGGGTAGTATACCTATGTTGTGGAACAGATCAATTACATGATAAGGGAAAGCATGAAATTTAACAATTATGCACTTGGAGGGTTAAGAATGATGTGGTTGTGTCAAACGTATACAAGTTATAATAGTTACATAAGTGGATCCTCCCCAAAGTAAGCTCCAACCTATGATACCCTTGTATAAGCACACTTAAAAATGTTTGTAGGTACTAAAGGGGTTGAATGCAACACATACCTGTGAGATAAAACACACATGTTAAAACCACTAATTTGAGGAAATAACTTTGTGTTACGACGAGTTAGGATTAGACAGGCAATGAGATGTAATGGACTATAGAAAGGATTGCAGGAATTGGGATATGAGGTGTCTTACCAGAGGCATAATGAATCGTTGTGTGTTATTAATGGTTAAGTAATCATTAGCCCTTATTTCCAAGATTCAAACCAATTCCAAACCATATTTTAGTGACATTGCATTATTTCATCACTTCGATTGACAACCATAAGATGACCATAGTTGAAAGGAGTAGCATCACTTGACATTTTGTCCAAGGGAGGAGTTTATCAATGGCACTTGGTTTTTTTTACTATTTTTTGAAAGGATTTTGAGAAGCTACCAACCTTTAGGCGTGGGTACATGTCATTCTAGTGGGACCCTTAAAAGTTTATTTAGTACCTTGTTAGTTTACTCTTACTTTCATTTTTTGCTAGATCTGCAAGGATATAACTACAACTTTAGCAACATGATAGAACATATAGAATTGGACAAAGAGAATCCACAAATCCCCTTGATTCACACCCTATACATTCCCCCTTGGTTCTTCACTATTCTATCTAGGCACAATGATTATGAATTTATTTTGAGTTGTGGGTGATGGAAAAGAATATCATGATAACCAAGGTAAGAACGTCTTATTGGTGGTAGGAGTGGATGGATGATGTGGCTCACTATCCAAATAATCAGTCCCTCATGACTTGACAACATAGAGAAAAACTCATCTCAATGGACTACATGATCATTTTATTTATGAGCAAGATTACTAACAAAGAAAATGAAAACAAAAGGTAGAAAAAGTTGAAAAGGATAGGAAAAATTATATCAAGAAATAAGCAAATGATAAAAAATTGTAAAATAAAAAGAAAAAAAACACTTATTAATTCTTGAGGTTAAATGGGGGGTTTCCCCCATGACTAAATGTTTGGCCATGGCAAGAATCAATAAGTGTATAGGCAGGCTTCATGCATATATAAAACATTGTTATCCTTTCATTTTTTAGCCACTGGGTGTCTCTTAGTTTAGTGGAAGCTACATAGATAAGTCGTTGTTCACACACTTGGTTGTTAAACATATGGTGGAGAAACCTATGAGTTGTGTTAATGGTTCAGATGTCTAGCCTATGATTGCACACTTGAGCATGATACGGTATGCATGGATTCATTTGTCTCTCCACACTGCTAGATTCATTATTTTAGTTGGGTGTTGGAGTAATGATGGATGGTGGCCCTTGCATAAGATCAGAGGACGTTGGTTGTAAAAAAGATGTTGCACCAGATTGACATTGCATGAGTTTGGATGATGTGGTATGTCCATGAGTGTTGTGCTTCTACCTAGGCGCTATCCTAAAGAAAGGATATTTCTGAGTTTGCAGTGGAAACCTACTCGTATTAGCATGTCTATGCACATTTGTAGCACAAAGTGGCATTCATTTGATGTGGTTGTGGTGCTAAACCATCCTATGTTGTTGGTGGTGGCACATGATGAGGTGAAGTATGAGAATATTGAGGATAAGATGGATGGTAAGAGGGGTGAGGTGGTGATCCTTTAGGAAATGTCATGGGTTGATGGTATTGGGAGAGTGATAGTGGTGATTTGCATTATAGGACATAGAACTAGTTGGAGAAACAGAATGTTGAACATAATATCCGTACAGTTTCAACTAGTAGTAAGGGTAGGGCTGGTTTGGCGATGGCCTTTCCAACTATGGGTTTTTCCATTGTAGTTGATGATAGTGTTGAGGCTAGTAATAAGTCCCCCTCGAATAGTATGATTGGTTGTGGGACTATCTATAATTACCCTGTGAAAAAGGAAATCTCCTAAGCATGTGCTTTTGTACAAATTTTGGATTTAATGTAGAAGCCCAATACTGATATAGATGTGACACGACTGGGCAATGATCCTTTGGGTGGTCATATATGCATAGGTCACATCCATCATATTCATCTGTGGTTGAGTCTATAGCCTTGCTTTCTTTAGTGATTTTTCTTATTTGCTGATAAGTGTTCCTAGCTGTTTCTTGGTTCTACTTCCTTTGTTTATTGGGTTCACCTAGTTCATTTTGCATGACCTTCTCCTCTACAGTTTCTGCAAAGTTATAACTTTTTCATATATCCATTTTGACATCATGTCAACCTTTGCTTCAAGTTCATAGATAGACTTCTGTATCGATATAATTTGTTGTGGGATCACCTTATCAAGAGTGGTCTCTTTCTCCTTACCATAGATATGGACCTGCTTCTTTTGAATGGTTGGGTTCCAATGATATTTCTCAACATTCTCCCATTTGAATATGTCTCCTTCTTCTTTGGCCATGTGCTCGATTAGCTCTTGGATTTGATGAATTCTTAGCTCATATAATTATCCTGGGCCATACATCCCAAGGATCTCTCTTGTTTCATTATGAAGCCCATCTATGATGTGGAAAAGTTGTCTTTCCTTAGAGAAACCATGGCTTGGGAATCTATTTAGTAGAGAATAATATATATCTAAGGCCATGTCTAAGGATTCATTTTGTTCTTGCTTCCATCCTTGGATTTGTCTCCCTAGATTGGACACCTTGCATAGGTTTGGTATTTCTCATAGAAGAGTTCTAACATTATGGATCATCATTGAATTGAATTTGGTTTCAATGATCTATACTATACTTTGACTCTACCAACTAGTAACTTGGGAAAGAGCTTAAGCTTTTTCCACCCACTTTCAATGTTGTAAAAGGAACAAGCATTTTGAAAGGCTTGTACATGATGTTGTGGATCAAAGTCGTAGCCTCCTGCAAATTTAGGGATATTGTTTATATCAAACTTGGGTAGGTGACTTTCCATGTGATGCTTGTGGGGTATCTTACCACCTCTACAATGTGTATCAGGCTCTTAATGGCCAACAAGGGTTTATCATCATCGAACATGTTGTGATGAAAATTTCTATATCTATCCATTTAATTATGACGATTTTGTCTATGATCATGTTGATGTTTTTGAGTTTTCCTATGGGTTCGATTTCTATCTTTATTTAGACCCCAGTAATGAGCTTGGTCTTTATAGCTCCATTCATCTTCATCAAAACTAGATGTTGAAGAGGAAGAGGAAGGTGACGAACTAGGAGGACTACCATGGCTCCTATAGTATTCCCCAAGGTCCCTTGATTTATCTTCTCTAGGTTTTGAGGAGGTCCTAGGCCTTGAGGCCTCCCTAGATCTAGGACTTACTTCATTGCCTCTAGGGTTATCTGCCTTAGGTGAATGTGGTCCTTGAGTGTTGTCAGGGTGATCATGAACATATGAATCCACTGCATGAGGTTGGTCACTCCAATTTCCTTTGTCATATACCTTGTTAGTTCTCCAATGAATGCTTTTTCTATACAGTGCATTATTGCTTCCTTGTGAAAGAGACATTGTTGTTTGTTTATGGTGTGTGTGATTTAATATTTTTTGAAAGATAGATCATTAATACCTTTACAGTGATCGTGTATAATATAGCTAATCTAGATAACTAACATCGTCCTTGGCAATAGTGCTAATGATGAGCAACGAAGTACCCATGGCCCAACCATATGAATCACAAGCGTTCACACATGATTTGGTCAAATTCCATGGATGGGACTAGTTGTGTACCTAAATTGTTATGCCTTGATTGCAGTTCACTATCTTCCCACTTAGACCAGTGGAAGCTTTGTCATGTATGGTTTAGTCCAAAGTGAGACATATGATTGATGTAGTCTAATGACAATAAAGAGATAAATTAATTAAGCTAATCAATAGTGGAAAGTAAAGTCTAAACGAGGCTATGTGCAATGAGTATCCATTCCTAATCATCTACATATGCCTTGGAGTTCATGTAACTACCACTAGGATTACCAAGTAATTACACTTAAGCACTCGTAATTAGTTGTACTTATTCTGCTTAATGACAAGAATCATAAGGAGCAATAAATTGAAATATTAAGTAAGGAAAATGGTAAATGAGTAAACAATTTAAAGCAATAATAAATCTAAGTAAATACTGCAATGATGAAAGGAATCTCGATTTTTATTTCTTGTCATGTAATGCGTCCAAGTACATCACACTCGAATAAGGATGTTGTACAATCACTTAACATCAGACTACGGGCATGTACTATGAAATAACAGAACTAGAAATCAACAATCTATGAAAAAGCTAACTAAAATCTATCAACTAGCTATGTCCCAATCATGCAACTGAGTGTTGTATTTATAGGCTATTAAGGAAGAGACGATATCGGATATTTGACATCTCTTCTTGGAACCCAATATTGCATATTCGATATTGAGGCTTTGATATCGGAGTTGACAAAATCATGACTCATCACAAATCAATAGCCTTTCTACTAGGTTAACACCTCCTTATTTTAAAAAATTGAAGCTTTAAATGAGTTGGCTAATAAAGTGTCATCACTCAAAGGCTAGATGCTAATTCTACCAAGCACGGTTCAAGAACATCCATAGACAAGTAAAACCCTAGCCTCTTTTCAATTGGCTAAACCCAAGCTTTACAACTTGAGAAATGAGCATCTTACCATTATTCAGGTGGCTAATACCACTACCAGGTGGGTTTCATATTCTTCACTATGCTAGTGAGAGGTGGCTTAAGTAGTTAGCTAATTATACTAAGAGGTTCCAATTTGAGTCACATTCAAGGTATCATTATATTCATGTATAATTCTTTTAATGCATCATGTTGGCTATATTTTTTGGGTGTATCTATAGTTAAATTAAAGTTTTGACATCCCCTTTATATTCTTCATTGTTAAACATATGAGGTATAAGAGACATGCATTTAACTCTAGAATTCAACTTTGACGAGGCATGTATTTTTGTATTTGGAATATTAAGGATTGATTTCCTTTACATAATTTTAGTTGACCTTACTTCATCATTATTCTTATTTCTTTAATTTAAAGTCTACATTACAAAGCATCTTACATATTATAAAAAGGTTCTTTTAATTGAAAGTCAAATGCACATGTATTAGTGAATTGATTTCTTCACTTATTTTAATGTAGTAGAGTTTATTCTCTTTTTAAAGGCTACATGTATAATATTTTTATATAAAATTTTAATCTGAGTTGCATAATATTGAGTATTGGTTACTAGTTAGATAGTTATCTCATACAACATTGTACTCAAAGGTGCTAAGTTCAAAACTCAATATTGACATCCCTTTTCACTACCATGTTGCCAACCTACGAATGTGTTATTTGATGTTATCTATTACTAAAAAAATATTCTCATTGCTTTATCTTTTCCATTGACATTGTAATTGATGTGAATTTGTGTCATTCCATCATCACCACTATTGTTATCATGTCAATTTAGAATGTCCAACATTTCACTTTCTAGAAGAAAGTCATAGTCTTAACATCTCTCCAATTCATTTAATTTCAACATTATCTTTATTATTATCCTATCAACTTAGGGTTAATTATTTAACATAGAAAAGTTAGGATTAGAAAATTCTTTGGTCCAATTGCCTTATACCCTATGCCATGTTTAACTTCGTTCTATATTACTTCATATATAACATAATATTCAACTTGATCATTATCTTATTTACTATTTTCTTATCAATATAAAGTCAATTTTCAATAGAAATTTGAAGCATTATGCTTCCCTTCAATTACCTTATCCCCTACCACATGTTCATCTTTGTGCATCTCACCAACTTACGAAAATTCAAGTCGTTAGACATAGAATCTATACATATGAATGACATGTGTTTAGAGTAATTTTGGCATGGTTAGTTTTCCAAACTAGGTGCAAATGACATGAGGGCTTCTCCTCCATCGAATGTTGTAACCACTAAATGTAACTTTGTGAGGTATCAAATTCACTTTAGAATTTAATTGTTAAAGTCACGATCGGGACAAAGAGGGGTCCTAAATTTTGTTGGCCGTTATCCTTACGTGCACGTTATGGCATTGGATGACTTTGACAAAAGCAATTAAGACTTTGATATTCTCTTTGTTCAATTCTCAAAGACTTTTGACAAATATCCAATTCTAGTACTACTACTACTCCTTCGCCCACAGCATTTGTATGGACTTCAAAAATTTTCCTAACCAACCATCAAACTTTAATTTATAATTCATAAGTCATCCTTTTCAGCTTCGTCACCATTCCCTGGTGTACGCAAAGTTATTCCGCAACATCATTTTTGGGCAAGTCGGGTATGGCGATGGCATTAGCAATGCAAATTAATCGAAATGAAGTCATGGCAGCGGTGATAGTTCCGCTGCTTTATTTCGATGCATTTTTGTTGGGATCAGTTGCTTCTCCATCAAAATGGAGCCTGAAAGACTTCCATAAATATTCTATTAATTCATAAGTCATTCCCTCTTGTCGGTTTCTTTGCCCGTGGACGTAGTGTATATAAAGTTGTTAGTGCATAATCATTTTTTTTCAAGACATCAGACTTCCTGTGCCAAATTGAATATCAAATTGCCCAACAATGAAAATTAGAAAAGAAACACTTTGTAAAAGTAAAGTTACTGGTCTTTAATCTCCTATATGGCTTCTTCACGATTGAACTTATCCATATTAAAGTCAAGTTATTGGCCTTAGTATCCTCAAAGTTACCTCATCATTCCAATCCCATTTCCATTAAATTAAAACATGAAAAGGTTAAGCACTCAACCTTTTGATTAATAACACTATATAAAATTTTCCAAAATTTCCTATACCTCTATTGCACAAGCAATTAGGATTGTCCATTGTTAATTTTAGAAGATATAGTATTAATCCATCTTATGACTTTCTCAAGCATGGAGACCAAGAGTGTTGTGCTCAAACCATTTATGCCATTGTTTGCCAAATACTCGAAACACTACAACGGATCTACTTCACTTCCCATACACTATAAATAATAATTCGTCGAGTAAAACAAGGCAATTATAGAGCTGTGTGTGTAATTCCACACTCATTATTTTTTTCTTGTCAACTTAGAATATGTTCATTTGTATTATACAAAGTATTAATTTAATGTGTGTTTAGTAAAACTTTAGTCCTATGGAAAAACTTTGATTATAAAAATATGGGTAGGCCCACAAACAGAACTTTTGATTACCTTCATAGTTGATAAGCGATGGATACCCCCTATGCCCAACCATATGAATCACAAGCGTTCATGCACGATTCGGTCAAATTCTGCAGATGGGACTAGTTGTGGCATCTAGATTGTTAAGCATTGATCGCAAGACGCTGTCTTCCTACTCGGACTAGTGGTAGCTTTGTCACATATGGTTTGGTCCAAAGTGAGGCATATGATAATTAATATTGTTGTGGCTTTAAAATAATCTTAACAATAATAGAGAATTAAGTATTTAATCTAACTAACAACAAGAAGGCAAATCTAAATTAGCCTAGAGCAATGAGCATCCGGTGTTGGCTTATCATACATACTACTGGGATTACCAAACAATTATACTTAAACACTCAAAACTAGTTGTACTTATTCTGCTTTACTAATGAACAAGAAAATAAAGTACTTGGAAATGCAAATGATTAAACTAATAAAATAGTAAAAGCTATATTAAGTAAAATAGTAAAACTAAGTGGATGCTGTAATGATAAAAAGCAATCTTGATCTTTATTTCTAGACATGAACTATGTCCAAGTACAGTTCACTCAAATAAAGATTCCGTACAACTGCTCAACACCACATTGTAAGCATTAACTCTATTGCTAAAACTATGAAATGAAACTGCAAGAATTTACCTAAGTGATGAGCCGCGATATCGCATACGCGATATCGCATTTGCCCTGTGATATCGCATCCCATCTCATTTTCTATAAATATGAGGTGGCTTCCCTTGTTCTGGGGAGTTAGACTTAGATCCTTAGTTAAACTCTTGTAGTTTTACCATTCTAGAGTTAGAATAATTCCTGTGTGCCCGCAGTAGGAGTCATAAAGTGAATAGATCTTTATTTGAGAAATTTGTACCTAAGCACACATTTGTGTACAGCAATAAAGACAAACTTTGTGATAAACCTTGCAACATACAGATTAAGCTAAATAGTAATTAATTATTGTTAAATTTTTAAATGCTTTCCTAGTTAATTAATCTCTCTCTCAACCCTTTACTCTCCTAGTTAAGTACACNTCACTTAGTTCTCCTTACCTTCCCTTATTAGCATAAGACACCAAAAAGGTAAAAGTTATAAAAATCATACACCTCAAGATTACTTAACCATACAACCATGACAATACAAGTAAGTTTGGGAAGACAATGATTGATTAACCTTGAGTGTTCCATTAAGGCGCGTAAGCACTTAGTCCTTGGAGTTCGATCGGATCGCGTGTGAGATGCTCGTATTCGTATGGTTGAGTGTAGGGGTACCTCGCCACTCATCATTAGCACCATTGCTGGGGACTTAGTTGTTTGTGTGCTACGTAGAACATAGGAAATCATTCATATCATTGGGATGCTAGAACAAACCCTTAGGGTTAACCAAGGAAAGATAAGACAATGGTAAATCACACACCGAACAAGAAGAACATGTATTCTTCTTTGCACAAGAGCACTTCACCACCTAGGACTAACACAAGAGATAGTCGGCGACATAACACATGTAACCAAGATCCACCAATTCCTAAACAGTTTTGGGTAGTATATACTCATGACGATGAGTATGTACCCGATTTTACCTTTATCCTCCACCAAGATGAACAACTGCATTGGAGAGACTTGGAGGGTAACATAGTGTTGCCTTCAAACTGATTAATCCCCAACATGCTTCTTCTTGCTCTCACATGAATAGACATGTTGCTTTTATATGTGGAATATGTTGCGTGCGATCATGACACAAGGGACTACCATCTCAGAGAAGCACAACGTCAATGGGACTTGCGATAGGAGAGATATCATACATCCTTGAAGGGTAAAGGGCCCTATAACGTTTTGCATGTCTTAAGCGAAATTGAGGATGGTGAATCGGTTTCAATAGGTTCCCCACCAAATGATGTTCCCGTGGTGTATCAGAACCTCCACTCCACGGTTTGCATCCTTGGTTCTGATCCTCACGAACACGAAGTGTTCAACAAGGGAACACAAACACATGATAAGAGCAGATGTTCTGATCGTAATCATGATTGGGGTTGAGACCATCGAAGAAGAGGTAGAAAATATCATCATGGTGATGGTTCTCCTTCTTCTTCACCTTCATCATCACATTCACCCTCTTCTTCAATGTCGGAAGCAATCATAAGCAACCTAACTATGAGGATAAAGGAAAATAAAGTGAAAAACACCAATGAGATAGTCGAGAGCAAGGATGAGGGCACTCTAAGGAATCATGGCATAGAAGAAGGGAGAGTAGGGAACCACGTAAACATCATAGATGCTATGAATTAGATGACCATGAAGAACCCCTACTCACAACTAGAAGAATGCTAGATATCATGGAGGCCGTAAGAGTTCCAACAAGGCATCAAAAGGATAGTAGGATCAAGAGGTTAGACATGAACAATATCCCATGATTTGAAGGGGGATACAACACTGATCCTCAAAATCACCTACAAGCATTCCACGATGCATGTTCCTTGCAAAACATCAAGAACGAATGGAAAAAACTGAAGTTGTTCCCAAGGACACTAGTAAAAGAAGCGGAAACCTGGTACTGGTCCTTAGAACCATAATTCATTTGGAGGTGGAGTACAATGTTAGAACTGTTTAATGATAAGTACCAAACATACTCCTAAGTGTTTAACTTGTGAAAGCAAATCCAAGGATGGAAGTAGGGAAATCATGAACCCTTGGATGCTGCCATGGACCGTCATTATGTACTTTTACATCGTTGCCTGGGCCATGGTTATTCACAGCAAGATCAACTATGCCATCTCGTAGATGGACTTAGGCATGAAATAAGGAGAATCCTTGGAATGTATGCCCAAGGGAGATTATCAGAGCTTAGGTCTCATCAGGTTCATAGATTGCTAGATCAAGTAGCCAAGGAAGAAGGGGAGCTATGTAAGAGAGAAAGTGTAGAAGAGTACAACTGAGATCCTTCCCTCCAAAAAATGGGAGTGAGATTCTGTGAGGAGGAGGAAGAGTCATCACTCAAAGAGATGATGAATAGGAAAACCATGCTACTCCAAAAATTAACAACAGAGGTATCGAAAAAGGTAGACCAAATGTGGGACTCCCTGGATAGTAGGTTTAAAACTATTCTTAAAATCATAGAGGAGTCTAGGGAGCGAGGTAGTGACTATGACAAAAATAAAAAGAAGGAAGTGGACAATGCACGTAACAAAGGTAAGGGTAAAATGGCCATCACCAAGGAGGTTGTGGATTTAGATATAGACAATGAAGGTGGATGTGAGATATTCCAATACGACCATCCTAAGGGATGTTGCCTAGTGATCTCACATCTACAAGAGTCTGTGGTGTATGCACTCAACCCATGATTTAACAAACAGAAAGCACCCCAATGGTTATCTTATCCCCAAGGTAACCGAAGGCAGTTCCACCAACCTTCAACGTATTATCCAAGTGGAACACCACCACAACTTGTTGAGAAACACCAATAGTGGCAATACCCATAGTCATGGGGGATGCCACCACTAAGGCAATAATACCCCTACTGGAAACCAGATCCATATGTCTACTATGTGTAGCAGCCAATCTCTCCACGTGACTCTGTTGGTCACGTGACACCACAACATCACTACCAAGCTCGAAAGTATTATAGGACTCCTTCTCCTAGGGGAGATAACCCACACGTGTACCATCCTCGAAATCCATCTGCAACTCTCACACCGATAGCTCCATTACCACCCTCTTTAGCAATGCAAGGGGAACTCCCCACTCAACCGCAACAATGTAATGTCACGAGAGCTATGAATCCTCAACCCACAATTGGTTCTAACAACTTTATGAAGAAAATACCTTTCTTCAGAACCAACAGTCCAACCAAGCACTCACAATCACAAGTGGTTGAACATTTGAACACCTCTATATCAAATAAGGCTTAATAGCTCCCTTGAAACCAAACACTAATCTCAACGCATATAGTTATGTTAACACATGCCATTACTGACTGGATTAAGGTGGGCTAGCTTCCCAGGAAATTCTTTGATCTTGGAAGTCCTCTAATCTATCTCCAAGTCACTGGGAATGAACCATGTAAAGATCTTTTAGACTCAATTTCCAGAGTCAATCTAATATCACAAGATATGTACAAAGCCTAGAACCTGCCTCCATTAAGGAAGAGTAATATTCGACTAGAGCTAGCTGACCAGTCCATGACTATCCCCTTGGGACTGGTAGGGACATCATTACCACTATGTGTGGGTGGTCGTATCTGGCTAATTTCCTAGTGATACAAGTGAACAATGGTAAAGGGGACTTCCTAATAATAATGGGAGAAGCATGGCTAAGTCCTATAGATGCATGCCTAAGAATTTGCGATCTTTCCCTGGAAATATCTAAGAAGAACACTTTTGGAAAGATCGAGAACAAGAAAGTTACATGCATCGCATACAGTGACACAGGGTGCCATTGCATGCAGAGATTATGGGTTATGCAAAGTTTAGCATTGCCTGCATGCAATCGGTGTGCACAAGACATTAATATACAAAAGTGCCTGTATGCAGTAGCCACATGACAAGAAGACACCCAGTGGCTGATGGATGATCAAGAGAGTAACTCACTAACGTGCATGGAACTAATTGAGGGAATAACTAGTGCTTACATTGAAAGCATAGATACATTAGAGCAATTTCGTTGCCAAATTCGAAGCCTTAACCTTGAAAACATCAACTAGATCAAGTTTGAAATTCTTGAGAGATTTAAACAAGAGCCCCTAGATTTGAAACCATTGCCCACCGGTTTGGAGTATGTGGCCCTAAAAAATGGACAATCGATGATTATCAACGTAAGACTTGTTCCCAAATAAAAAGAAAGATTGCTGAAAGTGATAAAAAAGTGGTCAAAAGCCTTTGCCTAGTCATACCCCAAGTTAACTGGAATAGATTCTAGGATATGCCAACATAGGATTTACAGTGACTCCTCCATAAAACCTTGAAAACAACCGCAGAGGCAATTGAACCCAAAATTGAAGCAAATAGTAAAAGAATAAGTAGAACAGCTTCTTAAGGTTGGGTTCATATATCCCATTGCTAATAGTGAATTGATTAGCCCTTTGGTGATCGTGCCTAAAAAGGGAGGCAAATGAAGGGTGTGTATAGATTTTAGGCTGATGAACATGACAACATTTAAGGATCACTTTCTGTTGCCATTTGTTGACCAAGTCTTAGACACCATAGCATGGCATCGCTATTATAGTTTTCTAGATGGCTATAGTGGATACAACCAAATACAGATAGCCCCAGAGGATCAAGCTAAGACAATGTTCACCAGTCCTTGGGGAACATTTGCATATAAAAAAATGTCGTTTGGATTGTGCAATGCTCTTTCCATGTTTCAATGCCTAGTTCTAAGCATATTCCAACAACAAATAGGAAATGGAGTAGAAGTCTTTATGGATGACTTCTCCACTTATGGAATAATCTTTGATCAAGCGTTGAACTGATTAGAGCAAGTGCTGAAAAGATGCATATAAATCAACCTAAGGCTCAACTGGTAGAAAATCCACTTGATGGTCTAAGAAGGCATAGTACTTGGGCATAAGATTTCACATTCAAGAATAGAGGTAGACCAAGATAAAGTTAGGGTCATCCAAGAAATCACCCATCAATCAGAAACTATCAAAGACATTTGGTCATCCTTTAGACACACTGGCTATTATAGGAGGTTCATTGAGAATTTCTCAAAGGTTGCCAAACTGTTGGTAGAACTAACAAAGAAGGACGTACCATTTGAATGGACCAGGGAATGCGAATGAGCATTCCAGACCTTGAAACAAAATCTTGTAGTAATTCCCATTCTACAAGCTCTTGACTAGTCCAGACTATTCCACATAATGACTAACGCATGCAATTATAATTTGGGCACCATACTTACATAGTTAGATGATCAAAAATATCCTTACTACATTCACTGTACAAGTAGGAGTATCGTCGGTGCACAACTTAACTACACAACTACCAAGAAATAATTAATGGATGTAGTGTTTGGACTAAATAAGTTCAAGCATTATGTGTTAGGCTACAAAGTGTTCATCCACATGGATCATAGTGCAACCCAGTTCCTCATGAACAAATCGATAGTTAGCCCTCGTATTATATGATGGCTAGTAATCCTACAGGAGTTCGATCTAACGATGATTGATAAAAAGGACACTGAGAATGTAGTTGTAGATCNACACAACTGAGATAAATGATCTACAACTACATTCTCAGTGTCCTTTTTATCAATCATCGTTAGATCGAACTCCTGTAGGATTACTAGCCATCATATAATACGAGGGCTAACTATCGATTTGTTCATGAGGAACTGGGTTGCACTATGATCCATGTGGATGAACAC
>MNCI01035156.1:149227-186039 GCA_015680685.1 Gnetum montanum
GATGCTCATGAGGGCCCTTGTGGGGGTCACTATGCAAGGAGATGAACGGCTATTAAGATTTTTCTTGTAGGATATTACTGGCCAACATTATTTCAGGATGCCCATTAATTTGTCTGATCTTGTGAGCACTACCAATGTGATGGGGGAATGACAACTAGAATGGAGGGTCCACAACAATGGATTCAACCTTTAGAACCCTTCGACATTTGGGGAATAGACTTGATGGGGCCCATTACACCAATGTCCAATGGAACAACTTACATCATTGTTGCTGTAGACTATCTAACAAAATGGGCTGAAGTAGCTACTGTTACAGACTGCACATCATACAACTGCATGATTTGTGCAACAACAAATCGTAAACAGGTTTGGTGTGCCACATGTACTTATCTTGGATAATGGAACACACTTCACAAGTGCAACCTTTGAGAAGTTAATGCAATGCTTAGGGGTTGAACATAAATTGACTACACCTTATCACCCCCAAGCTAACGAACAAGCTTAGGTCACCAATAGGGAGATCACTAAAATATTAACTAGGACAATCAACAAGTATACGTGAGACTGGAGAACTAAACTAAATGATTCTATTTGGGCATACTGATCCACTTGGAAACTCCCTATAGGCTACTCTCCCTATGAGTTAGTGTACAGAAAGCTTCCAATGCTTCCAATTCAAACTGAGCTCTGTACACTATCCATGGCTTATGACCTCCACCTCGATCTTGATCTAGCACAAAAACAAAGGTTGACAACTTTAAACATACTAGACAAAAATCGATTAGCTACCTTGTCATCAAATGAGTTGCATAAGGCATATAACAAGCAATGCCATGACTTGAGAATTCGAAATGTTAAGTATCAACCAAGAGATAAGGTTCTCTACTAAAACCCCACACATGTGCCACAACGCACAAAATTTCAAACACTATGGGAAGGACCTTACATTATTCATACAACCTTTTCTTTAGGAGCCATGACCATATACAAACCTAAGAGCCCTAATAAGAGATTACTAGTCAATGTGCAATAGACCAAGCCCTTCCATGAACTTAGAACAACCAGTGCACATAATACCTCTAAGAAGGGATGACCTTGCTCATTATTTTAGATCTTCCCCTTCCAAATCAATCATTGGGGAGATAGCCACCTTTGCTGATCAATTGAGGACCTCAGTTCCTTCTTAAGTTTTTGTTTTACACATTTTTTATTTTACAAATTTCTTTAACTTTTCATGTTTTTGTTTTGCAACATTGTTCATACTTTTTTGTTTGTTTGTGTGTTTTTTTGTTTTGTTAGGTTCATCACCTAATAAGTGCTCCTGATGGTGGTATGAATTGTATTCTATTGATTGCTAATGTTTTGTTTTTACCTTTGAGTTATAATGTTGATACTAAGGTATGGTTCTTTTGATATAGCAGGTAATGAGTCCACATCATCCATGCATTCATAAATTCCTATGGTTTCTCTTGGCTTGGAATTGTACAATCCCCCTCTTAATAATAAAACTATTAACAAATTGGTAACTGGGCATTTCTCAAACTGAGGAAGGACTCAAGGACTGAAAAGGGTGTGACTTCAAGGGGAGTTGATGTATTTGTGCTGGCCATTCTCTTGGATGCTTGGATGTTTTCTTCTTGAGTTTTCCTTACCATTTTGACATTGCTCAATTATCAGGAAGCTAAGCTAATAAAAATAATAATAAATCTTTGCATGGTGTGGTTCTCACACAAGAAAAAAAAAAGAAAAAGAAAAAAAAAAAGAAAAAGAGAGTGAGAATTCAAAGCACACCCCTTAGAAGAAATAATCATATGGGCTACAAGCACTGGTTATGGAACTAAACAAACATGTTCCCTCTAACTAAGGCCCTTTCTCACTTCCTACTTTCCTTTTTTCTCATTTCCTTGGAATGGTGGTGACTATTTTGGCGGAAGCTTTCTTATTACTTCAAGTGGATGGATTGGTCAAATGTATTAATGTAAGTCACTGGATGTGGATTGTTTGAGGTTGGATATGGAATGAGATTGACTAAGTCACATTAACCATTAATACACAAGGGGCTGTACACCACCTTGTCTTGGGACTCCATTCCATTCTCTTTTTTCCATCATTCTTTCTCCATTTACCACCTCATTGCCAGTTGTATCAGTAGTCTATATTTTGGTTGATATATTGTTTTCTTTTTGGTAAATCCTTATGGTTAAGACTTTAACTCTTGCTTCCAAATGACATTTTAAGAGCCTACAGACTCTT
Source organism: Gnetum montanum (assembly GCA_015680685.1). Classification (NCBI taxonomy): domain Eukaryota; kingdom Viridiplantae; phylum Streptophyta; class Gnetopsida; order Gnetales; family Gnetaceae; genus Gnetum; species Gnetum montanum. Next base: position 151,481 of record MNCI01035156.1, read on the forward strand.
TGAATGTGGGTTTTTCAGGGCATAATGAGCATGAGGCTACTTTGGGGAGGATCCACTGGCATTCCTATTTGGTGCATCAGTTAACTTCTTTCCCTTAAACATTTCCATAATTAACATTTATTTTGTTCATTTCCACCTCTTACATCCATTTTATCGATGTTGCCATTGTTTCTTTTTCTTCATCTTTCTTATTCCTTCTATTTTTCCATTCTATCGCTACTGGAGGATTGCTCTTAGTCATGGGGGTCTTGGTCCAATTTTTTCAATTTTCTCCTAACCCCTACACCTTGGATAGTCACTAGTGTTATATCTCCAGAATCCGTATTAGCCATATGACAACTCAGCCAATGGACTGTACACTGAGGCAAGGTATTAATTGCATTGTGATTTATTCATCCTTGCTAATATGAGATTGTGTTGTGTGTGCCGATGGAAATCATACAATAATGGACTTGAGCTGGAGGAAACACGTAGGATGGACTGGTGCTGAAACAATCATGTAAGGAACAAGATTGATGGTGCAGTTATGGATGGATAACGGAAGGCACAATTTTGGCATCGGCAGTAACACACCTTCTTCTTTTCTCTCTCTTCTCTCTCAGCTATCAAATAAGGCTAGATGCCAAATGTGTATAGTGTTCACTCTTGTGGTCATGAACACTAATATTTCCATGTATTGTAATGATGATCCATTCACGTGTCACCTCATTCATCATTAGTGTCATTCAAGTCAATAATCCCATACCTTCCCAATATTTTGTAAGGAACTTGAAGATGAGTTTTCATTCAATCATGGGGGTATGATGAGCCACGATATCACGTACGCGATATCACATCCGCGATATCGCATCCTCCCCATGATATTGCATATGCGATATCACATCCCATCTCATTTTCTATAAATAAGAGGCGGCTTCCCTTGTTCTAAAGAGTTAGTCTTAGACCCTTAGCTAAACTCTTGCAGTTTTACCATTCTAGAGTTAGAATAATTCCTGTGTGCCCACAGTAGGAGTCATAAAGTGAACAGAACTTTATTCAAGCAATTTGTACCTGAGCACACATTTGTGTACAGCAATAAAGACAAACTTTGTGATAAACCTTGCAGCATACAGATTAAGCTAAATAGTAATTAATTATTGTTGAATGTTTAAATGATTTCCTAATTAATTAATCTCTCTCCCAACCCTTAACTCTCCTAGTTAAGTACACTCAGTACGATTGCTTCAAGCATGTGTGTAGCGCTTGGTAACCCAGTAACGATTAGCGTTTGGTAATCCCAGCAACGTTGCATTGGTTTAGGATGTGTGCGGCGAGTGGGAATGGATACTGGTGTTAGGAATAGTTAGAACTTAGTTAGTGAATAGTTAATAAAAGTTAGTCACTTAGTTCTCATTACCTTCCCCTATTAGCATAAGACACCAAAAAGATAAAAGCTATAAAAATCATACACCTCAAGTTTACTTTACCGTACAACTGTGAAAATACAAGTAAGTTTGGGAAGATAGTGATTGATTAACCTTGAGTGTTCCATTAAGGCACATAAGCACTTAGTCCTTGGAGTTCGTCCAGATTGCATGTGAGATGCTCGTATTCGTATGGTTGAGTGTAGGGGTACCACACCACTCATCACTAAGGGTGAAATGAAATTTCTCTGCATCATGCACCCAAGTGTTGTATTTATAGGTAGGTATACATCTGATGATATCATTAATACTATATTGCATCTATGATATTGTTAGTGGACAAAAAATTTAACTTTTTCTCAAATAGATGCATCGAGGCATCTACCTTGACATGGCTACATCGATGTTGGTAACCGATGCTTCATCATACCCTCATGACTACGTATAACTCATCCTTATGTTAATAGGGTAGGACTAAGCTTTCTTTACAAAAAAATGGGAATGATGGGATTATTGATTAATGCTAACTATTGATTTACTTTGAGTGTTGCAGTGGTGTGTACGAAAATGACACATTTACATGACAAAAGAAAACCAAAATTTGAAGTGTCCTGATGTAGTTCATATTTTGGGTAGTGGTGGCTTTTCCATTGGCTTCTTCTCTTTATCATCAAGCTTTTGAAAATTTTCTTATCTTTTGTCCTTATATTCTTATTTTCATATGTCCTCTCTACTAATTATGGTACAGAGACTCCTTCAAGTTTTACTATAGCATCAGTGTATTTGTTCTACCAGAATTGGTAGGTTTCTCCTAAGTCCCATTCAACACTATTGCTTAGTGTGGGCCATAATGGAGACACTTGGAGTTGTTTCTTCACTGCGTCTAGAGAAAATTCCATAAAGGGACCAAAATTCTATTCCATGATGATCATGGACATGATCAATCTTCTTGGATGGCTTGGAGGCAATTTGGTGATAACATGGGTTACCATCGTTGTTTAGGTTCTTCTAGAATTTCTGCGTCTCCTTGGGCTGAGTGCTCTATAACAAGAGTTTCTTGATGAATGATGTATGATTGAGCCTCCTTCTCTATGTGTTCTTCTTATGGGGTTTGTTTCCCCACTTGGCCTCTCCCACAACCTCTTGCTCTTTTGCTCCTGTGTTGTGATGGTTCTCCTTCTAGTATCCTCTTTGGGGTTATCTACAATCAACAAGGATTTGAAATTATTAATGTGTTCATATCAATTATTAATAGTTCTTTACCTTGCTCATACCCTTGATTAGATCAATCTATTATCTTATTAGAATTGAAGAGTTATAAATTTTTTTAAAAAGGAACCTCTTAAGTGTTATATCTTTTAGTTACTTATGACCTTATATCATCTTCATTGCCTATTATGGCCTAAAATAGTTGATATGATCTATTAGAAGTATTATCTCAATCTTTCTAGCCTTACTTTGATTGATTAACCTTAGGATTCTTATTATCTCTTTGTACTTACCTTTTATAATAACTTTCGATTTAAGAATTTTTGTCTCTAGTTTTCAAATTTTTGATCAGTTATATAACGCAATGCATCTTCCCCTCCCACGACTAAGTTGAGTGTCCTAGGATCAACAAGATTTAAGAATTTTGGAAATGATAGCTACAAGAGTGAAGATATGGCCTTTGGAAGCTAGTGTGTAAGAGGGCTGAGGAAAAAAACTACAAAAATTTCTCTAGCTATAAATGAGAGAAATAAAATATTTCACTAACTCTTGCATGTATATATACTATATTTTTATGTGCAACAATGTAGATCAGACATCATAGATATGACATTGTAGGTGCCTATGACATCGTAACTAGGATGCCACTGTTAAAAAGTTCAAATTTTTCATGTAGAAAATGAATGAAATGGAATGTTTGGAAGATTTAAAGCTTGTGTAGAGGGTCATGGCCATGAGTGATCCATATTTTTTAACAATTTAGTATTCAAGATTCATGAAGAAGGAATCTTCAGCAACGAAATTTTATAGTATGGATAAAAAATGGATAATGACTTTTTGATGTATGGATAGATTATTAGATGATATGAGAAGTTTATTAGATGTTTTGGAAGGCACAAGATGATGTGGAATTGCTTGGTAAGTATGAAATACAAGAGTTATATATGTGGGTCCTCCCTAAAGTAGGCTCCAACCCTTAGTGCCCTTGTATAACCACACCTAAAAGTGTTCTTAGGCACTTAAGGAGTTGAATGTAACACATACCTATTTAGAAAAACACACATGTTAGTACCACCAAATTGGGAAAATAGCGTTATGTTACCTAAAATCGTAAGTTATGACTATTCAAACGGTGAGATGGGATGAACTTAGAAGGGACTGTAGAAATCGAGATGTGAGGTATCTTACCATAGACATAATGAAATATTATGTTTTATTAGTTGTTAAAGTAATCATTAGCCTTTCTGTCCAAAACTTAAACCAAGTTTAGACCACATTCTAGTGACAATGCAACATTTCATCTCTTGGAGTTACAATCATAAGACTATCAATGGTACAAGGAGTATTGTTACTTGGTGTATTGTCCAAGGGAGGAGTTTATTTATGGTATTTTTTTTTCACATTTTTGACAAGCTACCTACCTTTAGTCATGGGTAACATATCTTTCCAATGGAACCCCAAAAAACTTATTTTGTTTCATTTTATGTTTTATTTGGGTAAATCCTTTTAAGGTAGCACATAATTTACTCTTACTCCCATTTTTTGTTAGATCTACAGGGGTATAATGGAACCTTAGTAACAAGATATAATCTTACAATAATAATCCAAAAAAAAAATCCACAAGTCCCCCTTTATGTTAGACCCTTTTCATTCCCCCTTGGTTCTTAACTTTTATATCCAAGCATAATGATCACAAGTTTATTCTTAGTTGTGTGATTGAGAAGAATATCATTATGGCCATGGTAAGAACCTCTTATTAATGGAATGGATGGATGGATGATGTGGGCTTACTGTTTAAATAATCAGTCTCTTATGGCTTGATAACATAGAGAAATATTCACCTTATTAGATTACATCTTGTCTTTATTTAATATATCTTATTAGTATTCAAAATTATTTACAAAGGGTTTAAAATGAAGTATACAAGAAATGAAAAGATATTAAGGATTGTGAAAAAGTATACGAAGTGAAAAATATTAAAAGAATTGAAAAATGTAAAAGAATGTTAACAAATTTAAGAAATGAAAAGTATTAAAGAATAGGAAGAATGATATCAAAGAACTAGGAAAATTAAAAAGAATTGTAAAAAAATGGAAAAGCACTTAGTAATTCCTAAATTAGGATAAGGCATCTCCCCCGTGACTGAACTCATGGATGAGTGTTCAGATAATACTCCCTAATATCCCTAGATCATACACTCTTCTTGGTTCACTTACCATCTTTAATAACTAAACATTTCAATTATTATCCCATGTAACTTTAATGGTAGTTGAGTTTTGATCATCTAAGTACTTGTTTTCTTTCCCTTTTGATGCATGATTATGATTTATTAGTCTCATTTTAAGGTTTTTAGTTTGAGTCATTTTCTTAGATTTGGAATTAGTAAGTGGTTCAAAGGTTTTCATGCATGATTTAGACAATGTTTAATTCTTAGTTAGTGTCCATAGGATGTCTTTTGATTTAGTGGCTCCTAATCTTTCTTTTGCACACATTTGTTTTTTACTATTGTGGATTGTTGGAATGACTATGTTGATATTTGGAAAGGTTGGTCCACAACTGTATCCTTCATTTTTAGTAGTAATGTATGGAATTGCCTATCTCTCCACAATGATAGGTTCATCTGTTATGTTTTTCATTTGAGTGGTAATGGGTGTTGGCTCTTGCATAGGATTAGGAGACACTATTTTGGTGAGGAAATGTGTTGCACCCAACTAGCCTTGTGTTAGTTTTGATGAGCTAGTAGGTCTATGAGTTTTGTGCTCAGGTGTGGGAACTATCCTAAAGAAAGGGTATTTTCAAAACTATGGCTGAGATCTACTAGAATTATCATTTACATGTATGTTCATAGTACAAGTGGCATTCTTCCATTGATGTTGTGTTGCCAATCCTTCCTATGTTGTTGGTGGTGACATATGGTGGAGCAAAGTATGAGAATATTTAGAAGATTACTAAGGATAAGAGGTTTGAGATGGTGATCCCACAGGGGATGCTTTGGGTTGATGATATTTAAGAGAGTGGTAGTAGTGATTTGAGATAGAGGAGTTAGGACTAGTTGGGAAAATAGGTTGTTGAACATAATATCCATGTGGGTCTGATTGGAAATAAGGGTACTGCTAGCTTGATGATGGCATTCCCCATGACTATGGGTTTTGCCATTGTAGTTGATAGTGATTTTGAGGCTGATAATAAGTACCACTATAATAGTACAATTGGTTGTAGAACTATTTATAATTTCCTTGTAAGTAAGGTAATTTCCTAGGAATTTGCTTTTGTATGAACTTGGGATTCAAAGCAGAAGCCCATTAGTCATGTAGATGTAACATGACTAGGTAATAGCCCTTTGGATGGTCATATAAGTAGATGTAACATCAATCATCCTCATATGTGGTTGAGTCTATAGCCTCTTCTACTGCAACTATTTTTCCTTTTTGCTTATAAGTGTTTTTACTTGTTTTTTTTGTTCTTTTTTCTCTTTTTTTTTTACTCACTATATTCTTTTTGCATTACTCTCTTTTCTATGGTTTTCACACAAGTTGTAACTTTGTCATTTATCAACTCCCACATGTTATCCATCCTTACTTCATTCTTAGCAATTGCCTTTTTTATTACCAAGGTCTATTGTGAAATCAACTCATCAAGAGCTTTCTTTTTTTCCTTATCAAACATATGGACTTCTCTTGTTTGAAGAGTTGATCCTAGTTATATTCCTCAATACTTTTACATAGCTCTCCTTCTTCTTTTATCATCTATTCAACTAGCCTTTGTATCTAATGGACCATTAATTTAGATGATTTCCCTTAGGCATAGATCTAAAGGGTCTCTCTCATTTGATTACAAAGCCCATCCATGATGTGGAGAGGTTGCTCTTTTTGAGAGAAATCATGATTTGGACATCTATGTAGTAGTGAATAGTATCTATTGAAGGTTAAATCCAAGGATTCAGGTTGTTCTTGCTTCCATCCTTGGATTTATTTTCTTAGGTTATACACTCTGACATAAGTTTGGTATTTTTCATTAAAAAACTCTAGCATCATTGACAAGAAATAGATTGAATTTGGTTTCAATGATCTATACCAACTTTTAGCTTCATCAACTAGTGTCCTAGGAAATAATTGAAGCTTTTTCCACTCACTCTCGATGATCTACAAGGTGCAGGCATCATGGAAGGCTTGTAAGTGATGTTGTAGATTAGAGTTATAGCCTCCCACAAATTTAGGGATTTTATTCATATCAAGCCTTTTGATGCATGTGTAGTATTCTAACAACCTTTGTTATTTGCATCATGCTCCTAGTAGCCAACAAGGGTTCATCATCATTAGACATATGGTGGTAATGCCTTCTATTTTTATTTGTTTGATTATGATGATCTCATCTATGCTCACTTTGATGATCTCATCTATTTAAATATTTATCCTTGTCTTAACTCAGTGTATCTCTAATTCTAGACCTATGTTCATCTTCATCAAAACTAGACGTTGAAGAGGAAGAGGAAATGGAAAAATAGGAGAATCACCATGGATCCTATATTTTCCCCTATGGTCCCTTGATCTTTCATTTCTAGGTTTAGAGAAGGTCCTAGGCCTAGAGGTTCTCCTTGTTCTAGGACTTAGTCAATCTCCTCTAGGATTATCTGCATTAGTTGAACATAGTCCTTACATGTAGTAAGGGTCAAAATGAGCATATGAAATCCCTGCCTGAGGTTGTTCACTCCAATCTTCTTTAGTATATATCTTGTCATTTCTTCTACTAGTTTTTTCATCATGTGATGCATTCTTGGCCCTATGTGAAGAAGACATGGTTTTATCTAATATGTGAGTGACTAAAAACATTAATATTTTCTAAAAGATAAATCATTAATAATTTCACAAAGGTCATTTATAATCTATCTAATCTAGATAACTAGCACTTTCCCTAGCAATGATGACAATGATGTGTGATGGATACCCCCTACACTCATCTGTATGAGTCACAAGTGTTCACGTATGAGCTAGTCAAATTCTATGGATGGAACTAGTTATGGTATCTAGATTGTTAAACATTGATTGTAGGACGTTGTCTTCCCACTTAGACTAGTGGTATCTTTGTCATGTATGGTTTAGTCTAAAGTGAGGCATATGATAATTGATATTGTTGTAGCCTTAAACTAATCTTAATGATAATAAAGAAATTAAGTATCTAATCTAACTAACAACAAAAAGGTAAATCTAAACTAGCCTAGAGTGATGAGCATTTGGTCCTAACTTACTATACACATCTTAGACTCATGTAACCGTTACTGGGTCACTAAGCGTTATGCTACTAGGTGAACCAAGCAATAACACTATAGGGATTACCAAATAATTACACTTAAATGCTCAAAACCGGTTGCACTCATTCCACTTTACTAATGAACAAGAAAGTAAAGTACTTGGAAATGTAAATGATTAAACTAAAAAAATAGTAAAAGCTGTACTAAGGAAAATAGTAAAACTAAGTGGATGCTACAATGATGAAAAACAATCTCAATCTTTATTTCTAGGCATGAACTATGCCCAAGTACACTTCACTTGAATAAAGATTCTGTACAACTACTCAACACCACACTGTGGGTATTCACTCTATTACTAAAACTATGAAACTATTAGGGGACAAATCAACACGAGAGATGTCCCTTCCTCTAGCCTCTTCTCTCTCTCTTCCTCCTTTAGTGACTATAGGTAGTGTTGGCTACAACAGCATCTACAATAGATCGATGGTGAACAACAATACCAGTTGGAAAGTAGGGAAAATTTATTTTGGTTACCTTTTGTCTTTTTGAATTTGAGACACTTATTCTAATTAAAATTTTCATTTTTTAATTATTTTCAAAAGGCCACGTAGCCCTCTCCAATTGAGACTATTCTCGGGTTTCTGTGCCCATATGAGAGACACCCTAGGCAATAGTCTTCTCAAATGAGTTTTTTAGTAGGTGTTGGTGCAACCAAAATTTATGCATCAACATATTTTTGGTGCTAGAAGGAGGACCTTTCTCCCACCTTTTGTTATTAGCTCTTCTTGCCATTTTCTTATGGCTATTTCATTTTCTGATCTAGTCTTAGAACCTATTGAATTTTTTATAAAAACCTTTATCTTTAGACCCTTTATTTTCTGCCCTTTTAAAATGCTTCCTATTTTTTGAAGATTATTGTTATAAAAATCTTTTTTTAACCCTTGTTTCTAGTTCCATTTTCGAATCTCTAATTTTGGTGATCCTTACTTGAGTCCTAACTTGGGTGAAGTGGTTTTATTATTTAATTTTATATTTACTTTTCTAAAATTTTTCTTATTCTATTATTTGTATTTTAAGATTTTGTGGTTTTTGTTGCTCTGTGCAATTGCATGCAATTTGTTATTTTGGGGGCTAAGTGTTGTGGCTAACCTCGCCCATGCTATCACATATGGCTATGATCAACAAAACTATTCTGTAAAAGCATATACTATTTCATCAAGTAGCGTTAACATGCGTGAGGGTGGATCGATGTGTAGGAAGGTGAATCAATGTGTGGGGAGGTGGATTGATGTGCAGGAAGGTGGACTGACATGCAGGGAGGTGAAACGTCAATAACAAACAACTATAAAAAAGAGAACAAAGATGACATCGAAGGTGGGGGGGGGGGGGGGGGGGGNTTAACAAATTAGGCTCTCTTCCTAAACAACTACATCTATGAGGCACACACAGATGGGTAGGGGAATCTCCTAGGGTTGAGAAACTATTAAACGATGATTTTCTCTCTCTATTGTGTCCTATTTTTCTTAGGGTGATTGGGGCATTGCTAACATGCTTGGATGGTAGGCATGATAGGTGGGTTCTATAGTCCTATTTCTTTATTCTTGGCAATGGACTACCGATAGTTAGTAGTGGCAAAGCTACATGGATGACGGTCAACAATGTTAGGAAGAAATTAAGAGGCGGTAGTTTTCTTTTCCATTTTCATGGCAGACCCGTGATGGTGGTAGACGTAGGATTGGAGATAACAACACATCTACCAACACATGATAGTAGGAACTAGTGGTTCACACTCTCTCTTTCTCTCTCTTTCTCTATGTACTATGGTGTTGCAGCAGTAGATAATAGTAGTTGCAAGTGTGGGTTTTACAATTTCATTTTATTTTTGGTGGGCAATACATTCGTGGTAGGGTTTTTCAAACAATGACAAATTTTCCTCTCTCATGCTAGTGATAGAACATGTTCTATCTATGCATTAGAGATGCATCAATGGGCCCTTATATCTAGCCACTTCTCTCTCTCTTCCTCTTTCGACAACTATAGATAGTATTGGCTATAACAACATTCGCAACAGACTGGTGGTGAACGACGATAGCAGTGAAGATGCAAGGAAAATTTATTTTGGTTATGTTTTGTATTTTTGAATTCAAGATACTCGTTCCAATTAAAATTCTCATTTTTTTACTATTTTCAAAAGGCCATGTAGCCCTCTCTAGCTAAGACTATTCCTAGGTTTCCATACCCATACCAAAGGTGCCCTAGGCAATAGTCTCCTCAAACAAGCTTTTTCTAGGTGTTGGTGTGACCAAAATTTATGCATCAACATCACTCTATTATTATTTTTTAAATTGAATCAATTGTAATGAGCTGTTTAGATGATATCATCATATATTTATGGAATTATGTATTTCCAGCCACATATTTATCTCTATAAACGAGCAAAATGGTCACTATGTAAGCTTTTTAAATTCTCTTACCTCTATTTTAATTCAAAAAATGATATTTATTTTTTATCTCCTGTAAATTGTATGATGGCCATGTCTTGGTCTGTTATTTTGTAGGGATCCTAAAATTTTGTTGTTAGTTCTCTATTCCAAATTTGAGCCCTAGCATTATTCGATGAGACTACTAGGTCTGTAGTTACTACATTACTTTCTTTAAAGAAAATTTAGGATCTTTTTTTTTTGTTTCATTTGACATTTGCAATTATGTTTCCTCTGTTAAAAATCCTAGATTTGGTACATTGTACGTTAGTTTGTCACAGTGATTGAATAAGTGGTGGTTAAGTGCTTGATTAGGCACTTGATTGTAATTGCAAGAAAGATTGCACCAATTTAGAGCAGCCATGATTTTTGCAATGACTCTATGTAACTCAAGTTCCTAGTCTTTTAGTCACCTTAAAATTTAGAAAATGGTGCATGAGTTTTAGTGGATGTAATTGCCTGATAAAGAAGGTGTGCATGAATTTTAATGGATGTAACTACCAAGCACCTAGTCTTTGAGTCGTCTTAAACTTTAGAAAATAGCACATGAGTTTTAGTGGATGTAGCTACTCAATAAAGAAGGTGTTCATGAAATTTAATGGATGTAACTATTGATATGAAAAGCATGCAACTATGATATGAGTTCAATAGCAACAGATAGATCACTTCAACTAAATGTAGACTCTTACTTTTGCACTAGTCCATGGTTTGTTACCTTCCAATTCCTTGATAAAAATATAATTACAACACCAAAGAAAAAAGCGTATTAAAGCTAAATAATACACAATCTTATGTTTTTCTTTTAATAAGTTTGGAATCTTGAATATGAATGTATTCAACTATTCATAAACTCCAACAAAAAAACATACCAGAGTTGGACAAAAAATGCATTTAAAATTGAGAACCAATAACAATATAATCAAACTAGTATTCCTAAGAATTTATTGTACTAGGTATGATTTTTCAAAATTTTGAAACCCAAGTAACTTTATCAAGTTTTTGTTCTAGTTGATTAATCTTAGTCATTAGTATGAATTGTCTCTATGAGTTTTCTTACTATAAAATTATGTTGAAATAGTAGTAATGTTCACCTCCATGCTTCTTAAATAAATACCAATTAGGAATTTGATTTTAGTGCACTAATAAATGATAATCAATAAAATTTCATTCTTATCATTTTAGTTAGCTTGTAACATTACTCCTAGATTTTTTAAATTGAAATGATATGTTAAGCTTGAGTTTTGCTTTTTTCCTCATTTTTTCACTTCTCAAAACAATGTTAATTAAAGTTTGGAAGTAGATTCCATCTTTAAGTGTTTCTTGATGCTACAACATTAATTCCAATTCATGCTTCAACATTAATTCCAATTCATGCTTTAGTTATGATTTGCACTACATGTACATGGAATGCAATCAAATCCTTTTATTAACATTCCGTAGTTAAAGCAAAGAAATACTTATTAAAATTATGTAGTAAAAGAAAAGGAAGACTTCTTATTACAGTGGAGTTTTGTTTAACCTAACTTGTATTTTAATCAAGTTATATATTTTCAGTTTTTAGTTACATGAATCTAAATTTTTGTATATTTAACTACATTTATAATTATTTTAAATTTTTTAAGTCTTGATTCTTTGACCGACTATTTAACTGAGTATTTGACTAGTTGACTCTGACTCCTTTATGAAGATGGCAACTATGACCTGAATCCAACAACTTGAATGCTGGTTTGTTATGCGTGTTTGCCCAAAGGGTTTACACTGCTAGGAATTGCAAGGTTTTGAATAGTTTATTCCAAACTTTTCAAAGTCTTTTCATTTTGGGTTGGGACTTGGAACTATAATAGGTAATTTTTGTTTTGGAATTTAGGGTCTAAACGAGATTCAAATAGTTCCAATTACTCTACAAGACAGACCTACCTAGTACAAGGAAAAGGTCTACCTTGGAAATAAGGTATGTATGTAGGGATTCATTGATATTGTACTCCCTATTTGTAACTTTATGCAACTCAATCTAGATTTCATAAATTTTGAATCTTCTGTTAAAACTAAAAAATTAGTGTTAGTTTCTTTAGTTTTGTATCTAAAAATTTAGTAGAATGTGTTAATGTTATAGACTTAGTACTTTTTCTTATTCATCTGTCATCTAGGCTTCTTAATTTGGTTTAGATAGTTTTAAATTTTTTATGTCAGATCTTTTAGTGTGTTTCATTTTGTAACAGATTTATGCATAGCTATAAAAGCAGTAAAAATTCAAACACTATTTCATTTAGAGGTAAGCCTTCAAATTTCTTCTCTTATTTTATTTGAAGAGTTTTCTTCACTTGGCCTAACATAGGAAGTAAATGGAAATCTATTGTAGTGTTTTTGCTAACTAATAAATTTTCACTTTTTCTAATATCTTTTAGGTATATTCACAACTACTTATGGACCTATTTGACATCTCTTTGATCACAATATTTGTTTGAAACCTAACTTGTTATCCCTTCATTCTTGAAAAAATATTTTCTTTTAATCCAAACTATTATCTTTTCATTCCTAGAAAAATTATTAGATGCATAACTTATAAGATTGACAAAAACTTAGGAAAAAATAAACAAAAATATATGTAATGTTTTGGTACTAATTCCATACCAAAAGCTTACTTATTAACTTTCTTGGACAAGTCTTTGCAAAAAAGATCTTACGATCTTGACTACTAATAAAACCATCTGCATGATCTAAAAATGTCAATAGAAAGTCATAATAGCCTTCAACATTTAACAATCCAACCTAAAAATAAATAAGGAAAATTATGAATCGATTTTTCACATTAATGATGATAAATTATGCCTAATGTTACAACATCATCCAACATACTGGCTTGTTATGAATTCCAAGTTGTCTCCAACTAATAACCTCCATAACTTCTTCCATGGTCCCAAAGCCACCTAGTAATAAGAAAATAAAATTATTTCAACTACAATGGAATACATTAAATATTACAAAATGAAATACTAATATAATAACTACCTGGAAAATCAAAATATGCATCTGAGTACTCTATCATCATTGCTTTCCACTTGTGCATAGAATTTACAATATGAACATTGCTAATTGTTTTACCAATGATCTATGGGTAGTAAAAATCACAAGAAAAGACTTAAACTATCAGTATGATACACATAAGTACACTACACTAACAAAAAGTGATTGTTATTGGAATAGTACTTGCTCAAATGCAACAAATTTTGGTACAACTCTGTTATTGACGATACATATAACAATCAAATAAAAGGTTCATGAGAAAAATACCTTATTAGGAATCCAAAGTCATAATCTTACCCAAGAACATTTCCTCCCCTACTAACAATAGTGTTAACTACAACACCCATTAGCCCAATGCTTCCTCCACCATATATTAATTCTATCTTTCTTCCAACCTTCATACCAAAGCATCTAAGTTAAATAAACAAAAACATATAAATTTGTCATACATAACTTGAAAATTAAAAACAACTAACATTACCATTTCTAATCCAAGTTATTTGGTAGCATTTTCAAATCTATTATGCTTGCCTAACTTACTTCTGTAGAAAACACAAATTCTTGTCATTCTACTAATTTAGACTGGTCAACACATGTCCTTCACTTGACCAAAATGCATGTTACCATTTATAATCTATTGAAAGGACCAGGTACAAGAACATGTTCTTCACAATGCAAAGAAAAAAGACATAATATACTACTTATTGTCATATTGTCACAATTTTCATAATGATTTCTCCTTATTGCCAACTATTACTATATTTGATGACAAAAGATTCGATCTACTTATTGGGTACAACAATAACACTCTATTGATACATTCCAAACATCAATAATGTAAGCATTTATTAGTCATTAAAGCATGATCACATCAACAACAACAATGACATTGTATCCATGTATTCCAAAGAAAAAAGCCCTCTAATAATGTTATCACTTGTGAACCATATCATCAATTGCAATCAAAGCATTACTGCACTAAACATATTTGTCTATCTTATATCATGAATTGTAATTAAAGCATTATTGTACTGAATATATTTGTCTATCTTTTTCATACTTTGCATGACAACTTTTTTCTACAATGTGTCATAAATAAAAAAGCATTTGCTACAAAGAAACATCTTTACCCTGTCTTCATTATGTAGATCTTTATATAACAATCTTTGTGCAAATATTTCTCTCTCTTCTATCCTTTGAATAGAAACTAAGCTACAAATTTCGCAAGGAAACTTAAGTGCAACAATGCTAGTTTACTATACAAGTCAATAGTCACTTATAGCATCCCATTAAATGTTGACAGTTTTAAAAGAGTAACAGTGGAAGTCATTTTTAGGTGGTTTTACTTGAATTTTACCAATATGAAAATAAAAATGTTTAATTATCTCCTTCTAAAATTCAAATTTTACTAATATGCCAATAGAAATGCTTAATTATCTCCTTGTAAGATGACTTTTACTAAGACATTAAAATTAAGGTAAAGAAATTTATGTACATCAATATATACTGTCATGCCATAACATCCTGGTAGTGGTGTGTGGGTAGTGTAAATAGATAAAATTAATTAATTATAAATTTAAATTAAAAACAGTATAAGCATTGTTGGCTTTGTGATAAGATAAATAATATTACAGTCATCAGAAGTGCTAACTCTAAGTCTTTGTAAAACATTGAAGTTTTGGTATCTAATTTTAATTGAATTGATTTTTGGAAACTTTTTCATTTTCATCCATTCCTTTCTAGAAACAAAGCGCTTTCCAGATATTCATCATCCATTCTCTACATTTTTTATCCAAACATTTAGTCTTTTTTGCTAATAAATTTCTTTTTGGAAAAAAGTCCTATTTAGATTCATACTTTCTACAGATTTATTCCTTTTTCTTGTTTTTAAATTTTTCCATCGATGAATTCTTTTCCAAAGAAAGGTAACTCCAAAAATTTGTTAATGAATTTACTTAACCAACTTAATCTCTATGCTCAAATCTTACGTTCACATTCACAACACAATCAGTTGAATCCATTTTGTTTGTCTCTATGTTTCTTACCTTAAAAAATATACATGTAATGTTATTGATACATAGTATAATGTGAATACTGTTATGCATACTACATGCATAAAAGAATTATAGAACCGTATATGGTTTACTCTCCATGTTGTTACATTTCTACATATAAAAGTATCATACTAATTGCATTTTATTAAAATATGTTTTTTTAAAATAATGGTGGAAGTCATTTTCAGTGGACCCTCCACTTCAAAGGGTTGTTCTCTGGATTCTAACCATTTTCAGATCTTTTGATTAGGTTTTAATCCTTTTGCAGGTTCTTCACAGGTTTTGATCACGTTGTAGGTTTATGTGGACCACGACATGTTTCTTCTTTTTGATCTGTGTCTTGACCACTGCCCTACTTACGTTGGTCTTCTTGGTTGTGGTTTCTTTTGAAGATGTTTTCTTTAGTTTCATCACAACTTCTGGTTGTTTCTTCTTCAGCGTTGTTGCAGCACATCTCTTCGTTGCTGTTGAAGACTTTTGTTCATTGTTGTTTTAGTCGAAAGCTTGTGTGCATGACATTCTTTGGTGTCATACCCCTTATGTCCACCATTTAAACATGAGACTTCCCCTAAACCCTAAACACCCTTTGGCTCTGCCAAAAGATCTGATTTGTTTAATGTTTCATGTTCACCTTTGAAATACTATTCTGTAATAGTTTTGCCAATACATCATCCCACCCCCATCTCACCTATGATGAGTGGGGCCTGCTCTAATTTTAATGAGCAGGAGTTTTTCTAATTTTAGAAGTTGGGACGCTATTTATACATATACTGGCATGCTTATTTCCTTGCCTTTGTAGCTTCGGCTACCTGGTCGCATTGCCTAAACACATTGATGAGGGGTGCAAGTCCCCAAAAACATTTTGTGTAACAACAGATGGTGTGCAATGAGTTGAGCTTTCTATTACTTTCTATCTAATAGTTTTTCTATTTTACAGTTTCTACAGTATTTCTCTCAGCCTCCCCATTCTTTTCCTTGATGCACAAGATTTCTTCAAAAATTTTAAGCTTTAAAAATTTTAATTTTAGAGTGGGCTTTTCAATTCCAAGAAAAAGTCTTAACTTTAATGTATCATATTTCTAACACCCCCTCGTGGTTACCATGGTGCTTTCACCAGTGCACTCAAGTCTTAGCAGACTTGGACAAATGAATCCCCTCCACAATCTCCACATTAGAATCCCTTGGGAAATAATGGTTTGTGAAAGTCTTTTCCAACATCCAGGTTCAATTTCAAAGTATTTAATTCTATTGCAGTAAAAGCTCTGCTTTGTTCTACCTACTTTGTGTATTTTACTTGCCTAAACATGGTCTTGGTATTAGGATTCCTCAACCACATTCAATTTGCGTTATAATTTTTCTTTATTTTTGTTTCTTATTTCACATCACATCCTTCGTTCTAATTATTATACCTTATACACTACACCACATTCACTTTTTCTGCATTTCATTTGTGCAAAGTTTTAAGCATTAAATTGAATTGCATCTAAACTTACGATTGTGTTCAACTACACATCATGATAGTGGATGACTTTGGGGGTACTTTAGAGTGTTGGAACTAGAAATAATTGAAACATCTGTACATCCTAAGATTCATAGAATTCAACTTGTGCTATCACAAAATTCATTGCTTGTCTTGGTGCCTACAAGAGCTGCCACATACAACATCAATGTGACAACCATAAATTCTATATTGAAGCTCAGTGTAGGACAATATAGAGAGCTCTCTACATTCTAAAAATGGTTAATGCAAAATCATGTAAAGCATGTGCCATATATAATAGTAGATGAGATTAGTTTTGTTGGTGATTGGGTGTTGTTGAACATTTATATGAGATTAAATAAAATCTTTCCATAAAAATCAAAGTGACATCTTTGGAGGTAAATTGATAATACTATTAGGAGATCTTGGTTAGCTTCCTTGAGTATTAGGTGTGGTACCACACACTTTAAGAAATCTATATATTCCATGGTTTCAAATATCATTCCAACCTTCTTCACTCTAGATGTAGTCTATTGATAAAAAACATTGTTAGAGTTTAGTTTTATGTCTTCTTGGACAACTCTAATTTTATAAGGATCTCCTAGATCATGAAAAAACTTAACATATGATTCATTAATTGAACAAACTCTTAATTATACACCTTTCATAATTACATTGTTTGTATTCAGAAATCTCTCATGGTATTTAATTAACTCATTATGAATGTCTTAGTTATAACATATTCTTCTTGGCTACATCCTTATGATGCTTGCCTTTGATTATCACTTATGATAAGTCTTTTGGAAATTTTCCTAATTAGTAAATTTTATGTGGGTTGGGCTCTCATGGTCTCCTTTAGCAATCCACAGCTTGGTCTATTATGGACTACTACCTCATTTGCAGCCTATCCTTCTTTGTAGTTTTGATGGTCTTCTCTTTCTCTTTAGAAAACTAGACTAGTTTAAAAATGGCTCACATTGGATCTTTTCCTATTTGAGAAACTGAATCCCTTTTCACTTATTCTATTTACGAGTAACTTGTTAATATTTTTGGTTCCTTGGAAGGTCATTACAAATTCAATTAATCATAACAACTTCTATATTTCATTATACTTCTTGTTGCAAACTATTTCCATTACTTTGGACATATATTTGTTGTTCCTTGGTGCCTTGATTCTGATTCTGATTGACTTCTACATGATGCTATGTTCAACACCTTCTTCAATGATTTATCATTACTTGCACTTACTATCTAATTGGTCTCCAATGTTCTTGATTAATTTTTCTTCTTCTTATTCCATAATTGATTGATGGTTGCTTACGTTTCATGGAAAAGTCAAGACGACTTACAAGATATGAGTCACACCTTTTTGTTATTACCTGTTTGTAAGTGGTTATGAATAATCTTGATTAGTTACAAAACTAATAATTGTATATCATGTTAGGATCATATTCTAACAACGTGATGATAGAAGAGGAAATGGAGATAGGGTAGAGGAAGTAACAGTTGGTTGAAGTTTAAAAGTAAGACTTCCTTCTCCTCATCCATAAGTTTTGTATGATTTAAACATTAGTTTTGTTACTCACCCAGTAATCATTTTTGAATGTAGATCCTCTCAACCACACTATAGAGAGATATATATAATATATCTAGGCTAGTTGAAGTTAGTTTTTTAAAATGATGTTATGTGGATCATGGAATAAATAAAGAGGCATTGCAGAGAGTTAACATATATGACTTGGTAAAACATAGCCCACAAAATGCCATTTAAGGAAAGATGTCAGAATCTTTCTTTCTTTCTTTTTTTTTTTTGATTTCACCAAATTCACTTCACTTCATGTATGCAATATTGATATTCAAATCCCTCAAGGTAAGGCCAAGTTTTTGATAGTGGCATTCATCACATTTACTTTAGGTGACCACCAAAATGTGGTATGTAGTAGCTTTAATTGCCATGATAATGATTGTTTATTTTTTTCCCACAAATAAACTCTAACACATAATTTTGATCGTATCTTAAAAGAGTGAACTTCATTCATGCAATGCTTAACATCTTAGCAAATTAAAGTATAGAATTAGATTGTTTGGAAGAAAATGTTGAATGGTAATGAGAATGTTAATTAGAATGATGAGGGAGATGAAATAGAGTAAGAAAGTGATGAGATAGTGGAGAGACTATTTATTTAAAACATTAAACTTCAAGAACATCTGAATTCATCAATCATCTAAAACTTATTCACTCATTAGGATTATTTTCTTACTATACATGAAAGAGAAATGATCTCCTCCTATAGATAGAAATTGCTCTCCATAGACATTGCTAACACTTTATTCTTGATTGGCCTCTACAACTATCTTATGAGGCTAAGTTTGCCTTGCACATTCTTTTCAAAAAATGCCCTTTTTCAAGTGTATTTACGGCCATTTTCAAGTACATTTATCTATCAAATAATTGATTTAATTTTTTAAAATATAGAAGACTCATGGGCTTCCATGCCTATTTTTAATTATTTTATCAAAATTTTCCAAAAAAAATACATTGCAAAATAATCATAACGAATAGAGACACCTTAGATTTTTTAATTCATTAGATTACTACTTTTGTACTCTACATTGCTAACATTGTTAACTTATCTTTATCTTATCAAGATAAAATTTTTCACTTCTCATCATTGTATGAAGAATCAAGTTACTAGACATACCATCCTTTTGGTGATTGATACTTGTGCACAATAATTTTCACATGGTTTTTTACTTTTCATAGGAACCTTAACATGAATTTTTACCATAGACATGCATGAATAAAATGCTTGTTCATCCTTCCAATATTCCAACCATTAAATGTAATTTCCCTCATGCATCACATTCAACTTAAAATTTGAATCCTCAAAGTAGGAGTCACAAAAAAAAGGTGTTAAATTTTCATTGTAAGTATCTCTATCTGCATGTTATGGTAGTTGATGACTTTGAAGAAGACAATGAAAAATATGTTGTACTCCATCGCTCATGAAATCTCAATTTCCTTCCATTCCACACATCATCAACCATGACAAGCCCTTCATTATCCATTTCAAAGAATCAAAATTTTTCCAAACCAACCAACACCTCAACTTTGATTTATAACATATTTAACCTTGTTAGGGTATCTATTATTAGTTAGATTGTTAGTTTTAGGTTTAAACTATCTTCATGTTGTAAGGTGATGGGACGCAATATCACGTACATAATATCACGGCTGTCACGATATCGCATCCCTCGAGATATCAAGTACACGATATTGTGTCGTCCCCTGCGATATCACGTACGTGATATCGTGGTGCGCTGCCAAGTCTATAAATAAGAGGCGGACCTCCCTTGTTTTCGATCCTAAGCTAGATATTAGTGAAACTCTAGCAGTTTTCCCTCTCAAGAGATAGAATATTTTCCATGTGCCCATAGTAGGAACTCTAGAGTGAACGGATCTTTATTCGAGCAGACATTGTACCTAAACACATGTTTGTGTACGGCAATAAAGATGAACTTCTTGGATAAACCTTGTAGTGCATAGAATAGGCTAATTAGGATTTTATTACTGTTATTTATTATTAATCATTTATTGCTTCATTAGTTTATTAAATCTTTCTCAACCCTTCTCTCCTAGTTAAGTGCCTTAGTATGCCTGCTTCGAGCACATGCGTTACACTTGGTGATCCCAACAACGATTAGCGTTTGGTAGCCAAGGTTGCATTGGTTTAGGGTGTGAATGGTAAGTGGGAAAGGATGCTGATGCTAGGTTAATTAATGCTTATTTAGTTAGTTAAAGTTAGTCAATTAGTGTCTTCAACCCTTCACCTCAATACCATAGGAGATAAAATAGAAAAGATATAGAAATCATATACCTCGAACTTACTTAATCATACATCATGAAAACTATAAGTAAGTCTGGGAAGACAATGAATAATTAACCTTAAGTATTCCATGAGGTGTGTAGGCACTTAGTCTGTGGAATTCGACTGGATCGTGCGTGTAACACTCGTATTCGTATGGTTGAGTGTTGGGATACCTCGCCACTCATCATTGGTGCCGTTGTTGGGGACTAAGTGTTTGTGCACTAAGTACAACATAGGAAATTATCCACATTATTGGGAGATTAAAAAAACCTTATGGTTAATTAAACAAAAATTTATATAATGGTTAAATACCACACCGATAAGACACAATCTCTTCTTCTTCTTCTCATAAGAGCAATACACCACCTAGGGATTATACAAGAAATAGTCAATAATCAAAAATACATAACTGAAATCCACTGCTAGTTCCTCAATAGTATTAGATAGTATATACTCATCCTGATGAGTAGCTACCAGATTTTACCTTTATCCTCCATCAAGAAGAATAGTTGCGATAGAGAGACTTGCAAGGTAACATAGTGTTACCTCTGGATTGTGCAGTCCCAAACATGCTCCTTTGTGCTCTTGCACAGATCAACATGACCAAATTATATGCTGAATATGTTGTGCCAGATTTTGACATGAGGGATTATTATCCCACAACTGCACAACGTATAAGGGACTCAAGGTAGGAGAGCCAACATACATTGTTGAAGGGCAAATAGGTCCCACACATTCTAAGTGAAATTGGAGATGGTGAACCACTTATAACAGGTTCTCTATTGAAGGATGTTCCCCCTCCTAACACTAGTGAGGAGGTTGGGTATCAGAACCTACGCTCTATGATACACAACCCTGGTTCTGATCCCCGTGAACACCAACTGTTCACTGAGGAAACAACAACACATGACAAGGATGGGCACTTTGATCGTCATCACGATCGAGGCCATAGTAGCAGAAGAGAAGGCAAGAAGCATCATCATGGTGATGATTCTCATTCTTCTTCCCTTTCGTCACACCACTCACCCTCTCCTTCCACATCTGGGCATAGCCACAAAGAGCAAAACAGTGAGGATACAGGTAGACAAAACCAGAGACCTTGATGAAAGAGTCGAGAGAGAGGACAAGGGCATGAACGAAGGGAAAGTAGGGAACAACATAGACATCATAGACGTCATGAAAGAGATGATCATGATGAACCCCTACTTGCCACTTGAAGTATGCTAAATATCACAGAGGTAGTAAGAATTCCAACAAGGCATTTAAAAGATAGTTGGATCAAGCGCTTAGACATGAACAACATGCCATGCTTTGAAGGTGGATACAAAGTCGATCCACAACATCATTTACAAGAATTCCAGGATGCCTACACCTTGCAAAACATAGAAAATGAGTGGTAGAAACTAAATTTTTTCCCTAGGACACTCATCAAGGAAGCAGAGAGTTGGTACTGGTCCTTAGAGCCGAAAACCATTAGGAGATGGAGTATGATGTTAGAACTCTTCAATGATAAATATTAAACATACTTCAGAGTGTCTAACCTGCATAAACAGATCCAAGGATGGAAGCAAGGCAATCATGAACCCTTGGATGCTGCCATGGGCCAGTACTATGCATTGCTACATTATTGCTCAGGCCATGGTTACGCACAGCGGGACCACCTTTACCACATCGTAGATGGGCTAAGGTATGAAACTAGGAGAACCCTTGGGACTTGTGCCCAAGGAAGACTATCAAAACTTAGATCCCATGAGATTCATCACTTGTTGGAGCAAGTAGCCAAAGAAGAAGGGGAGCTATGAAAAAGAGAAAGTGTGGAGGAATACAACTGTGATCCTTCCCTCCTAAAGAGGGGAGTGAAATTCTGCAATGAAGAGTGTGAGTCACCACTCAAAAAGTTGATGAATAGAAAAACCTTGCCAATTCAAAAGCTAACAATGGAAGTATCGGCTAAGGTAGATGAAGTGTGGAGCTCCTTAGATAGTAATATTGAAATTGTCCTAAAGATTTTCCAGGAGTCTAAGGAGGAACAAAGTAGTGACAAGGACAAGAGAAAGCAGAGAGATTGAGGCCCTGCACGTGACAAGGGTAAGGGGAAAATAACTATCTCAAATGAGGTTGTAGATTCAGACACAGACGATGATGGTGGATGTGAGATTTGCCATTATGACCATCCTAAGGAATGTTGTCCAATCATCTCACATCTACAAGAGTTTGGGGTATATGCACTTAACCCAAGACTTAATAAATCACAAACACCCCGAAGGTTACCTTATCCCTAAGGTAACCCAAGATAGTTCCATCAACCGTTAATGTGCTATCCAAGTGGAAGTCCACCACAACCCATCAGACAACATCAGCAGTGGCAACACCCACAGTTATGGGGGATGCCACTGCCAAGACAGCAATACCCTTATTGGAAACCAGACCCGTATGGATACTACGTGCAATAGTTGATTTCTCCAAGTGACTCCATGGATCACACAACTCCCCAACGGCACTACCAAGTTTAGGAGTATTTTAGAAGGACTCCTTCTCCTATGGGAGACACTCCACACATGTACCATCCTCCTAATCCATCTGCCTCTCTTCCACCGGTAGTTCCCATACCACCCGCTCCAACAATGCAAGGGAAACTCCCCACTCAACCACAACAACGCAATGCTACGAGAGCCATAAACATTCAACTTGCTACTGGTTCTGACAACCATAAAAAGAAAATACCTTTCTTTAGAACCAAAAGCCTAGACAAGCTCTCACCACAAGCGGTTGAGTCTATGTACGCTCCTCTGACAAAAAAGACTTTGGAGCTCCCTTCCATCCAACAACAGAGCTTCACACATATGGTTATGTTAATGCATACCATAACCGACTGGATAAAGGTAGGCCACCTTCCTAGGAAACGCTTTGATCTTGGAAGCCCCTTCATCTATTTACAAGTCACCGGGAACAAACCACATAAGGCTCTTCTTGACTTAGGTTTTAGAGTCAACTTAATCTCACAAGAAATGTATCAAACTTGGAACCTGCCCCAACTTAAGAAGAACAACATTCAACTAGAGCTAGCTGACCAGTCCATCACCATTCCCTTAGGATTGGTGGAGGAGATAGTTACCACTGTGTGTGGTTGGTCCTACCCAGCTGACTTCCTGGTGATAAAAGTTAATAGTGACAACGGGGGCTTCCCAATTATAATAGGAAGGCCATGGCTAAGTACAATAGATGCGTATCTAGGGATCTGCGATCTTTCCTTAGAGATATCTAAGGTAAACATTATGGAAAGATCGAGAAGAAGAAATTTCTATGCATCACATACAGTGACTCAGAGGGTGATGACATGAAAGAATGTTCAACATCTCTTTCATGTATCGATGTGTCCAAGAAACACAAATTCAAAGGTGCCTATATGTAGCAACCACACAAATAGTGGACACCCCATGGTTGATAGCTACTAGAAAGAGCAACCCAATATGCATGAAAGGAATTGAGGAAATAACTCATGTTAACAACAAAGGCATAGACACATTGGAATATGAGCATCGCCAACTTCCACTCCTTAATCTGAGAACATCAGTGGGGAGAAGTTGGGCACTTTTACGAAATTCAAATAGATGTTCATTATTTTGGTTCTCTTCCTTGCAATTCAATCATGGGGGAGATGACCACCTATGCTGATCATTGGAGGCCCTCAACTCTTTAACATTTTTAACACATTTTTGTTTTACACATTTTTTTATAGATTTCTTTAACTTTTTTTATTTTTGTTTTACAACATCGTTATACTTTTTTATTTCTTTGTATGTGTATGTGTGTTTTATCCATCCTGTAAGTTTGTCACCCAATAAGTGCTCTTCATGATGGTATGAACTATTTTTCTATTTGATTTCTAATGTTGGTTTTTACCTTTAAGTTATGATGTTGATACTAAGGTATGTTTCTTTTGATATGGCAGGCAATGAGTTCACTTCATCTATCCATCCACAAAATTCTATGGTCTTTCTTGGCTTGGAACTGTACAGTCCCCTTCTTCAATAATAAGAACATTAACAAATCGGTGACTGGGCATTTCTCAAACTAAGGAAGGACTCAAGGCTTGAAAAGGGTGTGACTTCAAGGGAACTTGATGCATTTGTGTTGGCTGTTCTCTTGGGTGCTTGGATGTTGTCTTCTTGAGTTTTCTTATCGTTTCGATGTTACTCAAACATCGGGAAGCTGAGTTAAAAATAAAAATAACAAAGTCTTTGCATGGTGTGGTTCCCATGAAAAATACAAACACATAAAACAAAAAAAAAACAAAAAAAATGGTGGGAATTCAAAGCACACCCCTTAGATGGAATAAATCCTTGGGCTACAACCACTGGTTATGGAACTCAAAATTAAAAGATTTCCTCTAACTAAGGCCCCACTTGATTCCCTTTCTGTCCTCCTTTGTTTCGTCGGAATGGTGGTGGCTCTTGAGGAAGGCATTCTTGTTATTCAAGTGGATGGATTGGCTGAATGCATTGATGTGAAGTCACTAGATGTGGTTTGTTTGAGGTCAAAGTTGGAATGAGATTTACCAAGTCACATTAATCATGAAACACACAAGGGGCTGTACACCACCTTGTTTTTGGGATTTCATTCCATTCTCTTCTCTCCATCCTTATCTTCATTGTTCACATCGTTGATAGTTGTATCATTAGTGTATATCTTGGTAGATGCATTGTTTTCTTTTTGATAAATTCTTACAGGTAAGACTTTACCTCTTGTTTTGAATAACATTCCTAGAGCCTATAGACTCTTTGAATGTGGGTTTGCCAGGGCATTATGGGCATGAGCCTGCTTTGGGGAGGACCCACTGGAATTCCTCTTTGGTGCATCCGTTAACTTCTTTCCCTTAACATTTTTGCAATCCAGTTTGTTTTTTTCATTTCCATCTTGACATCCATTTCATCGATGTCCTAGTTGTCTCTTTTTCTTTCTCTTTCTTATTCCTTTTCCTTTTCAATTCTCTCACTATTGAGGGTTCATGATTAGTCATGGGGGTACGGCCCCCAATTTTTTGATTTTCTCCTAGCCCCTACACCTTCGGTAGTCATCATTAATATATCTCCAGATCCATATCAGCCATACCACAGCTCAGCCAATGAACTTTCACTAAAGTAAGGTATCAATTACATGATGATTCAATCACCCTTGCTAATATAAGACTATGTTGTGTGTGTAGATGGAAATCATGCAACAACGGATTGGATCTAGAGGAAGCACTTGGAATGGAGCTGTGTTGAAGTAGCTATGCAAGGAGCAAGATCGATGGCGTNTCTTCTTGATATTATTGTAAGGAACTTGAGGATGAGTTTTCATTTAGTCATGGGGATATGATAGGATACGATATCATATCGACGGCCGTTGCGATATTGTATACGCGATATTGCGGCCGATGTGATATCGCATCCCTCATGATATTGCGTCGTCCCCCACGATATCGCATACGCGATATCGCAGTGCGTTGCCAAGTATATAAATAAGAGGTAGACCTTCCTTGTTTTTGATCCTAGGCTAGATAGTAGTGAAACTTTGGCAGTTTTCCCTCTCCAGAGATAGAATATTTTCCATGTGCCTACAATAGGAACTCTAGAGTAAACAAATCTTTATTTGAGCAGACATTGTACCTGAACACATGTTTGTATATGGAAATAAATACGATCTTCTTGAATAAACCTTGTAGTGCATGGAATAGGCTAATTAGGATTTTATTACTATTATTTATTATTTTTCATTTATTGCTTTACTAGTTTATTAAATCTTTCTCAACCCTTTTCTCCTAGTTAAGTGCCTTAGTACGCCTACTTCGAGCACGTGCGTTACGCTTGGTGATCCCAACAATGATTAGCGTTTGGTAGCCAAGGTTGCATTGGTTCAGGGTGTGAATGGTAAGTGGGAACGGATGTTGATGCTAGGTTAATTAATGCTTAGTTAGTTAGTTAAAGTTAGTCAATTAGTCTCTTCAACCCTTCACCTCAATAGCATAGGAGATAAAATAGAAAAGATATAAAAATCATATACCTCGGAGTTACTTAACCATACATCGTGAAAACTACAAGTAAGTTTGGGAAGACAACGAATAATTAACCTTAAGTGTTCCATGAGGCGTGTAGGCACTTGGTCTACAGAATTCGACTGGATCACACGTGTAACACTCATATTCGTATGGTTGAGTGTTGGGATACCTCGCCACTCATCATAAGGGTTTCTATGTTAGGAAAATTATTCTTAGCATGTTGGCTGAAAATACCAAAAGCGAAAGTATGTAATATGTTGAAATAACATGTAATTGCTCATACCTAATTTGACCATGATTAATTATGGATCATAACTCCATAATTTTGATTTTATCCAATGCATTACATTATGACCACTATATAAGTAGATGCTTGGGTAGTCTTATGAACACATCTTCACCATTTCAAAGGATGTGTAAGGCATAATTCAAGTTGTAGTATCTTCTTCTTATGAAAGCTTGATCTAAGCTTGTTGTAAGTTTTTTAAAAAAGAAGACTTGGATTTCTAAGGCTTACTAGGAGTTGGAGCCATTGCTTGGGTTTTTGTAGGCTTTCCCTAAGAGAATTTCTTGTATTCTTGATGCATTTCTTCCAATTTCATAATTGAATTTCTATTTCTACCGCTTGCTATTGCTTTATTATCTTGATTAATTGAGGCATAAATAAACTAATTGGTATCAGAGCAAGGTTCATTTGATTCTCGGGACTCTTATCTCATTTAGTGCATTGTGGTGGCTAGGAATGCTAAGTACAAGGAAGAAATAGAAAAGTTTAATGACAGCAACTACAATCTATGGAAGCTTAGGATGGAAGATTTGGTGGTTAAACAGAAACAAGATGTATGCATCATTATAATTAAACTAGAGAGCATGAAAGCTAAAGAATAGAATTAGTTGGATTATGGGCTTTGGTAATAATTCGTAAAGGTATTTCTAATCCTATATTTATAAATTTGCAAGATGAAAATATTTCAAAACGATTATGGGATGCTATTGGTAAGATATATCAATATAGTTCTTACTCAAATAAATTGCATCTTAAAAGGTAATTATTGTTGTTAAAGATGTCTAAAAATAATACTATTGCATTTCATCTTACTAATTTCAATACTATTGTGAGACAACTACAATCAATTGGTAGTATGATTGAAGAAGAAGATTAATGTATTGCCTTGTTACAATCACTTCTTGATTCATGTGAAAATATTGTTCAAAATATTACTAGTACAAGTACCTCTTTAAAGTTTGATGAAGATGTAGGATGGATGATAATTGAAGAGCTTCAAAGAAAGTTTTCTAAGCCTACATCTACTGAAGCATTGGTAATTAAAGGACTAGGAAAACAAAAATAGAGCAAATCCTTTAGTAGGAATAATTCTAAATTCAAGAAAGTTGTTGATGATGCTCCCAAGAGAACACCAAAGTGTTAGAACTATGGGAAGCATGGCCACTTCATGAAGGATTGCAAATGTCTGAAGAAAAAGGAGAAAGATGCTAGATCTAGTTCTTCTAAGAAAGATGTTGATGAAGAAATACTAGACTTATGTGAAATCATAATTAGAGGTAATTCTAATTGTAATTACTGGTATATTGATTCAAGTGCTTCATATAGCTTTATGCATAAAAGAGAATGGTTTTATGAATACCATGAAACTATATCTGCTATTTTCTCTCTTGGGAATGATGAAACATGTGCTATTGAGAGATATGGTAAAGTAAAATTATCTTGTAATGGTAGAATAATTAAAATTCCTAAGGTATATCATGTCCTTGAGCTGACCAAAAACTTATTATCTATGGCTAATTTTGATAATTTTCAGCTGTTTGTATTATTTGGAAAAAAGAGATGTAAAATTTTTCAAGGAAAATCCATCATAGCTAGAGGATACAAAGAAGGAAGTGGGAGACCATATCAACTAGATGATGTTATAGTGGCTAATAAAGCTAAATTCTTTCATGCATAGAAAGAGAAGTTCGCCATACATCTATGGCATAGAAGACTTGGGCATGTGGGATAAAAGTCCGTCCAAATTCTTCAAGAAAAAGGTATAATTGAAGTTAATGTGCAAGGTTATTTACCACTTTGTGAACATTGCTTGAATGGAAAACAACATTGTTTGAGCTTTCCTGCAAGTACTCAAAGAGCTAAAAGCACATTGCATCTAGTTCATAGTGATGTGTTTGGTCCTATTTTGGTAACTTCACTTAGCAATTCTAAATATTATGTCTCATTCATAGATGATTATTTTGCACAAGTATAGATTTACTTCCTAAAATTTAAATACAAAGTCTTTGATAAATTCAAGGAATATAAAGCTCTTATTGAGAACCAATTTGAAAAAGTAATTAAAACCCTTAGAACAAATAATGATGAGAAATTTTTTTCAAATGAATTTAAAAGGTTTTGTAGGACTTATGGTATTTTTAGGCAAAAGAGCATTCTAGGCACTTCACAGAAAAATGGAGTTGTAGAATGGATGAATAG
This sequence comes from Gnetum montanum, assembly GCA_015680685.1. Taxonomy (NCBI): domain Eukaryota; kingdom Viridiplantae; phylum Streptophyta; class Gnetopsida; order Gnetales; family Gnetaceae; genus Gnetum; species Gnetum montanum. Next base: position 180,773 of record MNCI01035156.1, read on the forward strand.
TACACTTTTGGAATGAGCTCGGTGTATGATCACTGATGCTAGTCTCAAAAAGAAAATTTGGGTAGAAGGTATGATGACAACTTGCTATCATCACTAGATGGAAGAATCCCATAAGAGATAAGGTCTAGTATGAAAGCTTCATTGGATTATTTGAGAGTATTTGGGAGCATAGCTTATTGTCATGTGCCTAAAGAATCTAGATCCAAATTGGATTATAAATCCTATAAATATATTTTTCTTGGATATGACCATGGTGTAAAAGGATATAAGTAATGGAATCCTAATACTAAAAAAATCATGTATGGCAAAGATGTGGTGTTTATGGAAATATCTCAACCTGATATGGCTAAAGAAAATGTTCCAAAGAAAAGCTCATTATAATATTGACCAGGAATTACTTAAAGAAAAAGTTGGTGATGAAAATAATGATAGGAAAGATTCACCTTAAGAAGAATATTAGCCATTGAGAAGATCAATTCAGGTAATATGAATACCTAAGTTTAGCCATAAAGAGTGTTTTCTTAGCTTTTTTATATTTAAAATTTCTTTCTATGATAAGCTCATTCATGTTCTCATTCTTTGCAAATGTCAATTAGATCTTAGAAAATAATAATCTATTGCATTTAATTAGTTTTTGATCTAGAACCATAACCTCATCCATGTTTAGAACTCTATCTATGCCTATAATTATACCTACTTTGTCTTAGTGGATCATTGGCTTCTTTAGTGTGAACAACTTGTATAATGTCATCACTAGAAAGATCAAGCTATCATCTAATTAATACTTAGTTCTAAAAGCAAGATCATGATCTCAGCCTTGACCATGACCACTTTTACATCCATGTATAGTTTGCAAGATATTATCTTGCAAATAGAAAATAATCATAATATTCTCACCATTTTATAAAATACCAATATCAAGACTTATTATGATAGGACTTATTGTGAACTTGATTTTCAGAGCTCATTCATGTTCACAGTTTGTCTAGGAAGCATTTCTTTTATTTAGGTTTAACCCCTTAAATTTGAATCTTATGATTATAAATAATACTCCAAGGAGCTAGTATGCTAGAGTTATCCTAAATCTAATTTACAAATCCATGCTCATGTCCTTAATTATAATTATTCTTCTCTTAGGATTTAACTCAATTTCATGATGTTCCAAAAGTATGTTTTTCTTGTATGATTTTCTTAGTTATTTCTAATGTATTCTTTATGAAGCATTCTCTTATTTTAATCTTGCTAATTCAATAGGATCTCCTATTTCATGTGCCTCTTTCCTTTGATCTCTCAATCATTGTTTTCTATCACGATTTAATGCATGTTCTCACTCTTCCAAGCTCTGATTCATTTGCATAAGGAAAGATTGTTTAAATAGACTTCCTTTCATTCTTCTAGATAATTGTAAACTAAAAATTTCTTTTGATGTTGATGGATGTATAGTAATGGCATATATAGTGGACTTGTAAGAGGGACAATTTATAATTTTTATAAAATTCTAGAAATAAAAAGTAAGATACTTAAAAGAAATATCTATTTTTAGCTTTTAAAAATTTAGATTAGCTTCTCAAAATAATTAAAAATCAAAATTATTTTTAAAAGATAAAAAATTAAAAATTAAGAGTTCAAAGTTATATGTTTTGAAGAAGATGTGAAAATTTACTTTAATGTTGATGGATATGTAGGCATGACATATATAATGGACTTACAAGAGAGATATTTTATAATTTTTTTGATTTTACAAAAAAGAAGTTAGGTACCTAAAGACATATCTATTTATAGCATTTAGAGATGCATATTGAGTTTCTCACTATCATGCAAAAATGTTCTTTCATATATCTATAAAAGTACCCTCATGAATCACACATTTTGATGTATGATTCATGGTCATAAATGGTCTTTAGAATAATATAACCATTAAATAATTGAAAATTTTGAAGTAGACATGAACCTCTAATCAAATACAAATGTAGCCTATCAACCATGATTAGAATCAACAATGGTATAAATCAATTAGGATGAATTTAATGACTAATTTGATGAAACACAAGCAATGTGAATAAGATCTAAGTGATATGAGTATATTTAAAACAAAGAGGAAATATAAAATAGATAATAGATAATATACAAATATGTGAGAAGGATTTTGAATTTTTCATTCCCAAAATAGAGAGTACTTTACTAGATAAATTAACAAAGTATGTCTCCTAAGGAGGGCTAAGAGCTACAATGGAATGTAATACAAATTTTAGATTGAAAATTAATAATTTGCACTAAGCTCATGAGAAAATAAAAGGTTTAATAGATGAATCTTGATCTCTTATGGGTTTAAGGATGTTTGGAGGATCTGTTAGTAGTATTTGAAGTTGATTTGAGGATCAAATAGGATCATTTTTAGTGGTTGCCCCATAGGTGACACTAGTAGGTGATGTGGTGATATGCTAGCCTTAGTAATGTCAACACTAGCATTCACATTCTTGCATGTAATGCTAATGATGCAAGTGTCAAAACTAGCCTCATGGACTATAGATAATGCTTGAATGACCATGAAGCACATATGTAATGTAGTTGATACAAATGTTGATACTTGAGATTTCTTAAAACTTGAAAATGTGTCCTTGGGTCTTAATAAATCCTAGAATTAATTCTAAAAACAAGTATTTATAGGGTTAGGATTTTCCAAAAACATCCAAAGTTCAAATTTGTTCACTCAAAGTTTACTTCTGGCAACTCAAACTATATGCCATGGGCAAGTGACATGGGTGACATAGGTTAATACTAATGCTAGCATGAGCATCATCTACATCAATACATCTCAATTCTTTGCACTCTAAATTATCAATTTGATGCCCTAAGAATTATTATTGGCACTTGAACTAATTTTGAACATCATTAGGATGATGTCAAGTAGGAATTAAAGGTTACATGATTTTCAAAGTATCATCTAGAGTTGAGGTTTTTCATGATGCTAAATAAGTAATAACATCAGCATTACCTAAGCATCATGAAGTCAAAACATGTTACTTTGTGCCTTCAAGGATGTCTAGGATCATGAAGGCTAAAATACATTACCTTAGAAATAATTCACATTAGTCATGGGAGTCTTAATAGAGGTAAAATTAATGTTAGAAGAGAAGGTTTTGCATGATAATGTAGTCTTGCGACAATTGGCTTCTAAAAGCTATTAGAAATATTGAAACTAATCTTTATTTCTTGGAACATGATTAGGAACACCTTCTAGGGGTATTTGAAAGTCCTAAATACTACTAAAGATGATGATTTTGAGAGAATTTATGCACATTCTAGAAGGATGTAACAATATCAAAACCACACTTGGCTAGTTTGCTAAAGTAGTAAAAAAAAAAAGTGGCTATAAAATTGTTCCCTCCTAATTAATTTTGTTGAGATGTTGTAGGATCCATAAAGAAGAGAATGAATGATGATTTAATGATGTACCTACAAAGAGAGAGGTGGAGAACAGAAGAAGAATGAGGGAAGAATGTTAGGATATCATTAATACACCAATAATGAGAATGATGTTGTACTGCAGAGAGGAAGCATGACTAAATCCTATCCAAAAGATTACTAAATGGAGAACATTAAAGAGTATAGTGATTACTAGTAGCCATGCATAACATCATTATCAGAGGAGTCAATAATTCCATTACTTAGGCCTGCAACTAAGTAAGATAGCTATGTTATGGAATTTGCCTATCCAACTCGATCATCAAAAAAATTGAATATAAATTGATATAATCATAGGTAGATAGAGATAGGATCACCTTCATTATCTACAAGAACAAACAAATCTAGGACATTCACACTACCATTACCACCATTGCAATGCATTACCACTGAGGGAAGAAATACTTCCAGGATCAAAGGTTGTTAACATAATATCTTCTATACTTTTGGATTGGTTAAGATCAACTCCAAGTGATAGGAAGATACATTCAAGCATGGTCCTAGAATTGATCCTACCTCTCCCAATTAGATTTTCTATGGAAATGATCAACTCAACCAAGAGGAAAAGTTTAATGGTAGAAGCAACCATCCATTCAAGATAGATCACAAAACTACCGTAATAATCAACAATTACCATACACTAATATAAACTAGCTAAATTCCATTATGATGTCCTTGATACTCTTATGGCTCTTGATGGCATCCATAATGTCTACCTCATGGTTCACCCATCCAATGTTCTAAAGCATCACATTAATGGCAATAACAACATTCACAAGCCTGAAAATTGATGTAAGAGATCCTAACATGTCAACAATTGCTGCTATCACACCAACATTCAAGGAAACACTATAATGAATGCCAAAAATATAATTTTCATTTGAGTAAATGTTGACATTATTGGAAGGCTTTTATTGGAGACAAAATCAAATAATTTAGTGTGATCTAATAAAACATCTCTTCCTAACTTCTACAACATGGTAGAACCTACATAATCATAATTAAGAATAACATAATGTATCAAAAGTTTGAACTCTAGCCATTATGAAGAGATTTCTAATATCATTCTTTGGTGCCACTCTATTTGCTACATTACATGTTGAATTAGGCTAACTATCCTATAAGCAATAACAAAATTAGAAAATATGAGATCCAAAAAATATTATAATACAAGAGTTGTGCTTCATCTTACCTATATCATCTTGCATGTCATAAGAATTCTAAATTACTATTGGATCCTATAGTACATGTAGTAGATTATTTAGCCTCATTTTCAAATTGAACATTTACAAACTATATTTGAATGTGTTCTTCCATGTAACACTTGATATTGGATCCTTGATATTAGGGCATAAGCTTTGATGTTAGATATTTGATATTGCTCTCACATGCTTACCTATCAATAAGACACTTAGGTGCATGGTCAAAGAACTTTTCATTCCAACATTAGGTAGACTCTTGTAGTTTGTTTTCATAGCTTAGTGATAGAGAGTGAATTCTTGCAGTGTGATGTTGAATAGTTGTCCAGATTATTTATTTAACTAAAGTGTACTTGACCATAGTTCATGATAGAAATAAAGATCGAGATTTATTTTCATCATTGCAGTATCCACTTGGCTTTATTATTTACTTAGCATAATTCTTACTATTTTTCTAGTTTAGTTACTTACATTTCCAAGTACTTTACTTTCTTTGTTCATTAGTAAAATAGAATGAGTGATGAGACGCGACATGCACTGGGCCGCGATATCGCGTCGTTCCCTGCGATATCGCATCCCACCGCCATATCTATAAATAAGAGG
>MNCI01035156.1:192756-209518 GCA_015680685.1 Gnetum montanum
TTTCTTAACCCTTTCCTCTGATAGCATAGAAGATAAGTCGAAAACACCAAAAAAATCACATACCTCAGACTTGCTTAACCATACACCGTGATACTTACAAGCAAGCCTGGGAAGACAACGAACGATTAACCCCAAGTGTTTCTTGTGGCGTTAAGGCATTTAGTCTGCGGAGTTCGACCGGATCGCGCATGTACTCTCGTATTCGTATGGTGGAGTGCAGGGGTACCTTGCCACTCATCAATGAGTGTGATTGGTTTCAAGCATTTAAGTATGATCGTTTGATAACCTAGTAGTGGTTTCACTTGATTTGCTTAGTGGTGAACTCACTTGGTAATCCTAGTAATGGTTACATAATCCCAAGGCATGTACGGCAAGCCAAGAACAAATACTCATCGATTTATGCTAGAGTAGATTTTTTTTAGTTTTCCTTAGACTTAGCACCATTTTCACACTTTACCATTGTAGCTAGGAGATATGGCTAATACAACATCACTTATCATATGCCTCATTGAAAGCTAAACCATACACATAGATTATACTAGCTCCATGTGGGAAGACAATGATCCCAAACTTGGACTAATTACTAGCATATTCACATTGCCTCATCCACGGATTACAATAAAGTTACGCATGAACACTCATATCTTGTATGGTTGAGTGTTGGTTTACTCCACCTCTCATCATTGGCACCGTTGCCAAGGACAAGTCAATGTATGCTTAGTAATTGATTTCACAAAGTTCATTGTACTTGAAACATCAAGTCAAACTTTATAATTCTAAGAAAAGCATAGTTAAAAAAAACATCTTAAAATTACAATATGGCTTCAAAAAAGAATGTAACATAACCTACCAAGAAACTACAGAGAAGTAGTGATAGAATTAAAGAAGAAGAAAATTGGAGTATGCTGATGTAGACCAGGATCACATATGCTCATCACAGTCCTTACTATCTCGATTTCACATTCATCTTTCATCAAGATAGCTAGTTAAGGTGGAGGAATCTTCAAGGAAACATTTTCTACCACCAAAATGTTTAGCATCCCTTATGCTCCAAACTACTCTCAAGGAGATGAAACTAAGTGAAGCAATTGGAGGATATCATAAAGCCAAACACATGACCCAACCATATGAACCTGCTAATGTGCAGTTAAGAAAGGACCATTCCATGGAAGCAAGACATGAACAAGATAAAAGAAAAAATAGTCGATTCTACTATTGTCTTGGAGGAGCTTGATGGAGGCATGTTCATTGTTGAACAACTCTGCCACAATCATGAGTTCAAGTAACAAACACCTATCATTTGATTAGATGAACCTGTTAGGAATAGATCACAGTCCAAATTAGCAAACTAGCTTAGGAAAGAGGCAAAAGAATTAAGGTATAAGAAGGACTCAAGACCAAGAGTTCTTGCTAGATCCCACAAAGATGAACATTAGAGTCATCATAGGAGGAAAAGCTGGCACCATTCTTCTATTGTGTCATCTACATCTTCACAATCATTAGAAGACTTTGATAGAAGGAGAAAAAGGTATAAGGACAATGACAAGGAAGAGAGAAGAGCTCATGATTGTCATAACCATCATGACTATGATTTGGGACATTCTAATTTGGAATATGAAGAATATGAGTAGCACAGATGAAGGGATCACAAAAATCATGAAAGGGATTAGCATAGAAGGGGGTACTACTACAATAGAGCACATGAAGTCAATCGAGACAATGAACCCTTGATGATAACTCACAACATGATCAACATCATAGAAAGTTGTTCACATCCTAACTAGGAACATAAGGGATAACAAAATCAAATGGCTACAATGCTAATCCACAACATCACCTTCAAGATTTCCGCAATGCCTATGACCTACAAAATATAGAAAGTGACTAGCAAAAGTTAAAGCTATTTTATAGAACACTTGTGAATGAGGTAGAAAGTTGGTATAGGTAATTGGAACCTAAATCCATTAGATGTTGAAATACCATGCTGGAACTTTTTAATGATAAATATTAAACTTATTTGCAAGTGTCTAACTTAAGAAAATAGATCCAGGGATAGAAGCAAGGGACTCATGAGCCCCTTGATGCCATAATGAGAAGATCTATTGACTGTTGCATGGATGCCCAAGCCATGGATTTTCACTAATGAAATAGCTTTTACATATTGTAGGTGGGTTGTGGAGAAAAACTAGAAAGACTCTTGGGGTTTATGCCCAAGCCATATTATCAAAACTAACTATGCATCACATGCAAAGATTAATTGAACAAGTTATAAAGGAGAAAGGAGAACTTAAGAAGAGAGAGTCAACTGAGGAATATAACAGAGACTTATCAATTAGGAAGAAAGATGTGTGGCTCTGTGCCAAGCAAGAGGAAGAAAACTTGAAAGATGTTATTTAGAAAAAGACTCTACCTATTCAAAAATTAGTTAATGATATAGCAACTAAGGTAGACAAATTTTGGGATTCAATGGATGAGAAGTTTGGTACAACCCTAAAGATTGTGAAAGAGAAGGTTGAACAAGCAGTTAACAAGATCAGGAAAAGGAAGAAGAAAAGAGTTAATGGATGAGAAAGCTATAAGCACAAAGGAAAAGTTACTACTATTAAAGGGTACATTAACTCCAGTTTAGAGGAGAAGGAAAGATGCAATGCGTGCCAGTATGAACATCCTAAGAGATTATGTTTTGTTATGGTCCACTTGCAAGAATTTGAGGTATATGCACTCAATCCAAGCTTCATCAAAAAATAGATGCTTAGAAGACTACCTTATCCTCAAGGCAATGTCAGGAAAACTTTTTAGTTGAAATATTACTCAATTAGAGACTTCCCTCAACTATAGGAGCAATATTAGTAGCCGTGGAAGTAATCGTTGACATGGGCAATGCCACCACCAAGGCAACAATATCCCTATAGATAGCTAGATTCGTATTGATATTTTGGCCAATATCTAGTGTCACCTAGTAATGCAACTACTCAGACCTCACAGTACTATCCACTAGAATACCATAGATTGATTTTTCCAAGGAAAAACCTAAACTCATATGTGCATCCACAGATAGCTCGTCATTCTAATCAATACCTAAATCCTCTACCACTAGTGCCACCTCCTGTTATGCAAGGGAAAATGCCATCAAAACCATAATAGAGGAGACCTACAATGGTAGTAAACATACAAGTAGAGGATCCTACCAAAAACACTAAGGGCCAAACAAAGAAACATCCCTTCTTTAGAATAAGCCTAGAAAAGGTTGGTAGAGTTAGAACTTCATAAAGACCAAATTCTTCTACATTAGATCCACCTACGAACAACAAGCTTCTGACATTGTTTAACAAAAACATGTAAACTATCATGCTTACAGAAATAGTCATAGACTAGATTAAGGCTAGGCCACTCCCTAACAGTAGAATTGAATTAGGAGTTCTTTGATCTATTTACAAGTAGCTAAAAATCTATCATGCAAAGCTCTACTAGACTCAAGTTTCGAGATGAATTTGATCTCTTATAAAATATATCAAGCATGGAACCTTCCACCATTGCAAGAATGTAATATTAGATTAGAGTTTGTAGATCAATCTATTGTCATTCCCTTGGGATAGATTGGGGACATGGTGACCACTATTAATGGGTGGTCTTATCTAGTAGAATTTCTTTTAATCGATGTGAACAATGAGGATAAGAAATTTTCAATTATCATGGGGAGAGCATGGCTTAGCATAATTGATGCTAAGCTAAGTATGAGAGATCTATCTTATTGAGAAATCTAAGGAGGATAAGCATGGAGCCATACACATGTAGTGAATCCCATGCATTACTACTAAAAGAAAAGGGTGCAATCATGGATTGATCATTCAAGACATCAAAAAAATTATCATGCTAGTCTACAACAATAGTGAAAAAAAAAGTATGTGCAAAGGAAAGAGTAGAGGATACCAAACCAAAAGACACCCTATGGCAATCAACTAAGAACCTTCAACTATCCAAAATATGCATGGAACAATTTGACTCATTTATTAATTTCCATTCTAAGAAAATGACTCCAACTAAAAACCCAAAAATCAAAATACTAAGTCATAATCATATATAAAAAGGGACAGAAAACAAGGACTGAGACAATCAAAAATTAAGTACCATCAAGATCACATGGGATAATAACAGAAAAGTTGAATCAATAAAGATGGTATGTGAACCACTTCGAGTGTATGATCTAGGAGACTTAGGAAGCATTCTCCCAACACTCACCCATGAGTTTAGTCATAGGGAAGACACTTTACCTTGATTTTACAATTAAGAAGTGATTTTCCATTTTTTGTTTATAATTATTTTTACTTTTCCTATTTTTTGATATACTTTTTTCATTCTTTTATATGTTTCACATTTTTTGACATCTTCTTATTCTTTCACATTTTTCATTTCTTAAAATTTTTATATTCTTTAACATTTTTCATTCTTTGATATTTTTCATTCTCTACCCCTTTTTGATATTGTCTTTTTCATACATTTTTTTTATTTCCTTTGTACATCATTTTTGATTGTTAATAAAACACATTCAGAATAAAGGCAAGATGTAGTCCAATAAGGTGAAGATTTTTTTATGTTATCAAGTCATAAGGAACTAATTATTTAAATAGTGAGCCCACACCATCCATTCACCCATTCCATTAATAAGAGGTTCTTACCACAACCATAATGATATTCTTTTCTATCATACAACTAAGAATAAACTTGTGAGCATTATGCCTAGATCGTAAAGTGAAGAACTAAGTAGGAATGAAAAGGGTGTGAGATCAATGGGATTTGTGGATTCTTTTGGATTATCATTGTAAGTTCTATGATGTTGCTAAGGTTGTATTACAACTTTTTTTATAAAAAAAATGGAAGTAAGAGTAAAATAAGTGTTGCCTTGAAAGTTTGACATAGATAAACATAAAACAACACAAAATAAATTTCTAGGGGTCCCACTAGAAAGACATGTTACCCATGCCTGAAGATAGGTGGATTCTCAAAAATCTAAAAATAAAATAAGTGCCATGAATAAAACTCCTTCCTTGGGTAATACACCAAGTGACAATACTCCTTACAACATTAATAGTATTACAGTTGTAATTCAAGAGATGAAATGATGTGATGTCACTGAAATGTAGTCTAAACTTGGTTTGAATCTTGAATAGAAAGGCTAGTGATTACTTTAACTACTAATAAAACACAAGAATTTATTATGGCTATGGTAAGATAACTAATGTCCCATTTTCTACAATCCCTTCTAAGTCCATTTCATCTCATTGTAAGAATAGTCATAACTTGTGGTTTTTGTATAACATAGTGTTATTTTGCAAATTTGGTAGTACTAACATGTGTGTTTTGCTAAAAAAGTATGTGTTACATTAAACTCCTTAAGTGCCTAAGGGAACTTTTAGACATGGTTATACAAGGCCATTACGGCCTCAAGCCTACTTTGGAGAGGACCCACTTGTATAAGTATAGTACCTTATACTTGCCAAGAGATTCCACATCATCTTGAACCTTTCAGCATCAACAAACATTAATAAAACTTCCCATATCATTTACACTATCTATTTTGATAACATGGATTCATTACCCTTTTTATCTATCATATGATGTTTCATAGCCTAAGGTTCCTTCTTTACACACTATTCATGCCAAATTTTAGTTGAAATACACATTAGCTCTCATCCAAGATCCTCTGATTCTACTTTAAACCTTCATAATAGTCATAGAGAATCAATTTTTATCCTCAAAGCTTAATGAAAAATAAGAATTTTTGGGCTTTGTTATTGAGTCTACCTAGATATTAGATTCTCGATATCAAGTCTCATGAAAAACATAAATAGGTGAATACTTAGTAAATTTTTCATCATTCTTCCATTTGAGCTGAAGAAGATTTTTTTCATTTTTCTTCTGTGATCAAGAGCTCTAACCTCCTAGGTTTCCCAAGCCATAACTTGCATGTTATTGCTCCAATTTTCATGATTTTCAAATCTATTTGATCACGGAGTGCTCATCTTAGTCATGGGGGATGCTAGTGAGGAAAATCTATGCCATTTTTTCAAAAATTGCTAAGGCCATAATGTATTTTTAAGGGTAAGTATGATAAAGAAACTTGAAATTTTTAATGAAAGATAAATCATATTAACACCAGAATACTTAAATAATTTTCTTAAGAAACCATAACCATTAATACGAGTTACAAATATGAACAAATTAGACAATTGTGAAGGGTTATAAGAAAATCAATACTTATGGGGTAACTTTTAGAAATTTTTCTAACTTTACAATCACAATAAACTAAGAACTTAATGTAACTAAGGATATGAGTAAGATATGGAAGCATTAAGAATATATGAGAATACCTTAGTAATTCTAAATTCTTGATTAATTGCAAAGAGTCCCAAAGAGAGGCGCAGAAGGAGGACCCTCACAAGACGTAAGCAAACAACCAAGAGGCCAAGCTAGAGGTCAAAGTAAAGGAAAAGAACAAGAACATGAGGAGCAAGGAGCCCAATCATTCAGTATCCATTAAGAAATACCTACTATCAGATAGTTGGCCAAAGGAGAGGCATAGTAATTGTATGTGCAAGGACCACACCTCACATTGTCACAAGACTACCTCCAAGCTATTCAAGAGAAGTCCACACTAACCATAGTCATTGTGGAGATGAACTTTGGCACACTCATGGAATTTACTCCAAAAGCATTAAAGGCATAACTTAAGGTGTCACCACTATGGCCTATCCTATCTAGTAGTGGGGAATGGTACCTTAGGAAAACCTATTAGTTTTGGCACAATAAGGAAGAAGGTACCATAGTTAACATTGGAGGAGTCTTTGTCTCATATTTAGTCAAGGTGATAGCAGGAGCTCTGAACATACCAAACGTAGGGGGTGAAAATGGCACATATGCCCACAAGATCAAATGTTGAAACTAGGAAATTATAACTAAAATGGACATATGAGAAGGAAGATAAGGGATATAGTGAGCTAACTATAGAGGAGCGAATCTAGTTTAAAATTGACACCTACTAATTGTTTTCAAACAACGAACTAAACAGGCTATTCACTTATGTGACTAGGAGAAGTGCGATCCTAATGGGGAAATACAACACCAATATCACACAGCTCTAATTTATGGAGATTTAGAGATGGTTTGAAGAAAGAAAGGTGGGAAAGCCAACACTTCCATTCCCTTGCCTTATTAGGAAGTTGTGCAAGTGAGTCAAAATCCTTGGATACACCAATGAGGTTCCCAGGAGAGCCTAAAATGCTTCATATGCTAAATTGCTCAAACCAGCACCACCCAAGAAGGATCAAGGTGAAAAGAAAAAAGAACAAGAGTAAGAACAACAATAAGAGTGATAAGAATAGTAGCAACAAGAAGTTCAACTACCATCCTTTCAAGACTGCAGACCATCAAAGAGTCATCTACAACAGATTGCAAAGATTATTAGTTGGGGAACAAGGGAGGAAGCCAACCTTTATAGAGTTATTAATAGTTCCATACATCCTACAGTTTCAAAAAATCCTAGAAGTGGACAAATTTCACTACAGTTAGGAGGAGGGAACCAATGGTCATAATAGATCTATGGGAATGCTGCATTGTTCCAAGTGATGGTTGAGATTGGAGAGGGAGCCACAGTCATGGTAATGTAGCATCAAGATACAGTAGGAGCAGCAAAGGTGATCATTGATCACATCAAAAAATCTTTCAATGTACCTATTATATCACTAGTAAATCTAACTAGAGCCATGACTTTTACTAACCATGAAGATGTGCTTGGTCAACTAATGTAGACTGGGTAAGTAATAACAATAATTTTTGACATCCCAAGTGATGTCATTACAATGCAGTCAGAATTAATCTCTACCAAAGAAAAATTGATCATGGTAGAAACTAGAGTAGAGCATGTAAAAGTAAAAATCCATAGACTTTAAGAAGAGCTCATAGTCTTAAGAGCTGAACATAGAGATTCCACATAATTTCTTACACTTGACCAGATAGAGTAGTTCAAGATAGAGTAGATAAACCACATAATTAAGCAGAATAAACAAATGACAATGGAGAAGAAGAAAGCAGTGTGGAATGCATCTGTAGTAGACGTACAAACATATGTACATGCTAAGACACTGATTGCAATCCAAGAAGAGAAAAACAACTTGTAGCCAACAATATGAGGTTGACCACTATAGAAAAATAGAAAAATATCCTAGAATAAAGCATTCATCAATTAAGAGAACAATTAGTGAGGATCAACCAAGACATGAGCTACATCATAAGAGAAAATAGAATCCTCTTAATGGAGGAGGTATGTGCCATCCATTAGAAATCAATTATTGAAATCAGCACGTGGTAGAATGAGAAAAAGAAACATAAGAGGCTCAAAGAACACTTTCATGATCAGGTGAAAATATACAAGTAGATCAATGAAAAAAAGGTCGAGGCAGTCAAAGCCAGAATCAGCTCCATATTAGCACAAAATCCTGACTAGCAATCCATCCTGGATAGTTATGTCCACATTCACTAAGAGAAAGTGAAGAACAAAGACCTATAGATAGAAGACCTAAAAGAGTATATGGGGTTAGCTAACCTTTGTTATGCTAACTTGGCCACATGAACAACATGTAGGACTAGAAATAAGCTAGAACACCAAGTAGCATTGACATATGTCCTATATGAGAAAGAGTTTGTAGATCATAAAGATGCTTTACAAAAACTTTAGATGGAAAACTATAAATTAGTAGTGAAGGCTAACTACCAAGGGCAAAAAGATGTAGTAGCAAACTTGGCCAAAAGGTTGTCTGTTTATCATGAATTATGAGAGAAGGCTAGAGCATTTGAAGAGGACAGAAGGTAGTTTACAACCTAGTATGTTAAGGCTAATCAAATGTTTCTACAACTATTATGCCCATGGGATGTACCCTCTCCATCACACATTGCATAACAAGCATGGATGGTACATGATCCATGAATGGAGAAAGAAATGCTTCAGATGCTCCTAAATTGTTACAAGTTCTAGAAGTCTAGTAATAAGGGGAAGCAACCTATGGAGAAGCTACCACCACTAGAAGTTACCTAGACAGCATCGAGATTTACCAAATTTTTTTTAATCAAAATTGTCATGTCATGTCCTATGTAAATTTTTTTTGTAAAATACCACTATGGCATTCAAGAGTCATGTATATAGTAGTTAGTGTCATGTAAATCTACCTTCCAATTTTGTAAAGAACTTTATCCTCATTTTGTTCTAACTCAAGTACAACTTTTTAGTTAGTCGTGGGGGTATGATAAATCATGGTTTTCACTAGCTACAACATAGGGCATCCAATATCGTAGTTATGATATCATATCCCTAATATTGGGGCACAAGTTTTGATGTTGAATATCCAATATCAATCTACATGTGCTTGCATATAAATAAGCAATGTAGGCACATGGTTGAAGAACTTTTCATTCCAAACTTAGGTAGACTCTTGTAGTTTTTTTGCATAGCTTAATGATAGAGAGTGAATGCCCATAGCATGATGTTGAGTAGTTATCTGAAGTCGTTATTTGAGTGAAGTGTCCTTGGGCATAGTTTATGATGGAAATAAAGATTGAGATTGCTTTGCATCATTACAGCATCCACTTAGCTTTATTGTTTACTTGGCATAATTCTTACTATTTTCCTAGTTTAGTTAGTTACTTTTTTTTAAGTACTTTACTTTTTTTGTTTATTAGTAAAGTAGAATTTGTATGATTTGTTTCAAGCATTTGAGTATGATAATTTGGTAACCTAATAGTGGTTTCACTTAATTCGCTCAGTAGTGAACTTACTTAGTAATCCTTGTAATGGTTACATGAGCCTAAGTTGTGTAAGGCAAGCCAGGAACAAATACTCATCACTCTAGGTTAGAGTAGATTGTTTTACTATTTTCCTTAGGCTTAGCATTGTTTTCATACTTTACCATTGTAGCTGTAAGATATGGCCAACACAACATCACTTATCGTACATCTCATTGAGAGCTAAATCATATGCATAGATTATACTAGCTCCATGTGGGAAGATAACGATCCCAAACTTGAATTAATTACTAGCATATTCACATTGCCTCATCCATGGCTTATGATTAGGCTATGTATGAACACTCATCTCTTGTATGGTTGGGTGTTGGATTACTCCACCACTCATCAACACTTCAAGTCTTTGTTAGATAAACAACTCCTCAGAAATTCTAGATGAAGAAATACAATGCTTCCAACTTGCTTTACACATGGATACCAAACAACTTTTATGCCTTTAATCCTTTCATGTTTTCATAAAATTTTGACATCTTATTTTAAGATGTAAGCCAATCTAGTTTCCTCTAACAATTTTATCTTTAATGTACTTACAACATAGCCATGATCAAAATAAATTTTTAGAAGAGTGCGATGATTCTACCATATAATTATTCACAACATTAGAGTATTAACATTAGAAATTATTTCCTTCATAATTTATCAAAATTCATTTACCATACCAAATCATCAAAAAAAATTCTATACCCAGTGAAAGAAGGTGATTGCTAATGTGTCTTGGTCGATGTAAATCTTATGGAAATGCATTTCATCATTGACTACCATGGGTTTATGAGCATCTACAATGTTAGAATATCCTTCCTTTTCGTTCAATTATGTCTTGAATTTCTTCAAATTATTACATCCTTCAATGAAAATCTAGATTAGAGTAGCAGTAGAAGGTACTTGCATGTATAGGTCAAAAATGCAATCGCAGATTGATAATGTAAGAGACATGAATCCAAAACCTCCATCTAATATGATGTGTTGGTCCATTTCATAATGGCCACTTTACAATTAGAGTGAAGTTTTATCCTTCTTCCAAATAGGGGAACATGATCATATAATTTTGTTATGACTGAAACCAATGTCTAGCTCTTTAGCAAGATAATGTAACATCATTGACTTCATGTGAATTAAACCCTATACCCTATAATGAATATCAAATTTTATATCTAACTAGTTTATCAATAAAGTATATATAAATAGGTGCGATTAGCTAACCTACATTAAATAATTCTAATGCCCTTGATCATGCCTATAATATGCCTTAAAACATTGGAAAACAAATTTAGCCTAGCCCTAAATATTTATACTATCTCAAAAGAGCACTGAAGAAGCGTAAAATTGTACAATCAATGTTAATTGATATATAACATGTTGTAATAATATACAAAATCACTGGACTCATATGTGGACCAACATTTGGCCTAATGCTATGCTTCATATAATCAGAAAACAAAAATTTCTAAATTTTATAGGCCAAAAGAATAAACCATGAATATTTTCCAAGAAATTCACTTAATCAAAAGGTTCTATGAAATTTAAATGAATTCAAATAAATAATATGAAGGAAGTGAAGAAAGAGCAATATTGAAAAAACAAAGCCACCTACTTTGTAGCATACCAAAAGAGAGTGGATAGTGGATGCATACTCCTAGTGACATTAATACACTAAGCTCTCTTGCATGTCATAAGTGACTACAATACTATGATTTTTCAATTTTAAAAAATTGCTAATTAGAATTACTTTACTTTGGCCATACTAACAAACAAATGTGACCTCTATTTTAGCTTTCTTTATTTTATTTTTACCCATTAGTGCATTTTTTTCTTCTAATTTATTATTCCATCCACACACATATCTTTTCTACAAGATTTAATTATATAATCTACCAAAACAAGATATGAAGGGAATTATGACATGTCCCCATAAGTAATGCTAGAAATTACATATCTTATCATTAGACTTTTATGTGTTATTAGTAAACATGACAATATCCACAATGCTTTAGATTGTTGTAAATTATTCAACCTCTTTTCCCATGAGGATAACATCAATAGTTGAAACACCCACTTCCACTAACTTACAATCCTTTCATTCTACCTTGTAAATGTGATAATTTTAAAAAAATTAAATACCATAAAGTCTATCATTATACTAATTTTTGACCTTTTGATATGTAAAAACCTTAAAGAAAATGGAGAAAATAGAATGTTTGTGGTGGATAATGATTTTGTAGGACATGAAAAAGAATTTCACAATAAGATCTGAGAACTTAAGGGGATGAGATGTACAACGGGATGTCAAAATAAAGACTACATGAGCAAGATGAGAGCATGGATGAAAATGAAGTCTATAAATCAAATGAAGATGCTCCAATGATTGTCAAGGAGAAAATTTGATAAAGAAAGCTTCAGAAGTTAAGCTCAAAAGTTAAGAAGACATTTTTGAAAAATAATAGACATCTATCTGTGATAGTAGATGTCTCCCTGTAGACATCCAATTGTAGACATCCCATCTGCTAGATAGATGTATCTCCTAACTAGAGGCTAATCTCAGTTAGACATCCCAACTTCAAAGTAGACATCTACACTAGTTATATGTTAGCTGTTGCATGAATTCCAAAGAGTTTTCAAAAACTTGAAGGCTATAAGATGATGTCAAAAGCTTGGGAATTGGTCAAGCACTATTCACACATAAGCTTCTCATTATTTATTTTATGAAATTCTATTCTTGCTTCTCATTGTAACATCATTTACTTAACTAGAATTTGTACTGAGCTTCAAGTACAAGGATCTAGAAATTTACTTACATTCTTTCCTTGTTCTTTTCTTTTCTTTGTTTCTTGTAGCCCTGTGAGGTTGATGTGCTTCTTGCGAGAAGACATCCATATTGAGCTTGTTGGGATCCTACGGGATTGAGTGATTTTGTAGCATCAAAACACTCCAGAGCAGAGCTTAATTTTGTAATGGTTGTGGGATCCTTGAAACCACATTTTGAGCTTGTTGGGACCTTGCAGGGTTGAGTAGTCTCGCAGTGATGAAACACTTCAGAGTGGAGCTTAGAGCTTATATAGGGTGTGATGCCCTTCACACCACATTTTTGGAAGAAACAAAGTTTCGAGGTGTGCATGGATTCTACCCTCTAAGTGTGAACATGCCTAAGTTTGGAAACCATGTAAAATTTGATGTGTTCATTTTGCTAGTGTACTTTTAATTGGAAAACTTACTCAACCCTCCTTTTAAGTTCTTGGTTTTCATTAATCATCAGTACTTCTAAACACCATAGAGGTGTTTTAACATAACTTGCAAATAGTATAAATAATTGACATTTCCGCATGCATGAATCATGCTATCTCTAAGGTGTCTGTGTAATCCATGAAGTTTTTCTAGCAACTATTAGCATTATAGTGGTTTTCCATCTAAGAATCTAGCCTATATAGGATGATTTTCAGATGCAGAGGAAATTGACATACCAATACTAATAGGTATGCCTTAGATCAATGTGGTAATAACAACACTGGATTGGACTGTGACAATGCAATCCAACTCATGTCCTTTATCATGAGACATTGAAGCATATGGGCATCATGTGAAAGATCATGCATGATGAGATGATGACTAATATTGTAATTTGGATTCCATCTTTAGCATCTTAACCATGTCCCACAAAATCATCTCCTATTCATGCATAGAAGGAAACATTTTCTCTAGTTACATTATTTCAAAGTTTGACAAATCGTTTAATTACTTGTCATTTAGTATATGAAATGGCATAATAAAGCCATAAATTAGATTCCCTACATATTTCATGTTCACGAAGGCTTAAAAGTTTATAGATATTGTACAAATTTTGCAATCATTTTTGGACTCATTCATTTTATTGAAAACATTCACTTTTATAATCTTTCCATCATTTATAGAAAATATTTTTTTAAAAAATGTTGAATATACCTTACTAGGTGCTGCATTTGTAGTGACAAAAGCATAATTGATGAGGAGAAAAGGCCTAGAATGAATACATTTGTAATAAATTCAAAAGGTCTTGATAGAAGCTTGGTTTGATTTCCCTTTTAGAAGAATCCACAAAACAACAAAGTTGCTAGAGTAAAGCCTTTAAGTACATTTGAATTTTATCTTTCAAATCAGCTTCATTGAACACAATCATCATTGAACATTTGAGTTTAGGAGACTTGAGTTTGAAGTTGTGGCTAGTGTTGAAGTGGTATCGATGATATGGGTTGGCCAAACCATCTAAGCACAAGTTATTTCCTTGTAGAACAAGTATTAATACATTGTTACTCAACTTCTAATCCACTATTATAGAAAATCTACAATGGTACTTTTCCACATGCATATCATGCCATGGCACAGATAACCTATACATGATTCACTATTTAAGCCATATTTAATGTATTTTTCTAACCATTTAATGATTTAAACTTGTTTGTTTTTATCTCATAATTTTGAAATCATATTTTTTAACTCATATAAGAATTTTCTTTCAATATTAAATAATAATTTTTGAATAGCCTACTATTCATCATTACATTTTTCTTGATAATATAATATAAAGTCTCATACCATTCATCATTTAGTATAGGTATGTGTATGATGCTACAATGGTAGGACCATTTTCTTTACATGTTTAAATATGTATAAACTAAAAATTTACATATATTAAATGAAGCCATGATGAGCTAATGAAAAGTGACTTAATTGGTTATCTAATTATCTAGCAAGGATTTGCATAGAAAAGATTATCAATTCTAGTCATACTTGAGGGTCCTTAATTTTTAGGTAGATTTGATTTTTATTTCTTTGATTTTTTTCAATAGATTTGATTTCTCTAAAATTCTTATTGAGAATTCTATATTAGTCCCAACTTTTTCAACCAATGTTGGAAATTTATTCATTTTTATTGATGCAAAAATTTTTGTTAATTCTCAAAATATAGATTTATATCCTCATAAAAAAAGTTGTAACACTTTTTCTAATGATGTTGATGAAACTAATACACCTACCTTTTTCCATTCTAATGATGTATATGAGTCATTAGTTTTTGATCTTTCATCATAATATGTGTTTATTTAAATTTTGGATTACTTGCCTTCAAATTTTTATTTCATAGTTAAATGATGTGATAAAAAAATAGAGCATCCAAGTCCTTCAAACTAGTATTATTCTTGTTATATTCTTTTCAAGTTAGAAAATGTTTCGATAGTGCAACATACCCTAGATATAGGGTCATTTATACATAAGCATGCAACATTGATCATTCATAAGTGGGCTCTAGATCTTAATGGTTAATTTGAAGAATATGTTAGAGTTCCATGTTTTGTCATGTTATATAATCTTTCAATAATTAATTAGAAAGCTAAGTAGAAAATTGTTAGTCTTCTTTGTTCCTTTAAGCATATAGAGTCTTTTTCTATAACATATGGTTTTTGTAGATAGTTTTTTCATTGAAATCAACATTCTCAATCATAAAAAGGAAATAGTATTATAACTAGAAGAAAGACTTATATTCAATTAATTACAATGATAATCTTCTTAATTCTTACAACTTTTATCATCTTTAAAAACATTTGTTTAATGCTTGTCCTTTTCTGCTAAAAAAAAGATTTTAAAAAATAGAAAAAATATCTTGAAGTTGAAGATATAAAAAGTCAAGTTAATGTTAACAAAAAAAATGATCAAATAGAAATAAAAAATCTAAAGATAGAAGCTCCTGTGTATGGTTTTGCTATTTTTAGAGAAAGTCTTCAGAATCTTGGACAAATAGTCCATAAGGTAGATTTTTCCTTGTTTGAGAAGAATACTATTAACTCAAAAATTAAAACTAGTATTGATAAGAAGGTTATAGTTGATAGTAAAGACTCTTGCCATAAGATTAATAACAAGACTTAATGTAAAGATCTTCCACCAATGATATCACTTTCTTGCTTTGAAACAAATATTGATATTAAGCCACCATTCTCTATCTCACATTGTTTTGCTATTTCTAGATTTTCTCTTAGCTCTTTCCTTCTCACAAATATCATATGCCTTGTCAAAACAAGGTTCTAATTCTCTACGATGGTTAATCTCTACCAAATGATCTGGATTGGTATAAATCTCCCTTTCTTTGTTTATTTACCAACTGATTCTTCAACTACTTAATTTATTAGGTTAGTTATCACTTAGTTATATTTTCCAAGCTCTTAATGACCTTTTTGGCCCCCTTAGGACATTGATTTTAGCATTATAACAAATGATCAAGTAGAGATCCAACATGACAAAAAAGGGCCTTTTTGGCCCCCTTAGGACATTGATTTTAGCATTATAACAAATGATCAAGTAGAGATCCAACATGACAAAAAAGGGCCAGATTTGTTTCTAACCATTAAATTATTATATATAGTTAGTTGATCTATGTTATGACTCTCACTGCGCTTTGGATTCTGTGAAGGCCCGCAACGATTGTGTCTTCAAAAACGTGGCCTCCCCCCCCCCCCGGCTGTTTTGAGGGCCAGGTTCCGAAAGTTTTGGCAGGAGATTAGGATCGTGAAGGAGGGGGGCACCTCTACGGCAGGACCCAGATTGGGGCTTGCCTCCGCGCAGGGTCCCAGGCGGTTGCAGGGACCAGTGGAAGACAGAACCATCTCCCGGCGCGGAGGGTTGATAGTGGGTGGGGGATGACGCAGGGTAACACAGCTGCACATATAGGGTGGACACGTGGCCGAACATTCGGTGCCCGGACGCTGATCAGGATCATCATCGCCCGAGGCCGCCGCGGGTGAAGGACCCGCCGGATGTTCGGCTCAGCAGCACGAAGAATCAGGCAGCTACCCCGCGCCCTCAATCATCGCAGCTCTGGTTTGCGGATGTCCTGCAGAATGCAGGACCGGAATTGCCCAGCTGATCGCGGAGAATCGGCGCCGCCTCGCCG
>MNCI01035156.1:209719-299484 GCA_015680685.1 Gnetum montanum
AACTACCCAAATGATCAATATAACATCACCATTGGATTCAAATGCCAAAAAATATTAGAAAAAATTATTTATATGTTAGAAATAGACATTGAATGCCCAGGTTATGCTAGATTAAGCTCATGAAGCTCTTGAGACACTATTTAAGGAAAAGGATTAAAAACTAATTTTTCGCATTTGTATGATAGATCTAACTTCACCATTACATTTGGGAGACTAAAATCTACTACAAATGACTATTTGTTCACCAAGAAAAGACTACCAAAATAAAATATTATAGATATTTTTAAGCATGAATTTTAAGAGTTCTTGAGAGGTCACCCATCCCAATAATATTTCATATTTTAGGATGAGCATGTTTAATTACGAAGTTTTTATCGTAGTATGCATCATTTAAGCAGTTTGAGCTAGTTGGTCTCATAAACTAAAATTTGAATTTTTCTTTTGGAATTCTTAATTCAAAATTTGAAATTTTCTTTTCCATTTCTAGTAGAGACATGTTGTGGTTGTGATACATAATCCAGTATAGATATATGGTGTTTGGATTACTACAAACTTGAGATGCTCATAGTATCTGCTAAAATCGTAGGTCAATACTACTAGAAATCATGACAAAAAATGCAAAAGGGGTATTTTTAGTAGGATGCTAGCAAGTGATAGGCAAGCACTGCTAGCACTAGTGCCTCATTAGGGGACACAAGGGAAGTGGCAGTAACATAGCCAAGGGCATGGGGTGAGGAAGTGAATAGTGAGCATGCAGTGAAGGATGGCAATGCCAGCAAGTGAACAACATGTATGATGGTGGTAGGTCAGTTAGTGACAAGGTCAAAGGAATTTGATCAACAAGGTCGCGCATAACATATCATCAACGCAGCCCAACAACACAACTCATCACCCATAAAATTCAAATCCATGACTTGAAGCTTTTAAATCAAGGGTCTTACCACTAGCTTAACACTTGATTGTATGGTATTTATAGATTTTACTAACCCTAGATACATTGTATTTGTGATATTGTAGAGAAACATGCAACATCACTACTACCATGTTGTAGTCTTTGCATAAATATTTCATCAAGTTTCATCAAGCAAGATATTTTCATTCCTTTCTTTCTTCTAAATTCCATAATATATAGTTTTAAAAAATAGGATATTTAGTACTATTGGGCTCTATAAATTCAAAGTAGGTTACAACTATTCTTGCTCTCCATTTATCTAACTATAGTCATTTGGGGATATCTGAGCATTAAACTAATTATAGTTGTTTTAGATATTTGAGTCTTGGTAGTACCAAAGATTAGCAACCAACTAAACATGAGTTTTTGAGGTCTTATTAGTGATCATGTTCAAAATTCTTGCTAATAGTTTACTTATAGTCAAATGTAAGAAACAAATTTAGTAACGAAGTTCACTTTCTATAAACTATCAATGAGATGTTGCATTTTCATCATGAAAGAAGCCTAGTTTGAGTTTACAGACAACTTATTGTATACTTTAACAAGTTGCTAAAAAATCTTTAGTGTTACGTGTTAGCTTTTTCATTACTTGCATTTATTTTTTTATTTCTCTTTCTTTTAGTTATTCAAGTTCTATTGCAATTCTTTCTATTCATGACCTTCTCTATGATTATCTCTAGTTCATTTTGTAGGTTTGTAATTCTTTTGGTTTAGGCATTATTTACATACATCACAACTCTATTGCAACTTTATTAATTCAGGCTTCAACTTCTTATCTACATCTATTATTACATTTTAGATTTTAAAAATATTGATTCAAGCTTAAAATTATATTCTTTTATTATAAATTTTTTTTACCTCATCCTTCTCACAAAGTTTTTGCTAGCTACTTTCTCAAGCCCAATCTTTTGAGTATTTTTCCCATTTTTAATCATTCCTTTTACAAATGATTAGTGTTACAATGTGAGGAAAAGATTTTATTTGCAAAAGCTACTAGCGCCAAACTAGAGGCTTCTCTCCTATGTCTACCATGTAATGTATCTATTTCTTCTTTTTTGATAAAGAAGCTTTTAAAAAGAAATTTCAATCATTTTCAACATGACAAGTTGGACGAATTCATTGATGATTACACAGGGAAGTACAATTCAATTAGAAGCATGTGCAGAAAGACTTTAGTGTGTGTTGTAGAGATTTCCAAGCATTAAACTAATTCTAGTTGTTTTTTGTATACAAAGACTAGCAACTAGTTACACTTGATTTATTGAGGTGTATTGGTGACCATATCCAAAGTTCTTATCAATAGTTTACTTATGATCAAATGTAAAAAAAATATTTTTAGAAGGCCTAAGAGGTAATTAGTTAAAGTTAGAAGTTTACTATCTATCAAATGTACTCCTAATGAGGTGTCACATTTTCATCAATAAGCCTCATTTGAGTTCACGTCATCTTAAAATAGAAAGTAGGGGAATGGATGCAAATTTCTAGAGAAGAACGCATATGTAGGCTATGCGATTCAAGTGGTCTTGAGGATGAATAGAATATTTTCTTAGTACCTTAGATTTGAGACAAAAATATAATATTTTCTGGGTGCAAAATAGCAAAAGGGATTATATGATGTTTTATTGTTACATCTAGTATTAGTGAGCCACTTTGTTGATTCCATACTTATCTTTCATTATACAAATCTAATGATTGTCCAATAGATCCTTTGAGTCTTTAGATGTAATAAAACTTTAGTTTCAATTTCATAATTAAAATGTCAATCCAAAAAACAACAATTTAGTCAAAAACCTAGTAAACTAAGATAAATTAACCATGTTAATCCTCAATCCAAAAGATAAGGTAAATTAACCATGTTAATCATCAATCCAAAAAGCTAAGCAAATTTGTTAAAACATGGTAAATGAAGGTAAAGTACCTTTGTTACCACTACTTTACCGATTCACAACAGCATCCTTTCTCCCCCTAGGAGACCTACCCTCGTGAACACACGATTTTTGAAGAATTGTATAAACATTTCTCTTTCTATCATTTCTGGAAACATTCCGTACATGAACATGATGCATGTTATAGTGTGTCGCGTACGTATACAGTAATCTACAATGTCGTCTTCAAATTCCAAGTATGAATTCCAATGACGATATTCCTATGCTTGGCTTTGAGATTAAGGAAATGAAAGAAAGGAATATTTTAAGATTGAACCATAGGACCTACAACCTCAAGTAGGTTGGAATGCAGTATATCTCTTTTAACACTTTCCATGCAGTACGCTAGCTCACAGGGATCCTAGTTTCCATGAGGCTATAATTTGGCCAACATTTTCCAATTTTGGATTGCAAGCTTGTCGGGGAGCGGAATCGCTGAAGAGAAAGAAGTAGTGACAAGAATGCAATCACTTTCTCAAAGTGATTATTCCACTCTGTCAACATCGATATGACTCTGTCAATCACTTTCGGTTATTTTTTTAAAGAAAAACGATTCCGTTCAGCATAGTTGAACAGGCTTTCCTGTCTCAGAAGCTCAAACTTCGTTTTCCATTGGCTATTACATTTTTGGGAATAATTCTTTACCTTCAAATTAGTGCTACAATGTGAAGAATATCTTTTAATTTTAAAAGCTGCTGCCGGAGCCTGCCAGGTGGCCTTTCTGCTACGTAATGGATCTTGTTTTCTTTATTGTTAGAGAAGCTTTAAAAAGAAAATCTGCGGTTTTTTTTAAACATGTCGGGTTCGTTGATGTTTTCACAGGGAAGCAGAAATCAATTATAAGATTGTGCAGAAATGCTTCAGTGTGTGTTGTAGAACATCCACGTACAGCCATGCCTGAGGAAGCTGGGTGCAGTGCGCATGTCCATGAAAGGATTGATTTTATTGCTGTTGAATTTCTTTCACTGCTCAATATGAGGCATCAAACAGCAACAGCAGAGCCTCTCCCCTGCATTGTGAGAGTGCCCGAGATTCTGAAAAAACAGAATCCAGAGGTTTATGTTCCCGAGATGGTTGGCCTAGGTCCATATCACCACCGCCACTTTAACAGCCACTTCAACCTCATATCCCACAAACTCAAGGCCCTTGACCGTGCTTTAGGACGATCGCTGGTTCATCAGGATTTGGAAGCCACGGATGAAAGTGTTAAGAATTTGCTGCAACAACTGCGTAGTTTTGTGAGCTCTTTTGAAAATGAAATCAAAGCATGCTACTCTGAAGATTTTAAGTTTAATGCAGATGTCTTCATGTTAGACGCTATTTTCCTCCTCGAGTTATGCTTTTCTGACAGCGTATACATGATGAGGGATCGCTTCCATCCCCTCCTGGATCACAGAACGTTCAAGACGTGTGTGGGTTTCGCTGTAAGTAGAGACTTACTTAAACTGGAGAATCAGATTCCGCTCCGTCTCCTGCATGAGTTAATCACCTGGAAAGGCATGTTCCTCTTCCCCGGAGCTAATCCTTGTGGCTTTGATTTTGCGCTGATGGTTGCATTATTTCCGATGAGAGAAGGGCTTAATAATCTACGGCAGATGATGGAGGATGAGCCTCGGCCAAAACACTTGTTAGACTCTTTACATCGCTGCATAGTGAAATCCATGCGGTAAGTCAACAAGCTCAAGTTTTCATTGTACTGTTTGTAGTTATTACAATTTACAAATATGTATGCTTTGAACTAACCGAAATATGAAATAGGCTATATCTTGTTGTAGCTAGCTTAAGGTGAAATTCCGGTTCAATTTCCGATGAGAAAAAGTGAAAAACTTCATGTACAAATAAATAACGAATGAATGAATGGCCTCTGGCCGCCAATGCAGCAATGACAATGAATCTTCCAAGCCAGCATCTGCTGGCAGTTGTTCTGAAGAGTCCCACAGGAAGAGTAGCAGCAGCAGGAGCAGATTCTGGAAACGCTGGGGTGAGAGATTCGGGAAATACTGTGCTGGGAGAGGCAAAGAAAAGCTGGACAATCACTGGGTAATTCCTAGGGCCGAAGAGCTAGAGCGAGTAGGAATTGATGTGCAGGTATCCCCCGATAACAAACTGTGCTTCAAAAAAGGGCGCTTTAACCTGCGGGGCCATCTCTATCTTCCCAGGCTGGTGATCCAAGACGGCTCCGAAGTCACGCTGACAAATATGATGGTGTACGAGGAATGTTGCGTAGAACCTGGTCAAAGGTTCTTTAATAGATACATGTCGCTCATGACCGATCTCATCCAGACTGATAGAGACGCAGCTCTTCTGATCAGGCAACGAGTTATAGAAAATTTATTTGGAAACGATGAAAAAGTTGCGCAGCTTTTCATCGGCCTCTGGCCTGTCACGCTGGACAACATGGCCGAGATTGACATTGAGATTGTGAAAAAAGTAAGGGAATACTACAACAGCTCAGTCAGAGTGATGCTTCGTGATTTCGTTCAGACTCATTTTGCCAATCCGTGGTATGCGTGCGCAACCATGGCTGCAGTCGTCGTCCTTGCCTGTACAGTTGTTCAGGCTGTTTATGCCGTGAAATCCGCTTGACTTCAGGCCCCACTATTGTTATTAGTATTATTTTCCAAAAAAGTGTCTCTATTTGTATTGCTTTAATAAATAATTAGTTTTACTTTTGTTCGGTGAAGCTATTTTAAATTAACTTAAACTTGTGTAATATTAACTTTAGTAATGCACTTTTCATTTATATTAATATCTTTTTACCTTCCTCATTTTAGTTATCCTGTGCATTCTTTTCTTAAAGAGGATTTTCAATTTGTTTATTTAAAACTGCAAAGACATGTAATCTTGTGTCTAAGTGGATAGACCAAATTAATCTAGACACACATGCATACATGAAAAGCCTCTTAAACTACTCTGTAATTAATGTTGAATTCACTAAGACATTGTAATTAAAACATGGGAGAGCATTCACACAAACTATAATGGCTTGGAACAACTCACACATCAAGGGAAGTGAGCTTTTAACATTAAACTATGAGGATGGATGTTAAACCCTCCTTGAAACACAGATATCCATGTGAAATTGAAGGGAAAAAAATATGAAAGTAATGTTTAAGAGTAAATCTCTCTATTTTGAATATAAATCTACTTCTTACTACAATTCTTGAAATGAAACATAAAAAAATATACCATTAACTTTAGATTCTTGAAAAAACATGACAATATGCAAAAACTATGAAGGAAACATGTGAGAATGCATGTAATTAAAAGAACTTAGGTAATTGAAACTTATGAGAGTGTGAGAGAAGAATCCATAAAGAGGGGTTCACTCCTCAAGATGAAAGAATCATGCTTACAAGAATGCAAGAAAAGAAGAGAAGAATGAAGTTAGGAGAGTTTCAACCAAGCATACAAATGCTTGCACAAACACTCCAAATGAAATAAAGAAGAATTTCTTTCATTTAATGCTCAACAAAGCTTAATGTGTCCAAGAAGATAAACAAGAGAGAGAGAAAAGTCAAATTTGTACTTTTTCATCACATCAAGCTAATAGAAATTTTTTTTCTATTTTATTAAAAGTTTGATGGGCGAATGTAATTAGAGAATGGCTCCAATCTATCATGTCTCTTGAATTTTTATCCCAATTTTCCATAAAATAGGCTTGCCCCATCATATTCTATTATGGCCCCATCATTTGACTATAAATACGTGGCCAAATCATGTTTGCAAGAAAAGAAATTTCATAATTTATCCCATAATCCAATATCCTATTTGTCATATACAATCCCATTCTCAATTTCATAGTTTATCCCATTATAAGTTCATCCATGCTTAATTCATCATATTCACCAATTCTCATTAATCAAAGAAGTTGAAAAATCACATTCATGGGCACTTTTGTATTATATATTTCAACCATCAAATAATTTGATATCAATTCCAAATTTTGCACTCAGATAGATCACTAAAATATCTTTGTATAAATTATTTACTCACTGCATAACTCTCTTGGATTGTAGAGATATTCATCTTGCAAATTAACAATTTCTGTTCTGGATGCTAAGTAGTTTTATTCCAAACTTCTTTTTCAGGCCATATTTGAATCATCAAATAAATTCCAACTGGTATAAAGTTTTACAAGATGATAGATTGTAGAACAAGCTTTCCAACAAGCCTAAGATCAACCCAAAACTCATTCGAACTGCAAAGATATTGCAACTACAAAATTTGAAAAAAAAATTAGTTTTTCTTAGCTAGGCCACCTATATCATCTCATATATTGGGCTACCAAAAATCCACAAAAATGAAAATATATATGCAGGTTTTTGATATCAATCAATTGGTTTGATATTCAATTTTAGGGAGCCTAGAAATACACAAAAATAAATAATATTTTCAAATCTTTTTTACATTCCCAAAAATATACCATTGAAGGCATCTTGGATAGTTTTCTTGGTTCATACTGGTTTGTAAAAGGATATGTTGGCATTGATTTGTTGACATGGTCTCTTCTCCTCTTCTCACACCTATAAACACTTGAAAGTCTTGCATCCTAGTGAAATTTGGAATGAATTCTATGAAAATGTTCAAAGCCATGCTAATATGATTAATGGCATTTACATCAGTTTCATAGTCTTCATGGAGCATGATGAGAATAGTGGCTTCATCACTTGATGCTAGGATAACCTGGAATGTAGTAGCAATCCCAAAGATCTAGGTCATCTTGTCATTTCTTGTTATTTGTACAAAAATTTTTCCTAATTGAGGATCCATGGAGACTTCAAGCTCATCTCTTGTGACATTAAACATTTGTTGGAAGTCTCCATATCTTCATTTCACAACTTCCAAAAGTTCTTGCATGTGACTTATCATTAGGTAATGAATCCTAGGATCTGTTGCTAGTGCATGAGTAGATTGAGTGGTATGGGCCCCAAAGCTAATGGTTCTTATTACAATAATTGTGGTTGCTGGCATTGATGTGACAACTACTGTAGAGGCATTGGTTTGTGCTACCTATATACTTGTGAGAATTCTTTAATTGGTTCTTTCTAGTTGATATAGACTTGAACACCTCTACGTAGGAGGAAATTTGAGCTTACCTCATAGTGTCATATGTATATCCAAGGATTTCAGCTTGCTTACATACTTTACAAATTAGGTAAGAAAATGACAATGTTTTCTTTTCTAATTTGTTCTCCTGAAATCTTATTATATCTCCAAGAAAAGAAGATGAGCTAAGTTGGTTGGAAAGCTCCCAGTCAAGATAGCACTTCCTCTAGTTATATAGGTGGATATTCTATTTAAATGATTTGTGAGGTAGTTGTAATAACTTCCTATTTTTAAATAGATATTTTTGGCAAGTGATAGGGAACCGAATTCCTTTCTCTTATCATTGTAGGTCCTTTCCATTCATAGTTTTCAAGTTAAGGCCACAACAATTTCTATTGTGATCATGCAAAGTGTCTAGATATACTACATTTGAATAAAGACTTCATACAATCACTTCACATCATGTGGTATGTACTCACTATCTAATACTAACTTCTATAGAAATAAACTAAAACTTTTTTGCTAAAATTATTAAGATAAATGTCATAAATGCAATAGGTATGCTCATATATATAGGAATTTATGAGTATTACATCAACATTGATGCATCAATGCATCCAAGGTTGTGTAGATATTAATGTGGTGACATAGATGGATTAATACAATGATCAAAAGGATTATTCATCACACTCCCATAATTGACTAAAAACTTGTCCACGAGTCAAAAAAATTAGGAAATAGATTGTTTAAAAAAATTATGGGAGTGACTCCAATTAATTGACTGATTATTTAAGACTTGAGTAGACTTGAGTCTCACATATCAAACTATTTGAAGAACTTTATAATTCACAAGATAAAAAGTGATAAAAATATTTGATACATTGTCCTTACAAAAATCACATGATTTCAAAAACTTCCAAGGAAGATGCTCCTACCTTGGTGGCTATAGTGATTGATTTATTCCTAATGTTGCTATGCTTTTCAAGCCAAACACCTCAATTAGGGCTTGGATTTTCTTCTCCTTTATCCTAGGTTCATGAATGGTTGAAGCTAGTTTGCTTAGACTAGATGTGTTAAACACTTTCTAGGGATAGAAAAGAGTTGAAAACATCTCAGAGTTTGCTTAGGGCCACAAAATGTATGCATTCAATGTCAAATACCTTCACTTTAGTTTGTCATACTTGGTAGACTATCATTCTCTCGGCCAAATGTTTTGTAACATCCTATTGATTGATAAATTTTTCTCTAAAAACTTCTATCTCTATATTTGCAATGTGTGGCTTCTAAATTCTTTGTTGTGGAGCTTATACTCATTCTCATAAAGCAAGAATGTTGTGGCTACTCTATTTTACAACTCATTCTTTGGCTAGCTCCATATACTTGTTCATATTCTCAATTTGTAGCTCCTTCATTTTGATCTATGCTTCATTGATTACATTGATACCATTCAAGATGGTTTTTCAATTAGGATCCTGGAGTTGTTGGAGGACCATATTGAGCTTTTCTTTGGCTACCCAAATCTCATTATCACTGTTCTTCTTTTGGAGGCCCACCTAATCTTAGTAGTGATTTCTGATTTTCTTATACTTGGTGACCTCATTCTACGAGGCTATAATCTTAATTGTTGATTTTTGCTAAATACCTTTAATATCCTTCATTGAGAGATTTTATTTTTCACTACAATTCTATAGACATCTATGCTCACATGCACTAATTACTCTTGGAGGTGCTTCAGATGGTCTTGAAGTTGATTCCTTTTCCATTTAATGATAGATGTCCTTTTGTTCTTACTAGTAATGCCTTTGTTTTCCTTTGCCAACATGGTGATGCCCTTATTCAAGGCATGAACTTTTACTTCAAATTAAGATGCATACATGGCCTTTTCTTTTTCCATTTCAACATGACATTACTTAGCCTTTAATTGATTAAATGCCTCATTTATAGATAAGGTAAACTAGTGAATGGTAGAATTTGATAGCTAAGCACGAAGTTGTTCTACTTCATCTTACAATTTCTAGTTTAGCAACTCTGCTAGTTGTAGTTAAGCCACAAAAATTGCCAATTTTTCCTTAATAATAATTAATTTAGATTAGGTACAATGGCATCTTTTGAAATGTTGAAGATTTTTATCATTGTTCATCCAATTTTAACCAATTTTTCTACAACTTCCTCATGATGAGCTAGTAGAGAAATCAAAAAAAATATTTGTAAACAACACATGTTATAGACTACCATGGCTGAGCAAGGTTAGATATTTTAATTTTTCCTATGTAAATTTTGATCTAGGATTATCACCAAAAAATTTGGTGGTAGTCTTTGAGTTGACAAACATAGTATGACTGATAGGTTATCCTTCCAAGGATGAGCTAGTGATGCAGATAATGTTCTCTACTATGATGAAAATCTCCTTCTCACCAATAATGAAGTTTATATAATTTTGGATTTAAATGATAGCAAAAATGAGACAAAAAAATGGTAAAGTAAAAATTCCAAATAACTACGTTTACCTATGTTATTGGAATAAAAATTCCAAAGAACTACTTTTACCTATGCTATTGGAATATGTGTCATGCATCAAAAGGATGAATGTTGATGGTTTGTAGTAGATTGTTTAGCATAACATGAGAAAGCTATTTGAGAAAATGTTACAAAGGATATGACTCCAATGAAGAGAGAAAGTAAGAATTTTAAGAGTGAGGTGAGTTATAAAGAGACACTTGCAGATTTAAAGATGATAGCATTATGGTGGTGCCACAACCCTCAGTATAAGGTTACACATTAGATGACCATGTATTGGTCCCTTGTAAGTGAATCAACATATGAAGTGTGCTGAAGATCTTCCATGATCATAGTAAGATGTTATAAATGAGTAGCTAGAATGATAGTGTATGAACAATGAGTAAATATGTGTAGATTTGTTTCTTCTTCATTCATGAAAAGGACACATATCCTCAATCCTTGATAGCCATGTTGGATAAGGTTGCTTCATGTCAGTAAGGAATCTTGGAAAAGGATCCATACAAACACTTGTATGTAAGGAATGACTAACACCCACCATGCATTAAGAATGTAATTGGGTGATGATAAAAATATATTCTTATCAAAGCATAAAATTTTGTGATGCTCATTAATTTCTTTGGAAATAGGTGGTTGGCTAGGATTAATGTTACAGGAAGGGATGACAAGCATGAGGTGTGCATCATAGCTAGAGAATATGTTAGATTTACAAGAGAATGATGGTGATGGA
Source organism: Gnetum montanum (assembly GCA_015680685.1). Lineage (NCBI taxonomy): Eukaryota > Viridiplantae > Streptophyta > Gnetopsida > Gnetales > Gnetaceae > Gnetum > Gnetum montanum. Next base: position 220,893 of record MNCI01035156.1, read on the forward strand.
GTAGTGATGTAGTGGGGAAAAAGTAATAACTAGCTTGATTAGGTTTAAAGAATGAAATTCCCATATATTATAAAATCTAGGTGGATGCTTGAGGCCATTGTGAGGCAATTGTATAAGTCATCATTGGTGATCACTTTTGATGAGTAAAGAACATGTGCAGGGAAGGGACTATCCAAGTGAGGCATGAAGAGGCTAGCTGCTAAGCAAGAGCAAGTTGTTGGTAGAACCATAAAGGAAGTGAGTGTTAGGGATATCATGAGGATCTGCATTTAGCTGTGAGTATTTGTTACTAAGTTGGAGGTGCTAAATTATTACAAATCCATTTAAATGTGAGATGCAATAGGTGTTTAGTAATTGTAACATGAAAATGCATAATGTCAATGCCACCATTATTTTGTTAAAGAAATCCATCCCAACAAACTAGGTGAATTTGCTTGCAAGTATTAGAGACCTTCTAAATGATTTTTTGGACTAACTTGTCAATTTTTCCCATGAATTCCTAAGGTCTCTACATGGTTATAGACACAAATATTGGGATTTCGTAAAGCATTAACTTTGTGAAAGTAATCTAGCTAGTCAAATATAGGTGAAGACTGTGCTAATTTGAAAGTCATCATTGTCTCCTAACATACACTATCAAAGGTCATTTTTCATGCATCCTTTCATAATGATAGGAAATTTTCATTTTCTTCCCTCAATTAAGGTTTCATTTTAGTTAATATATAATTATAACAGTTAAAGGTATAAAAAATAGTGCAAATGTATGTTTTGTTCTCATACTCTTTCATAGCGAATTTCACATTCTATGTTGAGTAGAGTAAAGATAGTGGTCTTTGATTTTGTTACTTGAAGTCATTTAGGAGTTGTAGGTGTTGTTTGTTTTATGTTTGGAGACCATATGGTTGAATTTGTGAAAGATGATATCTAACTAACTTTTACTGATTCTTTCAAATTTCTTGGATTTTATGAATAAATGGTTGACCATAACTTGACCATGGGTCATGTTCTATAATACCATGACTCATAGTATTATAATATAAGTTGTGGTGATGAAAAAAATAGATAGAATTAATCTTTGAGGATTCCACGATGATGAGTAACAAGTAGATCCTATGCCCAACCATATGAATCACTAAGCGTTTATGTGTGATCTAGTCAAATTCCATGAATTTATAGCCTTTTAAACATACTAGTCTCTAGGAAGTGACACTAACCGTTGGAATCATTGTCTTCCTAATTACACTCATGAAATGCAAAGGTATGGTTAAGTGTAATCGAGGTATATTATTTTTATCATTTTTATGTTTTATGTTTTAAGTCACCTAAGGATAAAGAATAATGAATAAAATAAGATAATTAAATTATTAATTTAATCTAACTACTTGCACGTAACTAATCCTAACATAAGAATCCATTTCCACTTGTCGTACACATGCTTAAGATGATTAATGCTACTAGGTTACCAAATGTTAAGCATTATTGGCATTACCATGCACCAAGAATATGCTCAAAGTGGTTGTAATTATGTGATTAATTAATCACTAATTAATCTAGCTTAATTTATCTCAATTTAACCTAATTAATTATCTAATTACTTAAAGCATTAAAGAAAATTGCATAGAAAATTAAATGCATAAATAAATAATTAATCTATTTCAAAGTTGTGCAAGGTTTATCAAAAAGCTCATCTTTATTATCACACACACTACTGTGCTCAAGTACAACAATGCTAAAATAAAGATTTGTACACTCTTTACTCCTACTACAGGCACTTAGAAAAATAGTTTACCTTTCAAATGACAAAACTGCAAGAGCTCCACTATAACTATGACAAGACATGCCATAAACATGATAGGTGAGCATGTATTTATAGGTGTAAATAGACATTACGTTGATAGGGCCATGTCAATGCATTAAATCATGTGTTGATAGGGCATGGTTAATGAGGTGTAGTCAATAGGGCCTAGTCGACATAGCCAATTTATAATTCATTGTACCCCCATGATTGAATGAAAAATCATCCTATAGTTCTTTGCAAATTTGGGAAGGTATGGAATTATTAATTGATGATAGACATATGACAAACATAAATAAACACAAATAAAAACTAAGTGCTCAATTGTATGGATATACAATCATTACAAAATTTTTTTGGTGTTTAGGACTACAAAATTGACACCAAGATAAAATTTGACAAACAAAAACCATTTGATTGTAGGAAGACAATGAAGAAGATTAAATGGTCCTAGGCAATGAAGGCTCCTGAGGTTCAGAAGAACCTTCTCCTGCTTTATGCACATGCGATGGTTGAGGTTGTTGTGATTGTCCTACTATGGCTATAACTTCTAGTGGAAGATGAATGATCCTTACTCCTAGGATCATTCATAGTTTAAGCAACTTTGCCAATGTGGGCTGGAATGGGCACATCCCAAGGATAGGACATTGTTTGGAACAAATCCTTGACATTAACAAACCAAGTAGCAAATTGTTTGCATTCAATATTGAACACCCTAATTACATTTAGAAATTCTTTGTAATCATTCATTCTTCTAGTGACGTTCTTAGTAGTTGATCTTTGATTAGTAAATGTTTCCCTAAGAACTTTAAGTTCAACATTTGTAGTCTTAAGATTTTTCTTGGTTTCTTTGTGGTGCTTAAACTCTCCCTCATACAGTAAGTATGAGCTAGCCACCTACTTATCTAACTTTGACTGTAGCCATCTCATAGTTAGCATTGCTAAGTTTGCATATCAAAGATTGACAAGCTCCATGTATTTTGTCATCTTTGCGATCTGTAACTTCTTCATGTGGATCTCTACTTTATTGTAGGAATCTATCCCATCAATGATAGGTTACCACATCTCTTTTCCTTACTAGAGTTGTTTGAGGTTCTCATTAACTTTTGTCTTAGCCATCTAGATGTGTTTTTCATTAACTTCTTTTTATATGCCAACCTTATCTTTGTAGTGGTTCTTGGCTCTCTCAAATTTGAGAGTCTCATTATTCCAAGTGATAATATCAATTTTAGATTTTTGGCATAAGGTGTCAACTTCCTCCATAGAGAGATTTATATTTTTTGCTATTAATCTCCTAAAGATCAATGTTTACCCTAGCTAGCTACTCCTACTATTGATGGATGAATTCTTGCATTTGTTATTTTTGCACATCAACATTCTACAAGTGATGATTCTTTGTGATCAACATCTCATTCTCTAAGCATGTCTAGACCATGTTCTTCTAAATTGAATATGTCTTGGCCTTAGCCACAGACTAGTCAAAGATGGTCATCACCATTCCTACCTCCAACTTATTTTAGTCTATCTTGATGCTGTTGAAAAGCTTCATATCTTGTTAATGCAGGGTTGAGGAGCATGGGATCAACAAGGTGGGCTCTCAATTTGGCAACTTTTGTGGCTAATCCTTAGTTTTGTGTTTGAGCCATTTCGAGTTGCCCTTCCAGAATGATGCATTTAGCCTTTGCTTCAAGAAACTGAGACTAAGTTGTAGTGATTTTATCTTGAAAATCAAAGATATCTAGAATTGACTACCTAATTCTCACTAGTTGGTCTAGTAACTCCTCATGCTAGCCTACAATCAATCAATTGCTAATAGTTCTTGTAGATGTCTGCACATCTTTGAGTGCAAAAACATCTAGTGTAGACACAAAAAGTGCATTTAGTACTTCAGTGATTCGATCAGCAACCACTTCTGTTATGGTCTTCTGTCATTGGTGCTACATCACCAAGATAGTTGTCCCCTCACCCTCCTCCAAGCACATTGAAAAAGTAGTGGCATTTCTAGAGACTTTTGGGAATTTTTGTTGTTGTAAGAGAGACACTGTTAACTCTCGGGCACTAGGATTCAACCTCATGGGTAATTTCATTCTTTGGGCTAAGAATATTGGCCCACCTTCCTCCATCTGACTAATTATTTGAGCCACTTTATTGAGGTGACTCATTATAGGATGGTACATAGATGGATCCCCATCACTTGTTCCTACTTGCTCCTCCCACTCACATAGGAGTTGCTCTTGGATTTCACATAGGTGTTTAATGGTTGCATGGGCCTCCAAAGTTGTTTCCTGAGTGGGTGGTGGAGGTGAAGGTTGTTGCTTCTCTTCTTTGGACATGGAAAGGTATTTTCTTTCATCATTTTAGACTAGGAGGTAATGGGAGTATGCCTAATTGTATCATTTTCATAGTGGACTATCCTTGTTCTTTTATAGAGTTTTTTGATAAGGCATGGAAAGGGTAGGATTTTTCTTCCATGTTCATTTTTCTTGAAGCACTTCTCCATCTCCAGATAGATTACCTATGGAAGGCTTATAGGGAATTTCCCACTCAAAATGGCGCATGCATTGGTGGAGAAAGCAATCACCTTGTTGGGCCTCATCATTGGATTGAGGTGATAAGTCACTATCTTGAAGTATATGTGCTTTGCCAATATGAGCATACCAAACTCCTTGTGGTTAACCCCATAACATCACTGGGTACACTCCCTTTTTACCTCTGGGTATGCTTGCATGGAGATCTCTACTAGATGGATTATAGAATCAGGTAGACCAAGAGCCTACATAATAGCTTTCATTGAGTGGGACATCTAAATGTCCTTGACTCTCATAGTGGCTCCTTCCTTTTGGTTGTTTCAGAAGAGATATGTCTCTCTCATGTAGCATTCCCCACTAGAAGTAATGATTGGCCACATGGAAGAGTTTTGCAACTACATCTTGACTTCTATTGAAGCATGTTCTAAGAATGACCCAAAGTTCAATTCTTCAATAATTGAGCATTGGACATCACAAAACTTAATCTTATCAATGTAGGCTTATGTCAATGTGACTTCAAGTCTTAGTACTTGCCATGGTGCCTTTCCTCTTTGAAATTATTCTATTGTAGACTCTTCTTTAGGAATCTATTGGATAGATTCCACTTAGGGCTTCTCTCGGAGAGATCCCATTGCATGAGTTTCTGCTACCTACTCTTGGGTTTGCTCATGTTATTTCCTTCTAGCTTTGGATGGTCCTCCTTCTTGCGTTCAATTCGATCTTGGTGCCATCTATGATCACAACATGATCAAGGGTTACCATTTAATGTGTAACTTAAAACAATTAAAATACTTGATCTCTTTGGGAAAGTTACACCTGGCTAAGTTGTGATCATAGTTGAGTTGATTATTTTAATTATTAATTTTTCCTATTTTAATATTAATAATTAATTTTAAGTCTACCAAAGTTTGTTGGAAGAATTAAACTCTCAAAAATTAATGGTTTAATATTATTCTATTCATTAACCCTTTAGGGGAGTTACAAAAATTTTCATTACAAACCTTAAGTTTTGTGGCCACCACAACTAAGAGCTTATCTCTAGTTGCTATAGGATTGAAGAACAAAGTGATTTGGACAAACAGTGTGAAAGTTATGGGCTCTAAAAATTGCAAAAAATCCCTTCCCATTTTGAAGAAAATGACAAGAATTTTCAAAGCGTTGGGCGGTATTTATAGAATTTTTTCATTGTGTCGATGGGGTCTAGTTGACGTGACTATTGACCACCATTGACTCTGTGAAAAGTCATAAAGAAACAAGGAGTTTTTGAATGAAATAAAGGTCAAATGAAAGCCAAAAAAGCCATGAACATGATGAAAATATTAGGAGAGGTTCTTGAAGTTTTGAAAATTGAAAAATGATTGAAGAATGAGATTTTATGGAGAAAATGCCTTAAGGAGCACATAATTGGATGCATGATGGAGCACATGAAAGATTTGATTATAGCAACATCTAAGGGTAAGGGACTTAACTAACCAAACCATAAGAAGTGGATCCTTCCCATGGGGTACATGCCCTTTTTGCCCTTGCATAACCTCAAGTAAGGAGTTTGTGGGCCCCATAGTTGATTAATGATTACAAAAAGTTAAAGACCAAAGCCCAAAGAAACTACTTAAGAATTTCAAGACATCAAACTAAGACATTGGTTAAAAACATGAACAACTAGTAATGAGGTGCATTATGGAAGCATTAATTGATGAGATAGAGAATGGAATGGATGTCCCAATCATGCTCACATGAAGTCCCTTGTGAGTTTCATGGTTAAATGACCTAATAAAGTTTAACCTTAGTCTAGAGCAAAACCAACGACTTTCAGTGACTTCGCATTTTCACTCTAGGACTAATCCATCACCTCAAAACACAAGAATGCTCCCACAGACAAGCACCATTCGTTATTTGAAAAGAAAAAAATGTAAAAAGTGAGAAAGGACCTTAGTTAAAGGGGACCTTTAAGCATGGGTAACATGTCTTTTCAGTCCCATAACTAGTGCTTGTAGCTCATTTATTTTGTCTAAGGGATGTGCTTTGAATTTCTATCATGTTGTTTTTTGAACATTTTATGCTTTTTCTTGAATTTTCAGATGGGAACCACACCATGCAAAGACTTATTCAACTTCCTATTATTGGTCAACATGGAATGGTAAGGAATCCATGAAAACACACATGCACTCAAGTAAGTAGAGAGGTACAAAGAGTATTAAATCTCCTTGAAGCCAAATCCTTTTTAAACCTTTGAATCTTTTCCAACTGTGGAAACTACTAAGGACATATGTTTGTTAAAGTTTTATTAATGAAAAAGGGACCTCATGTTTCCAAAATAAGGAAAACCATAGAGTTCAGGGATGGGTGGATGACATGGACTCACTGCCTATTTTATGAAAAAGAAACCTATCTTAGTTATCGATCATCAAAATTCAAAAATAGAAACCAGACATTAGTAATCAAAGATGTTAAGTACAAACCACCATTGGCAAATAGCTATAGCACCATTGTGTCCTATTCACAATAAAGCGCTTTTATTAGAAGATGAGAAAAATTTAGACCAAAATAAAGAAAAATATAAAAGAAATTGTAAAATATTAAAAAAACTTAAAATGTACTAATGATGTTGTAAAATAAAAATTAGAAAAATTAATAAAGTAAAAATAAAAATGGTATAAAAGTAAAGGAAGTGTAAAATAAAAAAGTAGAAAAAGTATGGAGCCACTCAATAGATTAGCATAGATGGCCATCTCCCCCACAACTAAGTTGTAAGGAGGAGATCCAAAAAAATGAGTAAGGTCATCCATTCATTAAGGCATTTCTTTCATTGGCTTGCTTGGATTTATGGAAAGGTTTGACTTGTTGTATATTAACTAGCTACTTTTTGTTTGGGCTCTTAAGTTTGTAGATCAACATGGTCCCAAAAGGAAAGGCTTTATAAATGATATAATGGACTTCCCACAATGTTTAGAACTTAGTTCGTTGAGGTACGTGTGTGGGATTCTATTAGAGGACCTTATCTCCAAGTTGAAATTTCACTTTTCTTATCCTAAGGTCATCACATTATTTACTAAATTCTTTGTGCACTTCATTCAATGATAGGGCTACCAATCAATTTTCATCTAGCACATTTAGGTTATTAATCTTTATTTTTTTGCTAGGTTAAGGTGAAGGTTGAAGTCATAGGCTATTGAAAGTATATGGAGCTCTGATTGGATAGGAAGAGTTAGTAATTTTTTGTACACCAACTCATAGGGAGAGTATCCTATAGGAAGTTTTCATGTTGAGAATTATGCCTAGAGGGCATCATTTAGTTTTTTCCTCCAATTTCTCCTATATTTTCTAATAGTTCTTGTTAGGATCTTTGTGATCTCTCTATTAGTAACTTCTTGATTGTTGGCTTGGGGACTGTAGGGTGTTATTAGTTTATGTTCAACCCCAAAGCATTGCATAATATTGTGAAAGGTAGTACCTATAAAATAGGTTCAGTTGTTAGAAATTAGTGCATGTGACACTCCAAACCTATTTACAACATTTTGTTGTACAAACTGCATAGCAATAGATGATGTACAGTCAATGACGACTACTACTTTTTTCCATTTTATGCAGTATTCAATGGTGATGATTATGTATGCTTTTTCATTTCACATGGGCATCATGGAACCCATGAAGTCGATGCCCTAGATGTTGAAGGGTTCGAATGGTTGAATTCATTATTGAGATCCTTCCATTCGAGAAATCATCCCAGCATCTCATTGATAATGTCCATAAGAGTAGATAAATTGGTGGATGTCCTTAAAGATGGTTGGCCAATAACACCCTACCATTAGGATCTTAATGGTCGTGCATCTCCTAGCATAATGGCCCCAACAAGGACCCTCATGAGCATCCTAGAGAACATGAATTAATCAACATCAAGTACACACCAAAGAACCAGACCATTAGTGCACACCTTGTAAAGGTGTTCATTGATTTCCATGAAGCAATTGGCCTAATGAAGAAACTATTATTTCTTCTTGTATTCTATATCTTATGGCATCTGTTGAGTAAGAAAATAAGTGAGGACGCCATCATAACATTTTGGCTCATCAAGCACTTATTCATTTATTGCAATAGTAAAGAGGAATTCATTAGAAAATTGGTCAAAGAGTAGGCTCTCCTCTTTATTATCCCATTGTAATCGAGACAAGTGATCAATGAACACATTCTTAGTTTTCTTTCAATCTACCATTGTAAGATCAAACTCTTGCAAGATCAGTAGCCACTGTATGACACTTGGGCTCACCATTGGTTTGTTCATGAGAAAGCAAAGGGCACTATGATTAGTGTGTATAAACACTTTGTATTTAAGCACACAGTTCCTAAACATTTCTAGAGCATACACCACCGTTACTAGTTCTTTCTCCATTGTGGTGTAATTTAGCTATGCACCCACAGTGCTTCGACTTATGTCGTGAATGTAATATGAATGTTTCTTGTCGTTGAATTGCATAAGCATAGCTCCCAAGGCATAATTTGATGCATCTATCATTATATGAAATGGTATGGACTAGTTATGTGGTCATAGAATTGGAGTCTTTATGAGCTTCTACTTGAGACTATGGAATGGATTTTTGTATTCCTTGGTCTTGATGAATGGAATATCTTTCTTTATAAGCTTGACCAATGGTTTTGTAATCTTAGAGAAATTATCTATAAAACGTAAGTAGTAGCCAATGCGTCTAAGGAATGACCAAACATCTTCAACAGTTTCTAGTTGGCTACTTATTCCTTGGATGATCCTTATCTTTTTAGGGTCCACCTTAATCCCTACTTGAGAAATTTTGTGCCCCAGTACAATGCCCTCTTGGGCCATCAAATGTTTCTTCTACTAATTAAGCCAAAGATTCATCTCCACACACCTTTAAAGCACTTGGTTAAGGTAGTTAAAAGCCTGCTAAAATGTGGTGCCATAGGTGGAGAAGTCATCACTAAAGACTTTCATCTTGCAAACAATTTTTTGCTAAAAAATACTCAAGAGAAAGTATTAGAATGTTGCAGGAGCATTGCATAGACCAAAAGAAATTTTTTGATATGTAAAAGTTCCCTAAGGACTTGTGAATGTTGTTTTAACTTGATCCTTTGATGCTATCTGGATTTGGTTATAGCCACTATAACCATTTAGAAAGCTGTAATAGTAATGCTTAGATATAGTATCCAACACTTTATCTACAAATGATAATTAATAGTGATCATTGAATGTTGTCATATTCAATATTTAAAAGTTGATGCAGACCTGCCACTTGCCACCTTTTGGGCACAATTACGAGTGGGATAATCCACTCACTATAAAAAATGGGATAGATAAACCCCACCTTAAGGAGTTGTTCAATTTCTTCTTTGATGATATACTTTAATTTGGAATTCAATCACCACTATGGCTGCCTCTTTGGCTTTATGGTAGGATCAATGTAAATATGATGCTAGCATATCCTAGGATCAATCCCTAGGACTTTCTGATATGACCAACCAAATGTTGTTGGCCATTTGTTGACTATCCTCAACATTATTCATTTTTATTTAGGATCAGATTGGCATTGATGATTACTAGCCTTTCATTTTTCAAAAATTCATACTTTGTTCTGGTAGGTAGAGTTTTCAACTCTAAGGGCTTTTTTTTTTTAGAAGTTTTAGGAATTTCCAAATCTTCACAATTAGTATCATAAGTTGCATCATTAGAGAGTTGGTGATTAACTTGCTCTTGTTCATTCATGCCTTCATCATAGGTATATGTTAGGCTCTTAGTAGGTTCCATGAAAACTATACTACTTCCATGATTAGCTATCAGCCACTATGTATCCTCCTATTTTGTGGTTGCTGCATACAGGTGCCTTTGCATATCTACCTCATGTGCACACTGTTTGCATGTAGAAATGGATGTTCTTTACATAATAAGGTTTCTGCACATAGTTGAACCATATATAACTATACGTAATGCATGGAATTTTTTTTTCTCAATCTTTCCAAATGCATTTTCCTTGGAAATTTTTAGGGAAAGATCTCTGATGCTCATTTCTACATCAATAGTACTTAATCAAGCCATTCCCATAATGATTGGGAAGCCCTCCTTGAAATTGTCAGCTTTGATTACTAGGAAATTGATAGGATATAGTCATCCATAGATAGTTGATCAGTAGCAAGGTAGCCCTATGCCCAACCATATGAATCACAAAGTGTTCATGTGTGATTTGGTCAAATTTCATGGACTTGATTATTTCTAGCGCATTAGCACTTTAGGAAGCGAGTCTAGCCTTAAGGTCAATTGTTGTCTTTCCAATTACACTTGTGATGTTCATTGGTATGGTTAAGTATAAATGAGGCATTCAATTTTTATTTTTTTTATGTTTTATAGTTGGATGTCTGAATTGTAGATAAAAAAGGATTTGATTAACTAATCTAAATAAACTAATTTACTAACATTTAACAAATCCTAATATAGACATCCGATCTCACTTTCCATACATGTCTTGAACCGACATATCCAGTGTTGGATGACCAAGTGCTACACTACTGGGCATACCAAGTGATAATCCTATTGGGATTACCAAGTGAATACATGCTATGTTTGAAGTGGTTGTACATATGTATTTAATCTATCTAGCTTAATTGATTCATTAATGTAATAAATGGAAAATATTTAATAAGTAATGAAAAATATTTAATAAATAATTAAAAAATTAAATGTATAAATGAAATATCTAATCTATCCAAAATGTTGCAAGGTTTATCAGAAAGCTCATCTTTATTGCCACACACACTATCGTGCTTAGGTATAACAATGCTCGAATAAAGATCCATACACTCAATGACTCCTACTATGGGCACTTGGGAAGAAATTATAACTCTCAAATGGGAGAAATGTGAGAGCTCAACTACAACTACAATTTACTTATGCCATAAATGTAGCTACAAGTGTGTATTTATAGCTAAAAATTAAGAAAATCAACACTGCGTCGATGGGGCCTCATCAATGCATGGTAAGATGTGTCAGTTAGGCCTTGTCGATGTAGCTAACTTAACATGAGTCATCATACCCCCACGACTGAATGAAAACTCATCCTCGAGTTTTGTTACAAAATTGGAAAGGTATGGAATTATTGATTGACTTCTTCACACAAAGCAAATTGACTGACTTGACAAAAAATGGAGTGTATGGATTAACACATCACAAAATATGAAGGTGTTTAGGACAAAAAATTGAACACCATGATTCAACTCTTTAAAAATTGGATAACATGTTCCTTAATGGTGTAAATCTTATGAGAGAAGATCAAATGGTCTCAAACGATGGTGGTTCCTAAAGCTCTAAGGGACCTTCATCGACTTTACGCACTAGCAGTCATTGAGGTGGTTGTGGTTGTTTTACTATTACTACAACTTTAGGCAAGAGGTAGAAAGCATCCAATAGTGCTTTCATTTTCTCCTCCTTACTCCTAGGATCATGCACCATCCACATAGCTTCCCCAATGTGGGATGGAATCGACACATCCCAAGAACACAAGATTATTGGAAATAACTCTTTGTCATTAATAAACTAGGCAGCAAGCTATTTGCACTCAATGTCAAATACCTTGATTGTGTTTTTCAGCACTTGGTAGTCATTCATTCATCTGGCTAGGTCCTTAGTGATAGATCATTAATTTGTGAATCATCCTTTCAGAACTTCACGTTTAGCATTAGTAGTCTCAAGCTTTTTTTTGGTGTCCTTGTGGTGTTTGAACTTGGCCTCATACAGTAGATACAAGATGGCCACTTATTTTTCTAACTTTGACAATATTTTCTTGATAGTTAGCATTTCCAGGTTTTTGTAATAGAGATTGGCCAACTCAATGTAGTTTTTCATCTCCTCAATTTTCAACTGCTTCAAGTGGATCTCTGCTTTATTGTAGGAATTAATCCCAGCAAGGATGAGCTACCACATCTCTCTTCATTGTTGGAGTTGCTAGAGGGCTTCATTCATTTTCACCTTTGGCATCTAGATTTGTTTTTCATTCACTTCTTTTTGCAAATTGACCTCACCCCTGTAGCAATTTTTTTCTTTCTCAAATTTGAGAGCTACATTCTTCCATGTAGTGATCTTGATGGCAGACTTTTCTTACAAGGTGTGTATGTCCTTTATTGACAGATTATGATTTTTGGTAGCTAATTTCCTTAGTTTAATGTTTACCTTAGCAAGCTACTCCTACTATTGATGAATGAATTCTTGCATTTGATCTCTTTGAGTATCAACATTTCACAGGTGATAATTTTGTGTGGTTAATGCTTCATTCTCCACACACATCTAATTTAAGTCCTTTTTGATTGAGTGCATTTTAGGTTTTGCTATGGACTATTTAAAGATGACCATCATTACCTCTTCCTTAGCCTTTTGAAATCATTCTTGAAGCTATTTTATAGTTTCATCTCTTATCACTATTGGATTAAGAATTGCTTATTCTAGAAGTTGGGCACGAAGTCCAGCAACTTTCTTGGCCAAGCATTGATTTTTCTCTTAGGCCATTTCTACTTGCCCTTTAAAATAATACATCTACCCCATGCATTCAGTAGCTTTGACTAGGTTGTGATAATGTTCTCTAGAAGATCAAATATATTTGGAGTCGGTTTCCCAATTCCTACTAGTTGTTCTAACAATTTTTCACGTTGAGCTATATGTAACTTTTCACTGACCATGCCTATGAACATTTTCACATCTTGGAGTGTAGATAGATCTAGTACAAATCCCATAGGTGCATTTAGTGCTTCAGCTACATGGTCAACTATTACTTCTACTATTATCTCCTATCCTTGGTGTTATATCACCAAGATAGTTATCTCTTCACCTTCCTCCAGCCTCATTGAGAAAGTGATAGCATTCCCAAAGATTTCTGGGAATGGATGATGTGTTGCTAATGACACTATCATCTCTTGAGCATTGGGATCCAACCTTGAAGGTAGCTGCATTCTTGGGAAAAGAAAATGAAATCACCTCTCTCCATCTAGCTAACTGTTTGGGCCACTTCATTAAGATAACTCATCGCTAGCTGATACACAGATGGATCCATCCCATTCATTCCTACTTATTTCTCTTGTTCACTCAAGATCTATTCTTGGATTTTTCATAGACATTTAATGGTTGTGCAAGTTTTTAGTGTTGGTTCTTGAGTAGGTGGTGGTGATGGTAACTCCTCTTCTTGGGTTATTGCTTCATGATTTTTGCCTATGACACCAAGGAAACATGCTTAAGAGTGTCATTAAAGTAGCAAACAATGCTTGGACTTTTACAAAGTTTTCTAATGAGGCACGAAAAGGGTAGGGTCTTTCTTCCATGTTCATTTTCTTTAAAACATTTTTCAATCTCCAAGTATAGTAGTTATTGAACATTAATAGGGAACTTTTCACTTAGAGGGATGCATGCTTAGGTGGAGAAAGTAGTCACCTTGCTTAGCCTCACCATTGAATTAAGGTGATAGGCTACAACCTTAAAATGAATATGCTTCACTAGTGTGAGCACACCATACTCCTTATGGTTGACCCGATAGCATCATCAGGTCCACTCCCTCTTGGCCTCAGGGTCTTCTTTTGTAGATAATTTAGCCAACTTTGTTGGTATGTTAGGTAACCAAAGTGCTTGTCCAATGGATTCTACCAAATAGGACACTTAAATGTCCTTGATCTTAATACTGGATCCTAACCTTTGGCTACTCTAGAAGAGATAGGCTTTTTCCATGTACCATTCCCCACTAGACATGATGACTGGAAACATGGGATAGGTCTATAGTTGTGTCTTGACACCCTCTAAGGCTTTCTCAAAAAATGGCCTAAAGTTGATCTCTTGAAGAACCAATCTTTGAATTGTTGGAACCGAATGATGTCTAGGCAGGCTTGAGTCAATGTGACCTCAAGCCTTGGCATGGGTCTAGGCACCTCTCCTCTTTGTGATTGTTTTGTTGGCACTTCTTCCTCTAAAATTTGTCAAATAGATTTCACTTTGGGCTACTCTGGAAGAGGTCCCATTGCATGGGTTACCTCTCATAGTTCTTGGCCTTGTTCTTGCTAGCCCCTTTCAGGTCAAGGTCATTTTTCCCATGTTTGGGAGGGTACCCATTCTTGCATATGTTTTTGTTTGGGTGCCATCTATAATCACAATAACACCATGGATTAGCAATTATTATGAAATCTTAAAATAATTGGGATACATTAACTCTTGAGAATAATTATACTTGGCTAATTTTTCATTATGATTGATTTAATTAATCCAATTATTATTTATTTTAGGTGTTATTCTAAATAATTCATCTTAGATGTTGTATAAAGGGTTAACTTGGGAAAAAGTTGATATTTATATATGCTTAAGGTTATTAACCCTTTGGGGGATTTAGAAAAATTTTCAAAAACATTTATTTATTTTTCATCTAAAACCTTAAGGTTTATGGCCCCCAAAATAAAGATCTTATCTCTAGTAAGCACAAGATCAAAAAAAGGAGTGATTTGGACAAACGGTTGGGAAGTTATGAGATCTTGAAGGTCTTGGGCTCTAAAAAATTGCAAAAATTCCTCATGTGTTATGAGTAATTTGTAAAAAATTTCAAAGTGTCTAGTGATATATATAGCATCAAAGCACTGCTACAACGAGGTTATGTTGATGAAGCCTCATCGATGTGATCAGCTATGTCGACGAGGCCTCATTGACGTAGTCAACGACCATTGTTGACTTGGTCAAACATTTAAGAAACAAAGAATTTTTGGAAGAAACTAGGGTAAAATGAAAGCTCAGAAGACCAAGAATAGTATGAAAACATGAGAAGAGGGTGTTCAAGTTCATAAATTTTGGAAAAGGAAGAAAAATTGATTTAGTGGATGAATGAAATGAAAGACTAAGGAGTACTAAGTAATTTACACAAATGGAAAATGCAAGATATGGGATTGTAGTGATGTCAAAGGTAAGGAACCTTAACTAATCAAGCCAAGAACTATGCAAGTGGGTCCTCCCCATAGTAGGCTCATGTCCTTTTTTCCCTTGTATAACCTCAACTAAGGAGTCTGTGGGCTCGATAGTTGATTTAATGATCATGATGAGTTAAGGATCAACCTGAAAGAATCCACTCAAGAATCCCAACAGATCAGACTAAGACATAAAGCATAACATAGAACCCAATAGTGAAGTGAGTTATAGCAACATGGATGGATGATAGAGAACATGGAATGGAGTTCCAAATTGAGGTCATAAGAATTCCCTTGTGGAATTTGTGGTTAAAATGATCCAAGAAGTTCCATCCTTAGTCCAAACCAAAATGATATGCTTTCAGTGACTTTGCATCGCCATTCTAAGACTGATCCACCCATTCGAGACATGAGAGTGCTTCCACAAAACAACCACCATTCCAAAAGGAGAAAAAAAGAGAAGTAGAAAGTGAGAGATAGGCCTTAGTTAGAGGGGACCTTCAAGCATAGGTGCATGCTGTTTGAGTCCATAACCAATGCTTGTAGAACAATTACTTGTCCAAGGGGTGTGCTTTGAATTTCCACTAATTTTCTTTTGTTTTATTCTTTTTCATTTTTTTAATTTATTTTAAAATGGAAACCATACCATGTAAGGACTTATTCGTGTCGAAGGGGTGTGCTTTGAATTTTTTTTTTTTTTTTGAAATGGGAACCACACCATGCAATGACTTATTTGTCTTGTTATTATTAGATGGCATGGAATGGTAAGAAGTCTGTGAAAAACACTCAAGCAATCAAGCAAGAAGAAAAATATAAAGAGTATTGAGTCCCCTTGAAGTTACACCCTTTACAAGCCTTTGAACCCTTCCTAATCTTGGAACTACCAAGGTCACCAATTGATTAAAAATATCTTTAATGAAAAGGGACCTCAAATTCCGAGAACAAGGAAAACCATAGAGTTCATTGAATGGGTGGATGATGTGGACTCACTACCTGTTCCACGAAAGATAAACCATGTTAAAGTCATTAGACATTAGAATTCAAATATAGAAACTAGATATCGACAATCACATATTAAGCAGAAACCATCATTAGTAAATAGTAATAGTGGCACTATGTCCTATGATAATAAAGCAAATTTATTAGCAAAAATGGGAAAATAGCACACTTAAACAAAAGAAAGCAAAATAAAGAAAAAAATATATAAGACAGTGTAAAATAATCAAGAAAGTTTAAAGGTACTAAAGATGGTGTTAAATTAGAAAAATTTGAAAATCAAAAATTTGTAAAATCAAAAATGTGAAAACTAAAAAGGTAGAAAAATTGAGAAGCCATGGTAATGATTAGCATGGATGCCCATCTCTCCCATGACTGAGTTGTAAGGAGGAGATCCAAAAAATAGAATGTGGTTGTCCTTATGTTGAGGTAGTATTTACACTTATCTATCTTAGTTCTAGGAAAGGTTTAACTTGTTGGATGTTGATTAGTAGCTTTTTATTTGGGCTATTAGGTTTGTAAATCAACATGGCCCCAAAGAGAAAGGTTTTAAAAATTATATAAGTTTCATCCCAAAATGTTTGGAATTTTGTCTTTTGGGGCACATGTGTGGGGTTCTAGTAAAGAACCTTATCTCTTAGTTAAAGTTTTACTTTTTTGATTCTAAGGTCATGACATTGCTTGCTAAATGCCTTGGTTATCTCATTCAAGGATAGGACCACTAAGCAGTTCTCATCTAGCATGTTCAGATTGATCAATCTTTCCTTCTATGCTAGACTTAGGTCAAGGTTTAGATCATAGTCCATTGAGAGTATACAGAACTCAGATTGGATTAGGAGCATTGGAAGTTTTCCATACATTAACTTGTAGGGGAAATAGCTAATAGGAAGTTTTCAAGTTGAATGATAAGCCTAGAGAGCATCATTAAGCTTTGTACTACAATCCTTCTTATACTTGCTAATGGATTGCATTAGTATTTTTGTAATGTCCTAGTTGGTTACCTCTACTTGACCATTGGCTTGAGGGTGGCAAGGTGTTGTTAATTATGTTCTACCCCCAAGTGTTGTATCAATTTTTTAAAGGTGGCACCTATGAAGTGAGTTCCATAATTAGAAATTATTGAACTTGTCATCCCAAACCTATTCATGATATTTTCTTGTATAAATTTGGTAGTAGTGATGTACAATCAGTAATTGTTACTACTTCTACCCATTTTGTGTAGTAGTCAATTACTACTATAATATACACCTTCCCATTATACATGGGTGTGATGGGACCCATGAAGTTAATGCCCCATATGTCAAAAGGTTCTAGTGCTTGAATCCACTATTGAGGACCTTCCATGAGAGCAATCATCCCCCCATCATGTTGATAACATTCAAAAGACTTGATGAAGTGGTGGAAATCCCTAAAGATTATAGGCCAATAGAGTCCTATGATCAAGATTTTTATGGTCATGCATCTTCCTATATAGTGGCCTCCGCAAGGCCCTTTGTGAGAATCCTAGAGAATGCATAGTTGATCTTCATCAAGGACATACCAACAAATCAAGCCATTGGCACACACCTTGTTGAACTGCATGAAATATTTGGCCAAATGAAGGAATTTTTGTTTCTTCCTATAATCCAAGTCTTGTGGCATCTCTTGAGTGAGAAGATATGTGAGGATGTCATTATACCATATTACTTTTTTAGGAATTTGTTCATTTATTTCTCTAGTAAAGAGGAGTTTGTCTGGAAACTGATTAGAGAGTGGGCTCTCCTCCTCTTTGTTATCCCATCTTAAATAAGAGAGGTGGTTATTGACCACATTCTCAGTTCCTTTTTGATCTACCATAATGAGATTGAATTCTTGCTAGATCACAAGCCACCATATGACATGAGGGCTCATTGTTGGCTTATTCATGAGAAAGAAAATTGCATTGTGGTCTATATGCATAAATACTTTGTAACCTAGCACATAATGTTTAAACTTTTCTAGCATGTACACCACTTCCATTAATTCTTTCTCTGTGGTGTTGTAATTTAACTATGCTCCCACAATGCTTCGACTCATGTAGTGGATGTAATATGAACATTTCTTATCATCCATCTACATGAACTACTCCCAAAGCATTGTTAGATGTGTCTATCATTATATGGAATGGTTTGGACCAATGTGGTGCTTGTAGGATTAGTGTTTCTACGAGTTTCTCTTTTAATTATTGGAATGCATGTTCACATTCCTTGGTTTAGATGAAAGGTGCATCTTTCTTTGTAAGCTTTATCAATGACTTTACAATCTTAGAGAAATTCTCATTAAATCATTGATAGTAACTAGTGTGTCCAAGGAATGATTGAACATCTTTAACAGTCTTTGGTTGACGTGTTATTTCTTGGATGATCCTTATCTTTTCTCGGTCTACCTCAATTCCTTTCATAAAAATTTGATGCCTTAGCACAATGCTTTCTTGGATGATGAGATGGCTCTTTTGCCAGTTGAGCTATAGGTTTGTCTTTACACATCTCTTAGTACTTGCTTAAGTCGATCCAAGTCTTACTCAAAGGTAGCTCCATAGGTGGAGAAATCATCCATGAAGACTTCAACACCACTACCAATTTGCTATTGAAAGATACTAAGGATTAAGCATTGAAATGTTGCAAGGGCATTGCATAAGCTAAATGGCATATTACAATATGCAAAAGTCCCCCAGGGACTCTTGAATTTTATCTTGGCGTAATCTTCAGGTGCAATTTGGATTTGGTTATAGCCACTATAACCATCCAAAACGCTATAATAATAATGCCTAAATATGGTGTCTAATACTTGATTGACAAATGGTAAAGGAATGTGATCCTTAAATGTTGGCATATTTAATAGCTATAGTTGATATAGACCTACCATTTTCCACCCTTCTTTGGTACTATTATGAGTGACCTAACCCACTCACTATCCATGATTAAATAGATGAACCCCACCTTGAGGAGTTGCTCTATCTCCTCCTTGACAATTTGCTTTAATCTGGGGTTTAGATACCTTTATGGCTACCTTCTAGGGTTCATGGCCTTGTCAGTGTTGATGTGATGCTAGCATATCCTTGGACCGATTCCTGTTAGCTCTAGATATTACCAAGCAAAGGCTATTGACCATTTATTCATCACTTTTGACAACTTTTCTTTCTATTCAGGAGCAAGTTTGGCATTAATGATGACCAGTTTATCATTCTTTAAAAACACATACTGCATACCAGCCAATAAATTTTTTAGTTCTAAGAGCTGTTACTTGAAGTGATCAAGGATTTCCAACTCTTCCCAATAGGTATCATCATCTTCATTAGAGAGTTGGGAATGAACTTGTTTATTTTTTTCCATGCCTTCAACATATGCACATGTTAGGCTCTTAGCTAGTTGCATGCATATTCTACTACTATTTGAATCTACTATCAGCCATCGGGTCTCCTCCTACTTTGTGGCTACTGCATATTTAAATATTGATCTCTTGTGCACATTGATTGCATGCCTTAATGTATGTTCCCTTGATTAACAAAATCTTTTGCATTGTATCCATTATATTTGTATGTGATGCATGGAATACACTTCTTCTCAATCTTTCCTAGCTCATTTTCCTTAAATATTTCAAGAGATAGGTCTCGTATA
This sequence comes from Gnetum montanum, assembly GCA_015680685.1. NCBI lineage: Eukaryota > Viridiplantae > Streptophyta > Gnetopsida > Gnetales > Gnetaceae > Gnetum > Gnetum montanum. The sequence continues at coordinate 240,785 of MNCI01035156.1, forward strand.
TCCATTCACATGTTGACCATGCTTAACCAAGCCCTTCCCATAATGATGGGGAAGTCACTTTTGCGGTTGTTCACCTTGATTACCAGAAAATTAGTAGGATAGAACCACCCACAAACTCTAGTTACAATGTCCTCTACTAATCCCAAAGGGATAGTAATTGACTGATTTGGTAATTTTAGATGGTTATCGCTCTTCTTTAGAGGTGGTAGGTTTTAGGCCTTATACATATCATGGGATATGAGGTTAACTCTAGAACCAAAATGAAGAAGAGCCTTGCATGCTCTTGTTTGGCAATCTGTAGATAGATGAGTAGACTGCCTAGATTAGATCTTTTTATAGGAAGATTGCTAGCCTTGATCTAGTTAGAAATAGCATGAGTTAGCATTATAGTTTAGATCCTAGGTGAAACTTGGTTTGAATGGTAGTCAAAGTTATTTGATGCAGAGGATGAGGATGAGGATGATGGTGAAGTAGGATGATCAACCAGAGTAGGTTATGAGGGCTAGAGAGGACTACTAGGCCTAAAGAAAGGTCATTTTCTTGATCGATTATCTAGACCACTTGGTTGAAAAACTAGTTGTGAGTGTACAACCCTTGTAGCATTTTGTTGTTATGGTTGTGGAGGAATCTCACCCTCCATAGACGAAGCAAGAGGTAATTAGGTTGAAGGCAGAGGTATAGGAGTAGAGGGATGTGGGGGATGATAAGGATATAAATATCAATTTTTCCCTCAAGTAGATGGTGAATGTGTTTGGTATTACTTTGGATGGTAATAGTGATGCTAGAATGATGCATGACTTGTAGAAATTTGAGGGGAGACAGGCTGCTGAACATAGTACCCATATGGATCTAGTTGCTTATAAGGGTTCTACTACCTTAGCAGTGGTATTCCCCATGGTTGTAGTTGGTAACACTATTTGTGCTATTCATAAGGTTTTGGAGGAGTTCCATTTGGGTAGTAAGCTTATTACTGTTGGTGGAATTACCTTGGACTACCTTGAAGGTAAGGAAATTGTCTTGGAGCTTGCCTACATGCTAGGCAAGGACTCAATGCATACATTCTAGATTCTTGTAAGTGTGACATCATAAGGCAACATCCCTTTGGATGTTTGTATTGGCATATGTTACATTTAATTTCATCATTAGAGTTAGACTCCACAACTTCCTCTACTATAGCAACTTTGTCCTTACCTCTTTGGTAGGCACATTTAGCTTCTTTTTGCCTCTTGTGATTACGATCACTATTTTGCTCTTTGGATTCTTTAGCAATCTTTAAAGTAGTTTGAATTTTTCATCCAAAGAGTCCGATAACTTATCAACCTTGGCCAAAATATCATAAATAGATTTTTCAATGGGAAAGATCTTTTTGTTCACTACTTCATCAAGTGGTAACTCCTCCTTGCAAAAAATTAGACCTCTCATTTTCTAATGGAAAGGTCTTTGTTATAATCTTTAGCAAGTTCCCTTTTTCATAGCTTACCTTATTCTTTTTCTACCTACTCAATTAACCTTTGGATCTGATGATCTCTCATCTTAGAAAACCTTCCATGGACATACACCCCAGGGGTTCTTCTTGTTTCTGCTCTAAGCCCATTTGTGATGTGGTGAAGTTGTTCCCTCTGAGAATAACCATGACTAGGGAATCAATGTAGGAGTGAGTAGTATCAGCCCATGAAAACATCCAAGGGTTTATCTACTCCTTGTTTCTAGCCTTGGATTTTCCTTCTTAGATTAGATACTCTAGAGTACATATGGTATTTATCATTGAACAATTTTAACATGGTACCCGATATATGGATAGATTCTAGCTTTAAGGACTGGTACTAACCTTTAGCTTTCTTAATGAGTATCCTTGGGAAAAGCTCAAGTTTTTATAACTCATTCTCTATTTTCTGTAAGGCACAGGAATCTTGAAAAGCTTGTAGATGTGTTTGGGGATTAGAATTATATCCCCCTTCAAATCTTGAAATATTGTTCATATTTAGGTGCTTGATATAACTATCCTTCATATGCCTAGTTAGGATTTTAACTGCCTCTACAATATTAAGCATACTTCAAGTTGCCAATAAAGGTTCATCATCATTGCTATGTTGATGAAGGTTTTGGCCACCCCTTTGATTTTGGTGGCCTTCACAATCATTGTTATTTCGTCGATCACCTTCATCACTGTTGTTTCAATGGTAGCTACCATGAGGACCATCAGATGAAGAGGAATGTTTAGAATTGGATGAAGAGGATGAAGAGGAAGGTGGACTACCACCACCACCTTGGTGTCCACCACCACCCTTATACTTATTACAATCACCATCCTTAGATTTCTTATCATTGCAATGTTTGCCCAAGTTCCTACCTTGGCTATCACTCTTTATTGAACCTAATTTATGAATAGTGGATTGCATAGTTAGGTTCACACCCTCGCCATTAGTGGAAGGGGGTGGAGAATCTTCATGTTGAGAACCTTCAAAGGGAGGATCCTCATTGTCCTCTTAATATAGTAGGAATAGGGGGTAGTGTAATGTTTTCCCTTTGTAGCTTTATGGAGTCTCTCTTGACATTGATCTCATTTGTGTTTTGTTTCAGTGGGATAATAGTTTCAAGTGTCATATCCATCCAGAATATATTCTTTATGAAGATCTACTATGCCTAACTTCTTAAGGGTTTTGAATAGCATCCTAGGCACAAATCTGTTAGGGGGTAATACAACATTGACCTCCATATCATGCCATCACATCTATTCCTCTTGATGTAGGATGAAGGTTAAATTTGACACAAACTCATCTAGATGAGTGTATACTAACTTGCATTCTTATGGGACTGGTGGTTTGGTATCTTCATGCTTAAAAGAAGAAAAAGACATTTTGCAAAACAAAATGAAATTTTTTGTGTGCTTTTATAATTCTATGTATAGTGAGAATAATATTGACCTTAAGGTTGGTACAAAAATATAATGGTACTCACTTAGATCTAAATAGTGCACGTTCCACAAACAAATTTCTTGGCAACAACACCAATGATGAGTAGCAAGGTTCCCCTATGCCCAACCATACTAATCACAAAGCGTTCACATGCAATCTAGTCAAATTCCATGGACGTTATTATTTATAGTGCACTAGCCCTTTAGGAAGTGAACCTAGCCTTAAGGTCAATCATCGTGTTTCCAATTACACTTGTGACATTCATTGGTATGGTTAAGTGTAACTGAGGCATTTGATTTTTATCATTTTTATGTTTTATAGTTGGATACTTGAATTGTAGATAAAAAATGATTTGATTAACTAATCTAAATTAACTAATTTATGAACATTTAACTAGTCCTAACATAAGCATCTAGTCCCTCTTTACACACACATCCTTAACCCATGTATCCACTACTAGGTGACCAAGCACTACTTTCCTGGGCGTATCACATGATAACACTACTAGGATTACCAAGTGAATATGTGTTATACTTGAAGCGATTGTACCTATGTATTTAATCTATCTAGCTTAATTGATTTATTAATGTAATAACTAGAAAATATTCAATAGCTAATGGAAAACATTTAATAAATATTTAAAAACATTAAATGCATATATGAAATAGCTAATCTATCCAAAGTGTTACAAGGTTTATTAGAAAGCTTGACTTTATTGCTACATACACTGTCATGTTCAAGTATAACAACGCTCAAATAAAGATCCATATACTTAATGACTCTTGCTATAGGTACTGTAGGAAAAATTCTAACTCTCAAATGGAAAAATGCAAAAGCTCCACAAGAACTACAATTTACTTATGCCATAAATATAGCTGCAAGCATGTATTTATAGCTAGAAATCAAGAAAACCAACTCTTCATTGATAGGGCCTCATTGATGCATGGAAAGATGTATCAACTAGGCCTTGTTGATGAGGCCTAGTCGACGAGGTTGCATTGACAAGGTCTCATTGATATAGTCAGCTTAACACAACTCATCAACAATGATCATAATATCTTCTACTAGTCCCAATGAAATAGTAATGGACTGGTTTGTCAATTCTAAATAAATGTTGCTCTTCTTAAGAGGAGGTAGGTTCTAGGCATTATACATTTCATGAGAAATTAGATTAACTATAGAACCTGAGTCAAGAAGAGCCTTTCATGGCTCATTTCTAGTAATTTTCAAATAGATAAGAAGACTTCTAGGATTAGATGTTTTCTTAGGAAGGTTTCCAATCTTTATCCAACTAGATACAACATGGGTTAACATAACTATGTGGATCTTAGGAGTCATTTGATTTGAAGGGTTCTTGAAAGGAATGGATGCAAAGGATGAAGGAGATATAGGGAGGCCAACCACATAAGTAGGTGAGAGTTTAGTAGGACTAATGGTATGAAGAAATGGTCTTTTATAGAATTGTGGATCCAAAGCACTTGATTGAGGAGCCAACTATAATTTAACAACTTTAGTAGCATTACATTGTTGTGGGTTGGCTGGAAGCTCATCCTATGTGAATGGAGCATGTGGTAATTGGGTTGAAGGTGGAGAAGCATTAGCTAAAGGATGAGAAGGATGATAGGGATATGGGGTTTCCACTCTAGTTGATGGAGAATGACTTTTGTAATACTCTGGAGGCTAGCAATGATGCTAAAAAGAAGCATGACTAGAAGAGTTACATGGAGACAATGGTTGCTAAACATAGTATCCATATGAATCTTGCTACTTGTAAGGGTAATACTGCCATTGTGGTAGCATCCTTCATAACTATGGGTGTTGCCACTATTGATACCATTCATATGGTTGTGGTAGAGCTTCACGTCAATAATAAGCCTATTGTTATTGGTGGAACTGCCTTAGGTTGCCTTGAGGATAAGGTAACCTTCTAGGCACTTACCTTCATGCTAGTCTAGGATTCAGACAATATACCCTAGATTCCTATAAGTGTAACACAACATGGCAACATCCCTTGGGATGTTCATATTGATAGATGCCACACCTACCATTGTCATATAATTCTAACTACACAACCTCTTCTACTAGTACAGCCTTGCCCTTACCCCTTTGGTAGGCATGTTCAAATTCTTTCGTTCTCCTACAATCATGATCACTACCTCTTTCTTTGGATTCTTCTACAAATTGTAGAGTAGTTTGAAAATATTTATCCAAAGCTTCCCAAAATTTTTCAACCTTAGCTAAAAATTTGGACATAGATTTATGAATTGGAAAGATTTTATGCTACACCATCTCATTAAGTGGTGCTTCCTTTTCACTATCATAGAATTAAGCCTCCCTTTTTCTAATTGAAGGATCTCGATTATACTCCTTAACACTTTCTCATTTTCTCAACTAATCTTATTATTTTGCAACCTTCTCAATAAACCCTTGAATTTGATGGGCCCTTAGTTCTAATAGTTTCCCTTGGGTGTAGACTCCAAGAGTTATCTCAATTTTTGATCAAAACCCATCTATGATATGGAAAAGCTATTCCCTTTGGCCAAGACATTTATGCAAAAGAGAATAATACTTGTTCATGGTTCCATCCAAGGATTCATGTGTTCCTTGTTTCCAACCTTGGATTCTTCTTCATAGGTTTAACACTTTGAAGTATGTCTAATACTTGTCATTAAATAGTTCTAGCATTGTACTCCATTAACAAACTGATTCTAGTTCTAGAGATTGGTACTAGCTTTCTGCTTCCTTGATGAGTGTTCTAGGAAATAGCTTGAGCTTTTGATAATCATTTTCAATATTTTGTAAGGCACAAGCATTGAGAAATGCTTCTAAATGCATTTGAGGATCTAAGTTATATCCCCCTCAAATCTAGCCTCTTGATTCGACTATTTTTTACATGCCTAGTATGAATTTTGACAGCCTCTATGATGTTGAGCATATTTCAAGTGGAAAGAAGATGCCTATGATGTCCTTTGTCATCCCTTAATTCATTACAGTCTCTACAAATATCATTTTTGTCCCATCGTCTGTAGTTCTACTTAAATTTGGAGGAGGAAGTTGAACTAGATGAAGAGGACAAAGAGGGAGGACTACTACTACCACCATGGTGTCCATCACTTCCCCTTCATTTTTCATAGTCACAATCCTTTGTCTGATCATCATTATGCTTGTTTGAGTTCCCACTTTGACTCCATTTTTTAGAGCTCCCATGACTATGGGACTCACTATTACCAAAACTTAGATTGTTGATCATTGATTTAAGATTTAGGTTCAGCTCCTCTTCACCAAAGTCAAAAGGTGGAGAGTCTACATGTTGAGAACCCTTGGAAAGAGGCTTCTCATTATCCTTTTGATCTATTAGGAACAAGGAATTGGTGAACCATTTTACCTTCATAGCTTTGTGATGATTTTCCTATTGTCAACCTCATTTGCATTGTGTTTCAATGGGACAATAGTTCAAAAGTCATGATCTTTGACAATGTACTCTCTATGAAGCTACTTGATGCCCAACCTTGTAAGGGTTTGAAGCAACATCTTGGGAATAGATTAGTCATTTTGCAATACAACATTTTCCTCCATGTCTTGTCATCACATTTATTCATCCTTATGGAGTACATAAGTAAAATTGGATACAAAGTCATCAAGTTGAGTGTACATCACTCTACATTCTTGTGGTATAGTTGACTTAGAACCATCTCACCTATGAGAAGAAGAAGACATTTTAGTTAGAAATAATTTTTCAATGGATTTGTAGTATAGTTTTGATTACTTATTATATATTTTTTTCGAAATGATTATGACCTTAGGATTTGATCCAATGATCCTAAATAATATTCACCAAGTCCTAGATAGTGCACGTATTAAACTACAAGTCTTCAACAATGGTGTTAATGATGAGTGGGGAGTAGACCCTACGCTGAACCATACGAATTACTAAGTGTTCACGTGTGATACGATTGAGTTCCATGGACTTATAGCCTTCTAAGAATACTAGTCTCTAGGAAGTGACACTAACCACTGGAATCGTTGTCTTTCCAATTTTACCTGTGAAATCCAAAGGTATGGTTAAGTACAAATAAGGCATATGATTTTTATCATTTTTACATTTTATGTTTTAATTTATCTAAGGATAAAGAATAATGAATAGAATAAGATAATTAAATTGCTAGTTTAATCTAACTAGCTACACCTAACTAATCCTACCATAAGAATCTATTCCCACTTGTCGTACACATCTTGAACATGCTTAATTCTACTAGGTTACTAAACATTAAGCATTACTGGGATTACCAAGCATCAAGCATATGCTCAAAGTGATCATACTTATGTGCTTAAATTACTTAATATAGCTTAATTTAGCCTAATTAATTATTTAATTACTTAAATCATTAAAGAAAATTTGATAAAATATTAAATGCATAAATAAATAATTAATATATTTTAAACTATTGCAAGGTTTATCAAAAAGCTCATCTTTATTGCTACACACATAGCTTTGCTCAAGTACAACAATGATCAAATAAAGATCTATATACTCTTAACTCCTACCGCTAACACTTAGAAAAATATTCTAGCTTTCAAATGATAAAAGTACAAGAGCTCAACTACAACTATGATAAGACATGTCATAAATATGGTGGGAGAACATATATTTATAGGTGAAAACAGACACTATGTTGATGGGTCCACATCAACACATGAAATCATTCATCGATAGGGCCTAGTCGACGAGGCCTAATCAATGGGTCCTAATCAATGGGGCCTAGTTAATAGAGCCAATTTACGATTCATCATAAGACTAGAGCATGAGGATTCCATGAGTTTTGGAGATGAATAATAACAAGAGGTTTGAATTACTAGATATCATGTATCACCCATTCATTTAGTGGTCAACCATGAGCACACTACTAGTTGTGGTGATAAACTATGAGTTTACCATGAGTTATGGTATATTTACCTTATTTTGAATGTTGATCCATGAGGAAACCATTAGTGATAGTTATAATTTTGAGTTAACCATAAGGAAACTAGGATTTGTGGTTGACCCCACAAGATGACCACAAGTCATGATAATGTCATGAAACTTGATCATAAGTGAACCATTTTTTGTGGTCTCTAAAACTTGGAAACTAAAATAAGACTAGTCATGATTAACTTTGTGGTCAAATAAGCTTGCAATACCATAACTAGGCAATGAACCATAGTCAAAGTAATTTATATAAATATCTTTGAAATTACAAGTCATAATTTGATGAACTTTATGTGCATCGATTTATCTTGATTTTCTTTATTGTTTAGAATTCTAAGATTTATTGTACAATGTCTTGGATTGCTATAGAGGCTAAAGAACACTGATGACTTCTCAATTTCAATCCTGGCAATAGAAAACTTGTAAGTTGATGAAGATTTGATGAGAATAATCATGGAATATGGAATTGCAATAGATGTTTCATAGTTTTGAAATGATGTGAAGATGAGAAAGTTGATAAATTATGTGAGAATTGCTAAATATAAGAGGGATCAATATGGATTTGATAGAAATTTAGTGGAATATGAACAATTCTAAGAGAAATGGGGCAAATTAGATGTAGAAATTTGTCCAACAATTTTATTACATTGAAAATCAATATTTACATAATCATATGATCCATGAATTTATACAAAAATAATGAAACCATGATAGGAATCATTGAAGAGATAAACCCCACTAAATAAAATGAGGAAATAACTTAATAAATTGAAGAAATTGGACTAAAATATATAACATCCACCTATCAATCTGAAATAATTAAATAAAGATGCTTTCTTCTGTTTTTATCTTCTTTTAAGTGATAATTAAGTGCTTCTTTGAATTTAATTTTTTCTTGTATATCACACTAGTGTGAATAGTTATTCTTTTAGGATGAGATGCAAGAGCTGATTCTTATTCTTTGATCTTGAAAATTTCAATGTTTTTTTTGAGGTGTTTAGTCCTGTGTAGAAGAAAATATTTTGTTAGCATATCTACATGATGATCTTTTATGTCAACATGAATGAGTTTAATATTTTTCCCATTTACTTATTACTTTATAACATCATATTTTTTAATGTGTTTTGACTTCTTATGATGCACATGTTCATTTGACAATTAAATGGTAGCTATGTTGTTATAGAATAATACAATTGGAAGACCAAATTGGAATCCTAGGTGAGTCATAAGAGTCTTGAGCTAAAGTATGCATTGGATACACTCGACCATGGCTATGAATTTAGCTTCACAAGTTGAGGGACTAATATAAGTTATTTTCTTTGACTTCCAATATACTGGATTATCCCCATGAAGTATTATACTTCTTGATATTGACTTTCTATCATTATGGTCTCCACCTCAATTAACATCTAAATATGCATGATAGTCACTATTTTCGAATATGTAGATCGTGCCATGATCCATTATGCTCTTAAGATAGTTCAAAACATGCATAAGTGCATTGTGGTGGTTCTACCTTAGTTCTTGCATAAATTGTGATAAATAAGAAGTTAGAAACTCAAGATCTAATCTTGTGTGATAGATAAATCTAAGGGCAGCAATTATACTTCTATATTATATTGCATCAACAAGATTTATGTTGTCCTTGTGATCAAGTTTTATGTTGTAAGTAAGAGGAGTTTTGGTGGCTTTTTGTTTTCTGCTAATTTTGTATTTTTTTAGCATGGAGGTACCATATTTGATTTTAAATTCAATTCCATCCTTACCTTCATCAACTTGTATCCTAAGAAAATATTTTATTTCCACTAAGCCTTTTATTTCAACTTCACTCTTCATATCATCTTTGAATTCTTCTATTAACTTATTTGAAGATACAAAAACAAGGTCATCTACATAAAGAGAGATGATGATGAAGTCCTTATTATCATGTTTTTAATATAAAGTTAGTTTAAACATATAAGATGAATATCCTTTTCTCAGCAAGTAGTCATTGATTCTACGAAACCATGCCCTTGGAACTTACTTTAATCCATACAAGGCTTTATTTACTTTGCATAACTTGTCTTCTTTTCCTTTAATAACATACCCTTTATGTTCATAGACATAGAATTTCTCACTGATATTGCTATTAAGAAATGTTAACTTAACATCCATTTGCTGAAGTTTGAGACTATGATGAGCAACTATAGAGTGGATAAATTTGACTATTTCAAACCTTACTACTAGAGAAAATATCTCCTTATAGCCAATGTGTTTCTTTTATTTAAAACCTCTAGCCATATGTCTTGCTTTGAGTTTGATAGTTTTAGCTATTAAGAAGTCATTAAAGATCAACAAGCAAGTTTATCTAAAAATTTAGTTTGAATCTTCAAGTGGTATAAAGGATCTTCAATCTCAGCCATTTTGGTTGCTGTTGTCATAGCTCAAGTATCCACTCCTTCCTCTACTAGGTTGGATCAGTTAGTGCTCCCTTGTAACATCGTTTTGTGGTTAATTTTAGCATTCCTTCTACATCATAAGTTTACCATGACCATTGGTATCCTTAGGGATACACCACAATCCCACCATGAGTTGTGGTGTTGTAGACAAAGCAAAAGCCACTATTTCTACTTATCACAACTTCACTATGAGTTGAGGTATTAAAAGATGATTCCACCATGACTTGTCATCTTGAAAATGTTATTGAAAAGGCTAGAGATATAAGTTTAATACCTTTTGTATCAACCACCACCTAACCATGACTTATGGTTGGGACAACCATGATCACAACATGACTTGTGGTCTCCTTCCATGAGTGCTCCATGATTCATGATCCTTATCCTTAGTTTTGAAACACACCATGACCTGTGATTCCAATCCATGAGTAGACCATGATCCTTGGTTTGTAATACCATGAGTTCATTAGTACTTGTGGTCTTAGTCATGGTTAATTTTTTGGCCAAATTTTGAACAAAGAAAAACAATCTCAAATAGAAAAAAGGGATATTATTCCACTACCACCATTGACATGGTGGTGCACTCCATGTTTTCTTCTACTATGCTTCTTCATTCCTCTTAGTTTCTTTATAGGATTTGTACTTTTTTCATTTGGTTTTCCCAATTTTTTAAAAATAGGATTAGGGTTTGTTCTTTTATTGTTATCCATTCTTAATGAGAAATGTAGTGCTTATCCTTGATTTTCAATTATCTTAAGCATCATGGTATTGTTGTAGTTGATTAAACAACATTAAATGTGATTTTATTTTGCAATTTCACATAAATTAAAATTTTCCTCATTTATAAGAGTAAACTTTATTTTTTTCATCCGTATTATGAACTAAGATTATTTACTCTTTTTAGAAGAATGCTGAAACAACCACTAACAAGTAATTCATTCATGAATTGACTATTACAATTATAGCAATTTTGTTCTACTAAATTTTGTACATGAAGTTGGAGATAGGAAAAAAAATAACATTTTGTTGAAAGAACTCTAAAAAATGATAATTTCTCTTCTTATTGTATCTCCATGAACAGTAACATCCCAAAATATCTCTTTTTTAGAGGAACACTTGCTTAATCACTTGAGAAAAAAAAAATTACTAGCATAAGTGAAATAAGATTGAATTGTAAAATCTAATGTTATTGCTTGTACTCTCTACCAGTTAAAATTTTGTAGAGGAAGAATTCTCTTGATTGTCACTTTCATGAAAGAAATTGATACATGTACAATTCAATAAAGTATCTCTATAAAGCTAGAAATTGAGACTACAATCTCTAAAATTTTCCAACAACATGACTTAATTTTTAGTAATTTATTTTTGATATATTATACATCTTACTAGTAAGTTATCTCCAATTTTATTATTTAATTATCGATAGTTGATTGTCCATAAATTTTAGTGGCTTTGTCACTTGCTTTTATGATTCATGAGGTATAACTAACACTAAATATGATTTATTAAACAAGTTCTAATTCCATTTTGTGTGTTTTCATGATGTTCAATAGTTATGATATGTTAGAGAAAATTTTTTAAGTCTTAGAACATTCTCTGATTATGTTATATATAATGCAACATAACCACAAAAGGTTATCAACCTATTTAAATTTTCTTTTACATTGGCTGCTATTATTTAAGTTTTATACAATCATGGATCTTATAAAAATCATGGAAACTAGTACAAGGAATCTTTCACATGAATACATGTTCTTAGAACAAAATAGAATTTGTTACAAAATTATTGAAATTCATTTGTTAATTAAGGTTTTTTTACTGTATTTTGTTTTAAATTTGATATAATTTTATGATTTGCAACTATTACCATTGTGTGTGAATGTAATATTAAAAAAAATTGGAGTCATTAGAAATGTTTTCTTCTTAGAAACTAAAGAAAATGGTAATCTATCATTGGATGATAATGGAATCATGTTACAATAAGAATAGTACTTTACAAGCTACCATACATGGGTAGATTTCACCTCTAATGCATATGATATTGTAGATGTTGTACAAGTTTCATGTGGTAAAGAGCAAGCTATCAAGAAATGAAGGTGAAAAAATAGTAAAATTACCTAATTCTGCATGTTCAAAAATATGATAAGAAAGAGAATATCACAAATTATTTTCCTAAGGTATTGTTGCCCTTCAAATTTATACAATTGTTTCTAGTGAAAACATCCAAAGCCAAAAGTTTTAATAATGTAATTTTACCCATGTGGAAATGGGGTAATAATATTGATGTTCCATTTAATATCCTAATGATAATCATGTGTATGATCAAAAGACAAACAAGGTCATGGTATCTACATGATACCAAATAGTGTCTTAGTTTTCTAATTATTATGAAAAAATTATTGTACAAAAAATTGTATATGATTTCTAGCCAACTTTAAGAAATAGTAAAGTTGAATCTAAAAAGCATTTTTAAGAGTACATCAGTATCAAAGAGAGATGAGAAATCATGTTTTTTAAAAGATGATGATAGATAGTATCTATAGGATGTGTGCCAACATGAAAAAGGCCATCACCAATATATCACTAATAAGTTGGAAAATGTGATTGACATATTGAACAATTATTGCCAAAATAATGCAACACTATGGAATGTTATGAAGGAGCTCAAGTCAAATAATTACCATTTGTTAGAAGAAAATATTCAATTGAAGGATAAAATAGAGAATTTGTTTATTGAAGAGAAAAGTTGCATTCAAAAGTTAATTCAATAGAATAAGAAATTGGGCAATTAAATTATCATGCTAAATAAGGAAATTGACTTATTAAAAAATGTAGTAGTAATTGACAATGATGGATGCAAGGATATTGACCCTACACAAGTAAGATTATCAAAGGCTTTTACAATGGCATAATAGTTTTCACATTTTCTATTTTGTTTATTGTTTTTCTGGATTGTAAATCTTCCCCCTAAGATCTATATTATATCTATTTCAAATAAATTTTTCTAATCTCTCAATACTTATGATTGCAAGAAGATTATTTGTTTTAGTTAAATCAGATAACAAACAACAATTGATCCAATAGAAGTAGTGTATGAATATAGAAATAAATAAAAAAAATTATCTAGAATATATTCTAATAATATGAACATATTGTTTTTGGTGCATGTTATTTTTTTGTCACATGTTATTCTAATGATTTTATTCTCTCTAGAATTAGTGAAAATAATCTTGATTGATATGATGACTCATTTTTTAATCAAAATTCCCTTTTGTAGTTGATACCACCTGTGTAGACTACGACACCCCAATTGATCAATCATATGGAAAAATTATTAAAGTGATGTAATTTCCTTCCATTGACATGCTTGATAGTAAATAGCTTATGAGAAAATCATTTGGCATAGTCTACATCAAGATGGATGGAAATAATGACTTGATGATGATATCAGTGATGTGTACATCATGTACTTTAAAGAACTTTAGAACTCCAGCAATGCCTATGAAGCATATACCAATCCAAAATGTTTCATTTCCAATAGCATGTTTCAAGCATTTGCAAAGCTCTTTAGAGTTAGAGGTAGCTGGGTAAGAATAACTAGTAGAGAAATAAAGCAAAAAAAGTTATAAAAAGACATGTTGTAATATTAAAAGTGGTATATTAGTTGAAGAAGAGCTTATGATTTGGTGGTAGAAAAGAATTTGATAAAATAGGTTAAAGAAACAACTTATTAGAAGAGTTTCTTCAAGCTAGATAATCATTATTTTGCCATTGATGAGCTGCAATATCGTGGCCACGATATCATGTCCACGATATTGGACATCTGATGTCGAAACCTATCTCATTGTCTATAAATAAGAGGTGAGCACACTTGGTTTTGGCATTAGTCAATTAGTTTTCTTAATCCCTTACCCAAACTTTTACAGTTTTCCCTTTTCAGAGTTAGAATTATTCCTGAGTGCCTGCAGTAGGAGTCATAAAGTGAATGGATCTTTATTTGAGCATTATGTACCTGAGCACACCTTGTGTCCAAAAATCAAGATAAACTTTGTGATAAAATTTTCAACATTTAGAATAGCTTAGTTATTACATTTAATGCTATTTATAGTTATTTAATGCTTCCATTAGTTAATTGATGTTAATTTTATTGATTCATTAATTTTCACAAGTAAGTACACTTAGTATGACCACTTCGAGCATACATGGAATGCTTGGTAACCTAGTAACGATTAGCATTTGTTAATCTCAGTAGTGCTACACTAGTTCAGGATGTGTACGACAAGTGGGAATGGATGCTATTTTTAGGACTAGCTAGAACATAGTTGATTAGTTAAACTAAATTAGTTACTTAATTATTTCATTTCTCCCTCTTAAGCACCAGGACCATAAAACATAAAAAATCTTAAAAAACACATACCTTAGGTTTACTTAACCATACAATTGTGCCATATAAGTAAGCTTGGGAACACAATGATTGACTAACCCATCCTTGTTCTATGAAGGCACATAAGCACTTAGTCGTTGGAATTTGACTGGATTGTGTGTGAACGCTTGTATTTTTATGGTTGAGTGTAGGGGTGTTTCGCCGCTCATCATTAGCACCATTGTCAAGGACTTTGTTGTTTGTGTGCTAATTAGAACTTAGGAATCTTCCCATTGTTAGAATGAACCCTTAGGGTTGGTTATTTTACAATCATTAAGAAACAATATTGCACACTAAATAAACAATCATGTCTCCTTCTTCTTACGAGAGTGCTTCACCGCCTAGGTCTAACATAGTGAACAATTAGAGGTGTAGTGCACATGATGTTGATCCACCAGTGCCCCAATAGTTTCTCTTGGTATATGCTCATCCCGATGAGTATGTACCAGATTTTACCTTTATCCTCCACCAGGATGAACAACTACGTTGGTGTGATTTAGAGGATAACATAGTGTAACCTCCTAACTACTCAATCCCAAGCATGCTTCTTTGTGCTCTCACACAAATTGTTATGCAACACTTACAGATGGAGTACGTTGTGCATGAGTAAGATTTGAGAGACTATCAACCCATGGAGGCACAATGTCAAAGGGACCTACAACAGGATAGACATTACAAATCTATGAAGGGGAAGTGGTCTTAGGATGTCCCATATGTCCTAAGTGAAAATGAGGATGGTGAACCTACCTTAGGAGGTTTTCCACAAAAGGATGTTTCTCTTGTTGACTTTGGCCAAGGGATTGTGTATCAAAATCTTCATTCAACTATCCATAACTCAGATTCTAGTATCGATGGACACAAAGGATCTGAAAAAGGAACAGGAATGCATGACAAAGATGGACATTGGGATGGTAACCGTGACCAAGGCCCCAAATACCAAAGAGAAGATAGTAGGCACCATCATTGTACCAGTTCTTTTTCCTCTTCATCTTAATCATCTCGTTCACCCTCTCCTTCAGGATATTGAAGAGATCTTTGTATTTGAAGAGAAGGAAGACTATCTGAGCTTAGAGCCCATCAACTACAAAGATTGTTGGAGCAAGATGATAAAGAGGAAGATGAGTTAAGGAAAAGGGAGAGTGTGGAGGGATACGATAGAGATCCTTCCATTCAAAAGAAGGAAGTTAAATTTTATGAGGATGAAGAAGAGTCACCACTTGAAAAGATGGTGAATAGGAAATCTTTGTCCATTCAAAAGTTTTCATCAAAAGTATCAGCAAAGGTAGATCAAATGTGGAACTCCCTAGATGATAAATTTCAAACCATTCTAAAAATAGTAGAGGAGTCCAGAGAGTAGGGTAGTGACCGAGAGAGGAGAGAAAAGAAGGAAGCTGAATATGCATGTAATAAAGGTAAGGGTAAAGTTGCCATCATTGAAGAGGTTGTGAATTTAGACACAGATAATGATGGTGGATGTGATATATGCCAATATCACCATTCTAAGGGATGTTGCCTAGTAGTCTGACATCTAGAGGAGTTTGGGGTATATGCACTAAATTCATGATTGAATAAACAACAAGCACCCCAAAGGTTACCTTATCCTGAAGGTAACCTAAGGCAGCTCCACCAACCTTTGACGTATTATTCGAGTGGAGCTCCATCACAACTAAATGAACAGTATTAATAGTGGCAACACCCACAATCATGGGGAATGCCATTACCATGACAACAATATCCTTATTGTCAACTTGACCCATACGAATACTACGTGCAACAATCGATCTCTCCACGTGACTCTACTAGTCATGTCACTCCTCAACCTCACTATCAAACCCATGAATACTATAGAACTCTTTCTCCTATGGGTGATATTCCACAAATGTATTATCCTTCTCATCTGGCTACACCTCTTCTATCCTTAGCTCTATTACTACCTGCTCCAACTATGCAAGGTGAGCTCCCTACCCAACCACAACAATGCAATGCAACAAGGGCTATCAATCCTCAACCTACTATTGGTTAAGAAAATCGTGCAAAGAAGAGACCTTTCTTTAGAACCAAGAGTCCAACTAAGTCCTTAGAACCACAAGTGGCTAATTCTTTGAATGTGTCACCACCATTCGAATCTTTGGAGCTTCCTTCAAACCAAAAACTATGCCCAATGCATACAATCATGTTAACTCATGTTGTCACCAATTGGATTAAAGATGCCCATCTTCCTAGGAAATTCTCTAACATTGGAAGCCCTCTTATATATTTACAAATCATTGGAAATGAGCCATGTAAAGCTTTTTTGGATTTAGGTTCTGGTGTCAAATTAATCTCTAAAGAAATGTACAAAGCCTGGAACCTACCTTCACTAAGAAAGAGTAACATTCATTTAGAGTTGGCCGACCAGTCCATCACTATCCCATTAGGACTAGTGGAGGACATTGTTATCACGGTTTGTGGGTGCTCATATCGAGTTGATTTCCTAGTGATTCAAGTCAAAAAATATAAGGGGGACTTCCCAATAATAATGGAAAATGCATGGCTAAGCATGATCTTTCCCTAGAAATATCAAAGAAAAATACATTCGGAAAGATGAAGAAGAAGAAAGTTCCATGCATGACATATAGTGACACAGGGTGTAATTGTGTGCAGAAATCCTGGTTTGTACAATGTTTAACATTGATTTCATGAAACTAGTGTGCACAAGTAACTAACATACAAAGATGCCTATATGTAGTAGCCACAAGATAGGAAGGCATCGAATGGCTGATAGATGACCAAGGAAGTAATTCAACTATATGCATAGAATCAACTTAGAGTTGACTTGCACTTAGATCGATAGCATAGACACATTAGAGCAAGTCCATTGCCACCTTCCAAGTTCAGACATCAAAAATATCAACTGGGGAAAGTTGGAAATCCTTAACAACTTTAAGGAAGAGCCCCTTGAGTTAAAACTATTTCCCACTGGTATGGAATACACATTTCTCAAGAATGAAAAACTAGTAATTATTAACGCTAAGCTCGCTCCTCAACAAAAAGAAAGACTACTAGAAGTGGTAAGCAATTAGTTGAAGGCCTTCGCTTGGTCATATCTCAAATTAATTGAAATAGATCCTAGGATATGCCAACATAGAATTTACATTGACCCCTCCATGAAGCCTCGACGACAACTGCAAAGGCAACTAAACCCAAAGCTTAAGAAAGTGGTTAAAAAAGAAATTGAATAGCTTCTAAAAGCTAAGTTCATCTACTACATTGTTGACAGTGCATGGGTTAATCCATTAGTCATTGTGCAAAAAAATGGAGACAAATGGAGGATGTGTATAGAGTTTAGGCTACTAAATATGGCAACCTTTAAAGACCATTTTCCATTGCCATTTGTTGACCAAGTCTTAGATAACATTACAGGGCATTCCTACTATAGTTTTTTGGATGGCTACAGTGGATACAATAAAATTCAAATAGCCCCAAAAGACCAATCCAAGACTACATTCACAAGTCCTTGGGGGACATTTGCATACAGAAAAATGTCATTTGGCTTGTGAAATGCCCCTGCAACATTTCAACGTTTGGTTCTAAGCATATTTTAGTAGCAAATAGGAAATGGTGTGGAGGTCTTTATGGATGATTTCTTCACCTACGTGAAACACCATAAAATTTTAGGATCCTCATGCTTTAACAGAGTCTTGGAATTTAGGCAAGGACTTCCACAAGTGCAGCGTCATGATGGTTCGGCAGGAAAATGTAGGCATTGAGGATGGACTATCTAGTCTAGCAAGTTTTCTATCTCTAGAGCTGGTAGGCCCATTGGACTCTCCAAACTTCCCAATTAGACAATTGACCTGGTGTATAGTCTACCTAGAGACCATGCTAGGAGTTGTCGAAAGTGTTCAATATGAGCAAAACAGTTCAGCAAGTTTTCTAGTGAAGAAGTCTGCTACGCTACGCTATGCTGTGCAGCATAGCAAGCCTTGAAAGATAACCGCTAAAGCATCCTGGTGTGAGTTGACAAAATGATTGCAAAGACAAGTCAAGATTTGGCCAACACAAGATGCTATGCTATGTAGTGTAGCACAACATAGCAAATGCAGAGTAAAAAGGCCCATCTTGCCAAGTGATTCCAATAAGAAAATGACACTTTGGCAAGACTTCAGCCTCCAAAACTCCTTGCCCCACCTAACGTTCAAGCTGCGAGCAAATTTTCTTACTAGAAAATGGTGAATTAAGCGAGGAAGCATGATAGACTAGTTGCTATGCGACATAGTGTAGCATGGCATAACAACAATACAAAAACAACAAAAGTGTGCCAAACATGAATTCAGCAAGTCCAAAGGCTTTCTAGCATGGAAGATAAAATTTGCAGTTGTTAGCCTGACTAAACCTCAAACAAATGCTCTTTGGCTCCTATGAAAATTTCAGTCAAGATCGATGGCTACGTTATGCTATGATACATAGAGTAGCACAACGTAACAAGTAACTACTTATGCTATGCCAATGTGCTCAATAGCATGATTAGTGCAACACTGGCACAGAAGCATCAAGACATGTTTCGGTAACTCTAGAACTTGTTGACAACAATCTTTCTCACTCTAGCATCTCCTTGGAAAAATTAGCAATTTCACTTCATTTTGCATACCCCTAGTCAACTCCCAAAAAATTGTTCCTACACTTGACCCTACTTGTAAGAGTAGGGAAGATGTAGTCCTAGAGCATAGCCTGCATTTCTCTCACATTGTTTGCACACTAGATTTTGGCATATACAGTTTTGGCGGTATAGTCACAGTGTAAGAAAGTTCACATGCAACATCGCACACCTACATAGTATAAACGTGTTAGCACCTTGTGGGGTCTAGGACATGTGGCATCCAAACCACATTTCTCTCCTAGTCCTAGCCCTATAAATACCCTAACAATCAATGGTCAAAGGGTTGTCTTTTTGGTGTTGGTTGTTTGGCTTTTTGGCGCAGTTGGCTTTTAAGTTGGTTTTTGGAGAGCATAGTTGGCATTTCTTTGAGCATTCGGGTTACCTTTGAGTTCTTTGGTTGGCTCCAAACATCCCTTTGTGAGTCAATAATTTTGGCATCTTAACAAATAGAGTAGCAAGTAGAAGACCTGTGACTATACTATTCAGTGTAAGTAGTGTCTCTCCAGTGTTGCATAACCTAGTGTACCCTTTGTAGCAAGGTAAAGAATCAAATCTGTGACCTTTGGGGCAGTGCACTTTCTCACCCAAGTTTGATTTGTTATTTCCTTAATATAATCATTATTTTTCACTATTTTTACCATTTTGCATTTATTGATCATCGATTTACTCCACGTGTCTCACTTTTGAAACTAGCATTTACGAAAAGGTTAAGATACACCTATTAAGTCCCTGTCTGATTGACCAGACCATTCAGGGTGCCCCATTTTTGTTTCTCTCTAGCATGGCCCTCACATGGATCCATGGTTAAATTGTTCACTCAGCAACCTCTCGGTGTTCCAGCCACCAACGCTTTTGGTCGCTATAGTTTTCGACGCTAAAAGGAGGGCCTTTTGATGCCCTTTTTTGTGTCTTATGGGTAGTCTTGCACACTCTCTGTACCCCATCATCCACTAGCATAAACGTGACACCCTTTTGTGGTTGTTTATGCATCGTGTGGTGTATATTGGATGCGATGATGGTTCCTTTGGATCCTGGTAGGACGAAAAGCCTCTGATCTGCTATTCATTTCTATGTTTCTCATTTGCAATTTTCCCTTTTATCATGCAAGATGGTTCCAACAATAACTGCTATTTCCACTTTGATCCTTGAGGCTCCTTTCTTTGCTCAAAGCACCATAGGTGTCAAGTAGCCACCTAGTCCAATGTTAGCACCACGCCAGTCCCTTAGGATTTGACATTTGTCACCTGAGTTCTTGACACAAGACGCAAAGCGTTACAACTTCTTCTGTGAAAAGATCCAGGAAAATCTGTCCCTAGATCATCAAGAACTTAAGAAAAAATGCAACTTCGAGTTCCTTCATTAGAATTGGAAGGAATTTATCCCTACCCCCAATGTTGCTATCCCCTTGACGGAGATGTATCAATGGATTAGACCAGCTGATGCAAGTCAGTAAGTCTAGGGAACAAGATATGGCATCCCATTATGAAGAAGCGTTCTAGGATGGATAGGAAGACCTAGACTCCCAATCCGAGGGTGGTGGCCAGAGTTACCCTATGACCACAGTCTTCGAGTCAAACTCACTCTTCGTGTTAGCCCACTTTGTGATTACCACGACTCTACCTCAATCTACATTTTCATCAACTATGGGCAACCATCCTACACCCTCAGCGTATCAACATGCTTCTCCCTCAGTTTCATTTCCAAGCACTCTCCCTCCTCATTTTGTCTCATCCTCATACCAAGCGCTAGTCACACCTACATTGCCCTACATGCACACTACATCTACTTCATAGCTGCATGAAGTTTCCACTCCTATCTCATCATCTACACCTATTCCACCATCAGCGGTAGGCCTAGCCCCAACTGCGTGGTGGACCCCAACCACTTTGCTCACTATTTCGCAATCCCACCAAATGCCACATTACCCTTACCACCAAGCATACCAAGTCTCATAGGTGTGGAAACCAAGTGTGGGACTGTGGCTTGTCCCATTAGTCACGCAAATGAAAAACCACCACCAGTAGTTGCCGCTCCAATGACCACTGCTCCAGTAGCACCACCCATTGGGTGGTGGACCTCACAAGTAACACCCTTTGCAAGGGTAGCCACAATGGCACCTCCTATGAGCTAGGCCACTATCCTTAATATACTACCAACAATGGTTTCCCCTGCAACCCCACAATCATCTATGTCATCTCCAGGTCTGGATCAAGCGTTCCAACTTATCTAGACCCTCACTAAAGAGATTAAATGTCTTAAAGCTACTAGTTCCGACATGGTGCAAGTCATGAATTTCTACCATGAAAACCCCATCAACCTAATGGTTCTTATGCTCATGTTACCCCCTGGGATGCCACTCCTCCAATTCACAAAATACAATAGGGAGGATGACCCTAATGCACATTTAGTCACATTTAGATCTGAATCTTTGTTGTTGTAGCAATGGCTGCATACTATTATTCAGGTCTTTGTTATGTCTCTGATGGGTAAACCTTTAGACTAGTACCATGCACTCCCACGTGCCTCCATCTCAACACTAGAGGAGCTATTGACCTAGTTTGTGACCCACTTCAAGTATAACCTGAAGCCTAAAGTCACACTGGATCAATTGATGGGCATTAAGCAAGACCCGCTCGAGTTGGTGCAAAATTTTATATAATGGTGGAGTGCTACCTTGAATGAGATTCGTGAGCCTATTGCCGAGGCCCATTTGCTGGCCATTTTCAAGAGGGCAATAAATGATTTTATCAAATCCAAGTTGTATTATCTAGCCCCATGCTCTCTCATTCAAGTTTTCACCTAGACAAAGAGCATCCAAGACGTGGCCAAAGCCAGTAAGGACCCAGCCTATGTTGCATATAAAAATGCGTATACCAAAAACGATAAAGAGAAGGGCAAAGTCGCAATGACCACGGTAGCCATCGTGGCAAACGAGGTAAAGCCTAACAGCAACAATAACAAAAGGTGACCACAACATCAACTAACACCATGCCTAGCTCAAGTAACGCTACCCAATCCTCCACGTTGATACCAAAAGCATCAATCTCACCTAAACCCAACTTCAAGTGGAAGGATCACTCCAAGTACACCCCTCTACCTATCAAGCTTTTAGAACTGTTGAAGCAATTGTTGGGGGCTGGGTACATTCAACATAAGTGGATGTCGAAGGAGGTGACCAAACAACATCAGCGGTATTGAAAACTCCTAAGGAACCCCTCCTTGGCTACGTCCAATGAGCCGCCAATTCCTAAGAACTTCAGGCTGGAGTAGTTTTGTGACTACCATCAACTTTTTGGTCATGACATGGATTACTATCTAGCCTTAAAAGATGACATCTAATGGATGATTGATTAGGGGAAGTTAGTTCTAGATGAAATCAACCCTGTCTGCCCCAAAAATCAATCTATCCACATTTACAAGGACCCCCTCAACATTAACAATGTGGGGTACATTATCAACACGATTGGCATAGACAATAATCCAGAACCTCCATAGCAGCTATTTTTGGTTCATGTGCCTAAACATAGTGTGGTGACACCAACAACAGCAAAAAAGACACTGCAACAACCATTCGTCCTCAAGATTCGTCCTTGTACATTCGCCCCTGCACCCTTCGTATTCAAAACTACATCGTCACCTGCACTAATGCCAAGCACACCATTCATCATTAGGAGGCCAAAACACTCAGTTGCCCCCATCACACAGAGACAACCTAAGATGGCATTATAACCTTCTCATTCAAAGAAACATGAAGAGCGTCTGATGGACAAAACAGCCAAGCAACATACTGCCCAAGGTTCCTCCAAGCATTTGCCATGTCTACTCCCCCCACCTCATCAACAATTGATGCCACTACACATACACAATCATTGTCATCCCATCCTAAAGGGTCTAGCTCCAAACTTGAAACTACTCCTCCTCAAGAAATTCATCTTCTTGGATGAATGGAGGAAGAGAAAGGTCGTAAACAACAAGAAAGTGGATAAGACCTTCTAAATTCCCTTACTTAAGTCAAACAGGCTTTGAAATAAAAGAATATAACCTTAAGCCTGTACAACCTGGTAATGACCTCCACTGTACATCACGAGGCCTTGGTTCACATGTTAACATCCATACTGGTTGATGAAAACATGTCGGCAGAGGACAAAGCAATCCATGTGGTCATGCTTCCTTCTACACTGCAAGAACCATGGCTAGCTCAATTGACGCTCCATGATGAGTCCATTAAGGATGACCCTGAAAAGGGTTGGGTAACAACAACACCTCTATTCATGATAATTCAAGTTGGTCAACACAAGATCTGAAGAGTGCATGTTGATGACGGGGTTGCTATAAATGACACCCCGTTCCCCATAGTAGACAAACTGGGTTTGGTGGATTAGATCAAACCCATGACAACTTCATGTCTAAAGTCATTCAACGGAGCACGGGTGGTGGTAAAAGGTACTATCCACATAAACTTTGTGGCAAGGGACCAGTTCTCCACAAGTGCAACATTCATTGTGGTAGAAGAGATGTTTGGGTTTAACCTGATCTTGGGGAGGTCATGGTTAGCCCAACTTAGGGCTATCTCTTCATCCATACATCAAGAAATCCACCTACATTATGTGGGTAGGGAGGTGATGATTTATGGTGACGAAGTGGCTACCCAGGCGATAAACAATGTTGACATGGAGTAGGGTTCAGAAGTAGTAGCCTCTAAAAATGAAGCACCTATCCCCACCGAGGTTACTTATTTGGTAAATGAGCTAGCCCAAAACACCAGCTCAAAAAATGAAACTACATGGGTAGAGTTACCTTTTCAAGAAGTAGATAACAACATAGAAGAATACCACAATAAAGCCCCTCAGCCTTATGCATCACCAAGCCCACAATGGGCTAGAAAGTAGCTATGAGAATGATCATTACTCATGTAGCATAACTACTCCACTGCTTCTGACACAACTAATGCTTATCATATGTTTATTCTTTGTTGGCTTCATATTTGTTTGATTACACTAAGTGTCTAACTCATTCTTTAAACCGTTCATATCATGTCCATTGTTTACATTACACCATAGTTGACTAAGGCGTAAAACTTGCCAAATTTTTCCTTACCATCATCAGACAGCCTGAAATGGACTTAAATTATTGTTACGGCCCGAAATGGCCTAAAACTAAAATGAGATGCTCTTAACAAATTTAATTCATAAAAAAGATTAAGAATAAAATATAAATAAATATAACACATAAGCCAAAATGAAATAAATCTCTTCATGTTCCATTTTTTCTTTCATTTAAAATATTAATCAGTAATGTTTGCAATATTCTTTGCGAGAATTCAAACAAAATGTTCGGCTACTACACTATGACCCTTCACTCGCTCCATCATTCTCTACCTCATTAGGTCTAGTGTTTTCATTTGGATTTTGTACCATAGGGAAAATAAAATAGTCAGCTAAAGCTACAATAAGGACTTGAATAAAATAAATTATCACAACACTAAGAAATGACTGACCTGAGATGACCCCGTGTCTATTTTAGAGGGTATCCGATCAATGCCTGCAGCGAGGCATTGCAAGATCTCCTCTTCCATAATATTAGCCTAATTCCTATCTTCCAGGTCAATGCTTGTTGCAACTTTCTCCTTTTCTATGGATGTCCATCTCGGTGGTCCTAGAGAAAAGGTGGAATTTGTGGTCTCATCCATGGGAAAGGTCATTTCCCTTTCAGGGAATTCACTTACTGTCACCTATTGCATAACCTGTCGTAAGCCCTAGATGTACCAATAATGTCAAGGAATACCTTGTAAGTATGTAACTTGATAGAGGTATCTTGATACTATTTACTATAGGTGGCACGTTCTACTTTATACATATGTTTGTGGTTTTTCTGTGCCTACCCCCACTCATAAAATTTTGTACTATAGTCCTTCTAGTCTTGGTTCCTCTAGGCTAATAGGTCCATTTGCATGTGCTATTCTATTATTTCACAAGTGGCCTCATTGTTGTGTCACACGGTCATCCAATACCTTGCATAGTCGATGACTGCTGATGAGTGGCGAGGTATCCCAACACTCAACCATACGAATACGAGCATTACACATGTGATTTGGTCAAATTTCATAGACTAAGTGCCTACATGCCTCATGGAACACTTAAGGTTAATCATTTGTTGTCTTCCCAGACTTACTTGTAGTTGTCACGGTGTATGGTTAAGTAAGTCCGAGGTATATGATTTTTATGTCTTTTCTGTTTTATCNAAATAATAATAAATAAAATCCTAATTAGCCTATTCCATGTGCTACAAGGTTTATCCAAGAAGTTCATATTTATTACCATACACAAACTTGTGTTCAGGTACAATGTCTACTCGAATAAAGATCCGTTCACTCTAGAGTTCCTACTGCAGGCACATGGAAATTAATCTATCTCTGGAGGGGAAAAATTGCCATAGTTTCACTATAGTCTAGGCCTAGATGAGAAACAAGGGAGAATTACCTCTTATTTATAGACTTGGCGGTGCACCGTGATATCGTGGCCCATGCAGTATCTCATTCCATCATACCCCCATGACTAAATGAAAACTCATCCTCAAGTTCCTTAAAAAATATTGGGAAGGTATGGGATTATTGACTCAAATGGAACTAATGGTGAATGGGATGACATGTTAATGGATCATCATTACAAGACATGACTAAATTGGTATTCATGACAACAAAAGTGAACACCTTATTACATTTGACATTAGGCCTTAATTGGCAGCTGAGAGAGAAGAGAGAAAAGAGAAGAAGTTTTGCTATTGCCAACGCTAAGATTGTGCCTTTCGTTGTCCATCCGTAAGTACATCATCCATCCTTCTCCTTGCATAGTTGCTTTCAGCACTGCTCCATTCTAAGTGATCCCTCTAGATCCAATTCGTTGTTGCATGATTGCCATCTGCACACACAACACAGTCTTATATTAGCAAGGGTAAATGAATTTTAATGTAGTTGATACCTTGCCTCAGTGAAAGGTCAATTGGCTGGGTTGTGGTATGGTTGATTACGAATCTAGAGATATATTAATGATGACTACTGAAGGTGTAGGGGTTAGGAGAAAATCAAAAAAATTGGGCCCCGTACCTCCATGACTAATCGCGTACCTCCAGTAGCAATAGAATGGAAAAGGAAAAAGAACAATAAAGATGGAGAAAAAGAGACAACTATTACATCAATGAGATGGATGTCAAGATGGAAATGAACAAAATAAAATGGATTGCAAAAATTTTAAGGGAAAGAATTTAATGGATGCACCAAATAGGAATGCCTGTGGATCCTCCCCAAAGCAAGCTCATGCCCTTAATGCCCTAACAAACCCACATTCGAAGAGTCCATAGGCTCTAGGAATGTCCTTTGGAGAAAGAGTTAAAGTCTTAATCGTAAGAATTTACCAAAAAGAAAATAATGCAACTATTGAAATATACACTAATGATACAATCAGCAGTGAGGTGAGAAATGAAGAGAAGGATGGAGAGAAGAGAATGGAATGGAATCCCAAGAACAAGGTGGTGTATAGCCCCTTATGTGATTCATGATTAATGTGACTTAGTAAATCTCATTCCAACTCCGGCCTCAAACAAACCACATCCAATGACTTCGCATCAATGCATTTGGCCAATCCATCCTCTTGAATAGCAAGAATGCCTTCCCAAAGAGCCACCACCATTCCAATGAAATGAAGGAGGAGATAATGGGAAGCGAGGAGGGCCTTAGTTAGAGGGAACATTTTTATTTTAGTTCCATAACCAGTGCTTATAGCCCAAGGGATTAGTTTGACTAAGGGGTGTGCTTTGAATTCTCACTTTTTCTCTTTTTTCTTGTCTTGTGTTTTTGTTTTTTATTTCTTTTTTTTTTTTTATGTTTTTATGCGTGAGAACCACACAATGCAAAGACTTCTTATTTTTATTAACTCAGCTTCTCGATAATTGGGTAACATCGAAATGGTAAGAGAACTCCAGAAGAAAACATCCAAACACCAAAGAGAATGGCCAACACAAATGCACCAAGTTCCCTTGAAGTCACACCCTTTTCAAACCTTGAGTCCTTCCTTAGTTTGAGAAATACCCAATCACCGATTTGTTAATGTTGTTATTAGAAAGGGACTGTACATTTCCAATTCAAGAGAGACCATAGACTTTTGTGGATGAATGGATGAAGTGAACTCATTTCCTATCATATCAAAAGAAACATACCTTTGTATCAAAATCATAACTTAAAGGTAAAAACCAAACATTAGTAATCAATAGGAAAAACAGTTCATACCATCATGAAGAACACTTATTGGGTGACAAACTTACAAGATGGGTAACACACACACACATGCACACAAAGAAATGAAAAAGGATAACGATGTTGTAAAACAAAAATAAGAAAAGTTAAAGAAATTTGTAAAACAAAAATGTGTAAAACAAAAACGTGTAAAACAAGAATGTGTAAAACAAAAATGTGCAAAATAAAAATGTGCAAAACAAAAATGTGTAAAACAAAAAATGTAAAACAAAAATTGTAAAACAAAAACTAAAAAAAATTGAGGGCCCTGAATGATTAGCATAGGTAGCCATCTCCCCCATGACTGAATGGAAAGGGAGAGATGCAAAATAATGAGCACCTATTTGAATTTTTGAAAAGTGTCCAACTTCTCCTGATTGATGTTCTTAGATTGAGGGGTGGAAGTTAGCGACGCTCATATTCCAATGTGTCTATGCCTTCGTTGTTAATGTGGGTTGTTCCCCTAGTTTGTTCCATGCATATTGGGTTGCTCTTTGAACTAACTGTCAACCATAGGGTACCCACTACTTGTGTGGTTGCTACATATAGTCACCTTTGTATTTGTGTTTCTTGGACACACCGATTACATGAAAGAGATGCTAAACATCCTTCAATGTCATCACCCTTTGAATCACTATATGTGATGCACAGAACTTTTTTCTTCTCAATCTTTCCATAAATGTTTACCTTCGACATCTCCAAGGAAAGATCACAGATCCCTAGGTACGTATCTATTGTACTCAGCCATGGCCTTCCCATTATAATTGGGAAGCCCCCATTGTTACTGTTGACTTCTATCATCAGGAAGTCGGCTGGGTATGACCACCCAGACATAGTGGTAACGATGTCCTCCACCAATCCTAAGGGAATAGTGATGGACTGGGTAGCCAACTCAGGTTGGATATTGCTCTTCTTAAGTTGGGGCACATTCCAGGCTTGATACATTTCTCATGAGATTAAATTGACTCTGGAACCTAAGTCAAGAAGAGCCTTATGTGGTTTGCTCCTAGTGACTTGTAGATAGATTAAGGGGCTTCCAGGATTAAAGAGTTTCCTAGGAAGGTGGCCTATCTTGAACCAATTGGTAACGGTATGTATTAACATAACCATATGCATTAAGCTCTATTGTTGAATTGAAGGGAGCCCCAAAGTCTTGTTTATTGGAGAAGCGTACATGGACTCAATTGCTTATTGTTGTGAGAGTTTGTCTAGGCTTTTGGTTCTAAAGAAAGGTCTTTTATTTTTACGATTGTCAGAACTAGTAGCGGGTTGAATGTTTATGGCTCTCATAGCATTACATTACTGGGGTTGAGTGGGAAGTTCCCCTTGCATTGTTGGAGCAGGTTGTAGTGGAACTACCGATGGAAGAGTGGCAAATGGATTCTGAGGATGGTAGGTATGTGGGGTGTCTACCAGAGGAGAAGGAGTCCTTCTAAAATACTCCCGAACTTGATAGTAATGTTGGGGAGTTGTGTGACCTATAGAGTCACTTGGAGAAATTGGCTGCTGCACATAATAGCCATAAGGATCAAGTTGCCGATAAGGGTATCATTGTCTGGGTGGTGGCATCCTCCATGACTGTGGGTGTTTCCACTGCTGATGTTGCCCGATGGCTTGTGGTATAGTTCCATTTGGATAGTATGTTAATAGTTGGTGGAACTACCTTGGGTTACCTTGGGGATAAGGTAACCTTCGGGGTGTTTGTCATTTGTTAAGTCTCGGGTTAAGTGCATACACCCCAAACTCTTGTAGATGTGAGATGATTGGACAACATTCCTTAGGATGGTCATATTGGTAGATCTCACATCCATCGTCATTGTCTGTGTCTGAGTCCACAACCTTATCAGAGATAGTTATTTTTCCCTTACCATTGTTATGTGCATGACCTGCATCTCTCCTCTTTTCTTATCAGAGTCACTACCTCGTTCCACCTTAGACTCCTCTACGATTTTCAGGATAGTTTCAAGTCTAGAGTATAAGAAATCTGACAATTAATTCACCTTTTCTGACACTTTGGTTATTAACTTTTTGAGTGGCAAGGTATTTCTGTTCACCAACTCTTCTTGTGGTGACTCATCCTCTTCATCGCAAAATCTCACTCCCTTCTTTTGAAAGGAAGGATCACGGTTGTATTCTTCCATGCTCTCTCTTTTTCGTAGCTCCCCTTCTTCTTTGGCTACTTGCTCCAACAAGTAATGAATCTCATGGGATCTAAGTTCTGATAGTCTTCCTTGGGCATAAGTCCCAAGGGTTCTCCTAGTTTCATACCTTAGCCAATCTACGAGGTGGCAGAGTTGATCCCACTGTGCATAACCATGGCCCGAGAAATGATGTAACAATGCATAGTATTGACCCATGGCAACATCCAAGGGTTTGTGATTAACTTGTTTCCATCCTTGGATCTGTTTATGCAAATTAGCCACTCTGGAGTACGTTTGGTATTTGTCGTTGAACAACTCTAACATTGTACTCCACCTCCTAATGGTTTCCAATTCTAAGGACTGGTACCAATTCTCTGCTTCCTTTGTGAGTGTCTTAGATAACAACTTTAGCTTCTACCACTTATTCTCTATGTTTTGCAAGGTGTAGGCATCGTGGAATGCCTGTAAATGATTTTTCGGATCAGCGTTGCATCCCCCTTCGAAGCATGGGATATTATTCATGTCTAAGCGCTTGATCCAACTATCCTTTTGATGCCTTGTCAGTATTCTCACTACCTCTGTTATATTTAGCATACTTCGGGTGGCATGTAGGGGCTTTTCGTGATTGTCTCTTTCATGATGTCTATGATGTCTACGTTATTCCCTACTTTCCCTTCATTCATGCCCTTATCCTCTCTCTTGACTTTCTCGTCAAGGTCTCTCATTTTTTCTACCTCTATCCTCACCGTTATGCTCTTGGTGGTTGCACCCAGATGTGGAAGGAGAGGATGAGTGATGTGATGAAGGAGAAGAAGAAGGAGAACCATCGCCATGACAATGCTTCTTACCTTCTCTTGGGCTAATATGGCCCCAATCGTGATGATGATCTAAGTGCCTGTCCTTGTCATATGTTGTTGTTCCCTCAGTGAACAATTGGCATTCACAGGGATTAGAACCAGTGTTATGTATTGTAGAGCACAGGTTCTGATACCCCACCTCCTCACCATCTTTAGGAGGGGGAACATCATTTGATAGAGAACCTGTTATAATGGGTTCATCATCTTCGATTTCACTTAGGACATGTGGGACCCCTTTGCCCTTCAACAGTGTATGGTGGCTCTCCTGCTGTGATTCCCTTATACATTGTGCTTCTGTGGAATGATAATCCCTTGTGTCAAAATCTCCTACAATGTATTCAACATATAGCTGTGTCATGCCAATCTGTGCTAAAGCACGGAGAAGCATGTTTGAGACTGACCGATCTATAGGTAATACTATGTTATGTTGCAAGTATTTCCATTTCAACTATTCATCTTGATGGAGGATAAAGGTAAAATTTGGTATATACTCATTGGGATGAGTATATACCACTCGGTGTTATTGAGGAATTGGCGGATTTCAGTTATGTATTTTTGATTGATGACTGTTTCTAGTATAATCCCTAAGTGGTGAATTGCTCTTGTTAGAAGAAGACATTGTTATTTGATTCGGTGTGCTATTAACCATTATATAAATTTTTGTTTAATTAACTCTAAGGTTCATTTAAGCTCCCAACGATCTGAGTAATTTTCTATGTTCTACTTAGCGCACAAACACTTAGTCCCCGGCAACAACGCCAATGATGAGTGGCGAGGTATCCCAACACTCAACCATATGAATACGAGCATTACATGCATGATTTGGTTGAATTCTGTAGACTAAGTGCCTACACACCTCATGGAATACTTAAGGTTAATCATTCATTGTCTTCCTAGACTTACTTGTAGTTGTCACGGTGTATGGTTAAGTAAGTCCGAGGTATATGCTTTTTATGTCTTTTCTTTTTTATCTCCTATGCTATTAAGGTGAAGTGTGAAGAGACTAATTGACTAACTTTAACTAACTAACTAAGTCTTAATTAACCTAGCGTCAGCATCTGTTTCCACCTACCATTCACACCCTGAACCGATGCAACCTTGGTTACCAA
This sequence comes from Gnetum montanum, assembly GCA_015680685.1. NCBI lineage: Eukaryota > Viridiplantae > Streptophyta > Gnetopsida > Gnetales > Gnetaceae > Gnetum > Gnetum montanum. Next base: position 272,557 of record MNCI01035156.1, read on the forward strand.
ACGCTAATCATTGCTGGGATCACCAAGCATAACGCACATGCTCAAGGAAGGGCTAAAGGTATCAACAATAGTGTCAGCTGCACAATGAAAATGTGTTAGCCATAGTAGAGAAAAACCACGATAAAGCTAATGAGCAACATAAATGATAGTGTAAAGCTCCTACCCAACAAACCCTCAAGGATGATAGCGAGGGGGTCACCCATCGGCACACTATTAAATATGTGGTCAAACTTACTAGCATCCAACTGACCCAACAACATAGTAGCATCTTCAATGCTCATGTGCCCCTCTGACACTGAACTACTCTCTACAAAAGGGTCATCAGCATGGGCCTCTTCCTGATTACTAGGAGCCTCTTCCTCATTGGCTAGGCCCCTTTCTTCATTAGTAGGGGCCTCTTGTTCATCAGTAGGGACCTATTCCTCACTAGCTGAGACCCTTTCTTCTATAGCAGGGGCCTCTTCTTCATCATCAGGGACCCTCTCCTTTGTGGTTAGAGCCTCTTTGTTCTCACCATTCACCCCTATTGTAGGGGCCATCGCCTCTTCTTCCCCTTCTTCCTCTTCTTTCTATACTAATAAAGCATGGTCACAATAAGCAAATTATGCCAACCTAAAGTAGATGCTACACTGTACAAAGCTACCTAGTGTAACAGAGTGTAGAAAACATTAGTCAAATAACAATAACAAAAACAAAAAAACACTTACCAATCAGAGGCTGTACTCTGCAAAGTTTGAGTTGCAGCTTCTTCTCCTTCTCTTCATTAGTACGTGGGGTCTCATTGATAGGGTGGAACCTCTTACATTGCAACTTAGTTTTCACCATATCTACAATGAGGCATTCCCCCCTTGTCACACTGTCAGTGGTAATGGGGGATGCCTCTCCCACGCTGTCTTGGGCATGAAAGTTGCGTGCCATCCGATCCATGGTCATCATTGAAAATGATTCCCCAATAACTTCTGGGGGGTCTTGAGATCAGGTGGTATAAAAGACTTGGCAGATCCATGGCTTGGAAGTTTGGCTACAATCTTGTAGTACCCAGAATCCATTAACACAGACTACCAAGAATTTTGCAAAACGCCATAGGTAGGCTATGAAGAAGGCGTGGTGCACGTTAAAATGCGACTTAAGCTTCCCATAGAGCTTGATCATTTCAGCTTGCATGCCTCTGCAAAGGTTTTTGGCCCAATTATAATGAGTCCACTCTTCCATGACATCCCTCATTATCTGTGCCTACTGAATTCTAATGATTTTTCCTTGGGATAGTAGCTTAGGGAAGGCATAGGCACAGAAGATAGGGTAAACCGTTTTGGCCACCCATAGCCTGACCTTCTCAATGTAGATCCCATTTTCATTTTTTGCTACCCCTAGCCACTCCTCAATTTTCCCCTGATCGTGTGCATCTTTCTTAGATTTTTCTACCATGGGAAGACCATCAAAAGGGACGCTGAAAAGATCCACAAACAATTGGTCGTTGATTTCAAACACCACGTGCACACTATGAACACGTGTGTGGAAGCAGTTTGCTTTTTGAAAGAAGGAGTCAGCTAGGGAAAGCATTTCAATTGGTGGAACGTTTGAGTTAACAGCCAAAAATAAGTTCATAAGCCCAGCCTCCTAAAGGTTGTGGACAAACATGGTTGGGTCCCCATTATAGAGCCAACACTGGGTCTCCTCCACCTCCCCATACTTGAAAATGAGGTTGGTTTCGTTGTGCTTGAAGGTGATCATAGTCACCTCTTGGGATTTCTTTGCCACTGAAATAGTTCACAAAAAGAAAAGAAAAAGAAAAAAAGATTAGCAAAAAATAAGCATCATTTGAACATGTAACAATGAATTCACACTTTACCGTACCATGTTTAAATGGTGTCAGAAATGATGGAAGATCCACCAACACATCCTCAATAGTGAGCGGAATGAGGGATGCCCATTCCCTATCCAACGAACCAGCTTCTTAACACTTCCTGTAAAATTGAAAATACTAGGTCAGATAGGTTCTAAACTCACCTCCAAATTGATCTATTATGTTGATGCGCACATTCCTAGTAGATCAAAACTCTCGTAGGGCCATCTGTGCCAATGCCAAGGCATCTGTATCACTGTGGAGACTATTCTTGTCAATAAAAAAACCTAGCAACACACAAAAAATATATATATACACTGTTAATACCTGTGTCTAGCATAGCATGGATCACACAATGACAAAATACCTTCAAAGAACTCACCCACCAACATAATAAATGATTCCAAGTGGACTCTAAAAGTAGGTGCCCATGTGACAGGTAATAAACAACATTTTGTATAAGTGATAACACATATACTTAGGCATCTCCCAGATCCAACTTAAGTGTCTCAAGCTTTTTGGAAGCTGGTTGGAATCTTCTACCAGATCACCCCCAATTGATCCATTAGTCAAAATTTCAAAATGCCCCGATTTACCTCGGGCAATAGGGTTTCTGTGATTGTCGCTATTATTTTTGCTGATAAGTGTGACCAAAAAATCACACTAAAATGGTTACTTTGCAAATATTTATTACACATTATTGCTACAAATAGGTATCACTTAACTTGGCTTTTTATTAGTGTGGAAGGTTGAACAAAATGACCATGCAGTGTGATCTACATTCAATTTTAACCTTAACAGGTCCTCATGGCAAGCTTGCAAGACATTTGAACTTAGAGTTGATAGAGTAGGATTCATCCATTGATAACACTATAGTGTCCCTGGAAACATCCCTAGATTGGCTCGAACATTTGGTCCAATCCTTAGAGTTAGAGGCTAGGGATGTGACTGAGGACCCTCTCATTAAAATACCTGTAACAACATCCAAGGGGAAAATAAGGACACTAAAACTTAGCTTCCTTCTAGAACAACAAATACAAAAGGATGTATCCAAAGTCCTTTAAGACAACGTCAAAGTGTTTGCGTGGTCCTATAATGACATGCCAGGCTTAGACCCATGACTAATACAACATAACATTGTCTTGGATCCATGTATTAAATCGGTTAAACAAAAGGCTCGAAAAATTAAACCAGAAATCGCATTAGTCGTACATGATGAAATTACCAAGCTATACCAAGCAGGCTTTATTTGCGCAGTCGATTACTTGGAGTGGGTATCAAACATTGTTGTAGTCTCTAAGAAGATGGAAGGAATACAAATTTGTATAGAATTTCAGGATCTAAAAAAAGAAAATATTAAAGATGATTTCCCACTACCAAGTATTAATCAACTTATTGACACTATGGTTAGTCATGCCTTATTATCCTTTATGGATGGATTCTCAAGTTATAATCAAATTTGCATCAATCCAGAGGATTAGTTGATGAGTACTTTCATGACCCCTTGGGGTACCTTTTTTTACACTATGATGCCCTTTGGCCTCAAAAATACTAAATCAACCTATCAACAAGCCATGACATATATATTCAATGACTACCTCCTAGAGAGACTAAACGATTACATGGATGACATAGAAATCAAGTATAATATGGCTATTGATCATCTCAATGATCTATAGTAGTCCTCAAGCATTGTCATAGGCATGACTTGCATCTCAATCCAAAGAAATGTGTTTTCGGCATAAAAACTAGACACATGCTAAGGTTTGTAGTATCAGAGGCTAGAATACGAGTGGACCCTAACAAAGTTAAGGCCATCATTAACTTAGCACCCCCTACCAACCTTAAAGAATTATGCGGGTTGCAAGGTAGAATATAGTTTATCAAAAGGTTTATAGCAAGGTTGACTGACAAGTTACACCCCATGCAACACTTACTAAAGAAGGGGGTTAACTTCAAGTGGACAAAAAAGTGTCAACAAGCCTTTGATGACTTAAAGAAAGAGCTTTTACACCTCCCAACTGTTTACCCACCATAGAGGGATAATCCTTTCTACATCTACCTTGCTACCATAGACACGTCTATCATAGCACTATTATGCCAGAAAAGAGAGAATGACTCTAAAATCCCAGTTTATTACCTAAGCCATGCATTCATAGCCTACGAAGAAAAATACAAATTTCCTCTCCCTAGTATTTATGCTAAAAATGTGGAGACACTACCTATTCCATAGCCAGGTCAACATCATATGCAAAAGCAACATACTTTGGGCTATCACGAACAACCTATACGAGAGTAGCAAGATAGCCCAATGGAAAGCTATAATGGTGGAATTTGATTTAAACTATGTAGCCCAATCATCAACAAAAGGACAAGCGATAACTACATAGCTTACAAGCTCACCCGTTGATGATCAGGCAACCATAGAGCCAGAATTCCCTAATAAACATGTCAACAGTATCAACTTTGTGTCGTTGCATTTTGAGGCCACTTTGCATTTGAACGATGCCTTAACCACGTGAGGTGGTAGTGCTACCGCCGTCATTACATTCCCCTCAAGGGACATTCAAACTTTTTCTTACCATTTCACACTCCCTTATACAAACAATGTAGCTAAGTACAAAGGACTCCTTAGGGGCCTTCTAGTAGCCCAGCAATTAAAGATCCACCATTTGGTAGTCCGAGGCAATTCCTAACTTGTCGTCAACCAGATCACTGAAATCTATGCTTGTAAAGCTTCACACTTATAACCTTATTGTGATTTGGCCAAAAACTTGTTGAAACAGTTCACAACAACAAATATCCAAGATGTGCCACGTAGCAAGAACACTGTAGCAGATGCCTTAGCCATGCTAGAATTCAACGTGCTACCACACTTGTTTGCAACTTTACTTGCTTCAATAATAGAATGCACAAATATTATCATACAAGTAGTACATGTCACCTCTATAAGCACTACTGATGCCCAAGAATGGTATGCTAACATTAAGGCCTACCTTCAACATGGTGAACCCCCATAGGGCTTAACATCCACCCAAAAGGATGCAATCCAAAAACGAGCATGGCAGTATGTCCTTGTAGGAGATAATACCTTATGCAAACGCTCCTTTGATGGGATATTGCTAACTTGCGTTGATGGGGAAGAGGCACAAAAAATCATTAGCGAAGTCCATGAGGGACTATGTGGAGGACACATAGCTCCCAAAGCCATGATAGCTAAAATCAAACACCTAGGGTATTACTGGCCTCGCATGGAACAAAATTGCTTTGCTAAAGTTAGGACATGTAATACATGCCAACGTCATGCAAATCTTATGCACGTTTCACCTACTGAGTTGCACCCTACACAAATCATGTGGCCATTCCAATGATGGGGACTAGATATCATAGGACCCATAACACCTAAGTCTTCTACAAGGCATAACTTCATCATCATTGCCACCGAGTACTTTACAAAGTGGGCAGAGGCTATCCCACTTAGGAAAACTACATCCCAATAGGTTTGCCACTTTATCTTAGACAACATAGTAACAAGGTTCAGTCTTCCCATGACTATTGTAATGGACAATGGGCCACAGTTTAGTAGTGTAGAAACCAAAACCTTTTGTAGCAACATTGGCATCAAGAAATCCTTTTTGTCACCATACTACCCATAGGAAAATGCTCAGGTGAAGGCAACAAACAAGGCCATCATCAATTTGCTTAAGAATGCTTAGAAATAGCAAGAGGCGATGGCACAAGCAAATCCTCTATTTGTTGTGGGCCTACCGTATGACATGCAAGACGACTATAAGTAAGACTCCCTATAGCTTAGTTTATGAATCTAAAGGAGTGTTACCTCTTGAATTGCAAATACCATCACTATGGGTGATCCTTTTAAGCATCGTGAATGAAGCCCTGAATAATGAGTCAAGGATCATCGACCTTGACTCCCTAGAGGAAGAGTGTGCACAAACACTAGGTTGTATCGAATGGTATCAAGACAGGAAGTGGCAAAAGCATCATCCCAACCTACATCAATGGCCAATCAAAAATGGGAACCTAGTTCTCAAAGTTGTCTGTGAACATGTAGACAAGTTTTCAGCAAAGTGGGAAGGTCCATTTATAGTTACAAAAGCCTATGAGAATGGAGCCTTCAAACTAGCAGACATGGATGGTAAAGAGTTTACAAATCCTGTGAACCACTTATACCTAAAGTTGTACTACGTCTGATGTAGAAGCAAGGTAAGCATCGATAGTCCACTATGATTATAAATTAGCACAAACAGTCCGCTATGACTATAAACTGGTACAAATAGTTTACTACAACTATAAACTAGCATAGGTAGTCCACTATGACTATAAACTAGCATAGACAGTCCACTATGACTATAAAATGGCACAAAAAGTCCACTATGACCTTAAACTAGTCCATCCATTATCCGCTATGATGATAAACTAGCATAGCGGTCTGCTAGGACCTTAAACTAGCACAATGGTCTGCTAGGACCTTAAACTAACATACTGGTCTACTAGGACCTTAAATTAGCACAACGGTCTGTTAGGACCTTAAAATAGTACATTGCGGTTTGCTAGGACCTTAAACCAGTACATCTAATGGTCTACCAAGACCTTAAACTAGGTTCGTAGCACAACATTCCCAACTCGCATCCATGACCCTTCAAACAAGCAAGTGTGCACAATGCCGACACGAGGTGGGGTGTTGCAGTTCTAGAATGCAGTTCACGATGACAAGAAAGCATCCTTTGGAACATATGCAACACCACTACCCCTAACATCTTACTAATTCTCTAGAGATGTCATTTGACATCTTGCTAACCTTTCAAAGCCACTGCCACCACAGCCCATTACCTTGGCGATAGCTCCTATTGTCGGCACCTGTTGCTGGAGTCCCAACACTATTGTGGCCTAGCAACGAAGTTACTACCCTCCAGGCCCTGCCACCATCCAAGCTCAAAAAAAATTCAGCTATTAGGTTTCTCACCTTATAGCTGAACTCGCATTGTTGCAACTCCTAGCCCCCTCGATGTTGGCCCCTTGATCCTACCACTACTAGAACTGTTGCTGGACTTCCTGCTTTAGACGTCGCATGCCTTAGAAATAGTGCCTGCCACTTTAGTGATGTCTAAATCAAGTAAGACCTTTGCCTAACTGCATTTCATAATTACATTTCTCTAGTCTACTTTCTATTGCACTTGTAGGATACGGGCCGAGATGGTGTCAGTCAAGGATCCGTTTTGCTAGGAGGGTAAGACACTACATCATTTTGAGATGATCGCTCTTACTAGCTTAGCTACCCTTCCTCTTAACCTTCATCATCTCATTTCTTACACCTGTAATTTTCCTTTTTACACATCTTTTACAAGCTTTCTCGATGCATGTAAAGCCCTACCATATGCTCAACCACAAAGTCCATGATGCACATACCACAACTCGTTTCATGGGGAGCATTTGTAGGTAGGTCAAAACTCCACATGGATGTAACACAACTCATCTCATAATGGAAACACCTATCCTACAACAACAAGGTTGTTTGTAGGTGAGCATGGCTAAACAGCAAAAGAAAAGTGCAAAAGCATAACATAGCTAAAATAAAGAACAACAAAAAAATGTGTGCCCAAAACAAACGGCACACCAGCTGTTTCACAATGACCATCTCCAAGAATTCCAATGAGTTCATAAGCCAGTAAAAGAAAAGATGTCCACATGTGCCAATTCCCTCATAAGCACTCTAACGAGGGACCGCGCTAAGTTTCATCTTACCTTTTCCTTAACCTATCCCCTCAAGTCCATCCTTTTCCCCTTCTTTGTACATGACTATCCTGATACTCCCAAGCATAGCAAAGTGACATTTGAGCGACCACTAGAGAGTGATGTTGGTGGCTTGTCCTTCATGGTGTTTCATATTCTTTGTCAACATAGATCGAGATCCTCTAGATATGAACAAAGAGGGGCTAGTGAAACACCATAAAATTTTAGGACCCTCATGCGTTAGCAGAGTCTTGGAATTTAGGCAAGGACTTCCACAAGTGCAGTGTCATGATCGTTCGGTAGGAAAATGTAGGCACTGAGGATGGACTATCTAGTCTAGCAAGTTTTCTATCTCTAGAGTTGGTAGGGTCACTGGAATCTCTAGCCTGCCCAATTGGATAATTGACCTGGTGAACAGTCTACCCAGAGACCATGCTAGGAGTTGTCAAAAATGTTCAAGATGAGGAAACTAGTTTGGCAAGTTTTCTAGTAAAGAAATCTGCTATGCTATGCTATGTTGTGCAGCATAGCAAGCCTTGAAAGATAACCACTCAAGCATCTTGGTGCAAGTTAACAAAATGATTACAAAGACAAGTCAGGATTCAACCAACACAAGATGCTACGTTATGCTACACTATGTAGCATAGCATAACATAGCAAAGGTAGAGCAAAAAGGCCCATCTTGCCAAGTGATTCCAACAAGAAAATGGCACTTTGGCAAGAATACAGCCTCCAAAACTCCCTTTCCCACTTAAACTTTAGGCCACAAGCAAATTTTCTTTCTTACTAGAAAATGGCAAATTAAGCAAGGAAGCATGATACGTTGGCTGCTATGTTGTGCTATGGTACACAGCGTAGCACAATGTAGCAATAATACAAAAATAACAGAAGTGTGCCAAACATGAATTTAGAAAGTCCAAAGGCTTTTTAGCATGGAGGACAAAAGTTGTAGTTGTTAGCCTGACTAAGCCTCAGACAAATGCTCTTCGGCTCCTACTCAAATTTTAATCAAGACCAGTGGCTACGCTATGCTAGGCTACATAGCATAGCATAGCGTAGCAAGAAGCTACTTATGCTATGCCAATGTGCTCAATAGTTTTAGTAGTGCAACACTAGCGGAAGCATTAAGACGTCTTTGGGTAACTCTAGAACTTATTGACAGTAATCTTTCTCACTTTGGCATCTCCTTGGCAAAATTAGCAATTTCACTTCATTTTGCATATCCCTGGTCAACTCCCAGAAAATTTTTCCTACGCTTGACCCTACTTGTAAGAGTAGGGAAGATGTAGTCCTAGAGCATAGGCTCCATTTTGCTCACATTGTTTGCACACTAGATTTCAACATATGTACTTTCAACAGTATAGTCATAGCGTAAGAAAGTTCACATGCAACATCACACACCTACATGGTATGGATGTGTTAGCACCTTATGGGGTCTAGGACACATGGTATCTAGACCACATTTCTCTCCTACTCCTGGCCCTATAAATACCCCGTCAAACAACGCTCAAAGGGTGGACTTTTTTGTGTTGGCTATTTGGCTTTTTGGTTGGCTCTTTGATGTAGTTGGCTTTTACGTGAGTTTTCAAAGAGCATCATTGACATTGTTTTTGAGCATTCTTGTTACCTTTAAGCTGTCTAGTTGGCTCCAAACATTCCTTTGTGAGTCAAGCATTTTGACATCTTAACAAATAGAGTAGCAAGTAGAAGACCTGTGACTATACTGTTCGGTGTAAAGTGTCTCTCCAGTGTTGCATAACCTGTTGTACCCCTTTTAGCAAGGCAAAGAATCAAATTCGTGACCTTTGGGGTAGTGCACTTTCTCACCCAAGTTTGATTTGTTATTTCCTTAATATAATCGTTGTTTTGTACATTTTTATCATTTTGCATTATTGATCATCGATTTACTCCATGTGTGTTGCTTTTGAAACTAGTGTTTACGAAAAGGTTAAGATACACCTATTAAGTCCCTATCTGATTGAACAGACCATTCAGGGCACCCCATTTCCATTTCTCTCCAGCACGTCCCTCACATGGATCAGGGGTTAAACTATTCACCCAGTAACCGCTCGGTGTTCCAGCCACCGACATTTTCGATCGCTATACTATAGAGTGGACTTCAATCAAGCATTGGATCGATTAGACCAAGTACTGAAATGATGTGTTGAAATCAACTTAAGGCTTAATTGGCAAAAAAGCCATTTAATGGTCCAAGAAGGCATTGTATTAGGGCATAAGATTTTGCAAACAAGGATAGAGGTAGATCCTGAAAAGATTAAAGTCATCCAAAGAATTACTCATTAACCTGAAATTGTAAAAGATATCTAGTCATTCCTTGGACACACTAGCTATTATAGACACTTCATTGAGAACTTCTCGAAGATTGCAAAACCATTAGTAGAACTAACAAAGAAGGATGTACCCTTTGAATGGACCAAGGAATGTGAGCTAGCCTTCCAAGCCTTAAAATAGAAGCTCGTAGAAACACCCATTCTACAAGCTCTTGTTTGGTCCAAGTCATTCCATATAATGATAGATGCATCTAATTTTGCATTAGGAGTTGTACTTACATAGTTAGATGACGAAAAACATCATTATTACATCCACTATACAAGTCAAAGTAATGCTGGTGCACAACTCAACCACACAATGATAGAAAAAGAGTTAATGGTTGTGGTGTTTGCACTAGAAAAATTTAGGCACTATGTATTGGGCTATAGGATATTTGTACATATAGATCATAGTGTAATATGGTTCCTAATGAATAAAACAATGGTGATCCCTTGCATCATACGATGGCTCGTGATCTTACAAGAGTTCGATCTTACGATGATCAATCATAAAGGCACCAAGAATGTTGTCACTGATCATTTATCTCGGTTATGGTGAGAGAACAAAGAGGATGAATATCCAATTTCTAACCATTTCCTTGATGAAATCCTCTTTGCAAGTGTAGTAAACAATTAATTAACCATAGAGAAAAATTGGTATAGTAGCATTCTTACCTATCTCCTTACACAAGAAACACCACAAGGGTTAGACGTTAAAATGAAACAATAGTTTCTTCATCGAGCCAAGTATTTCATGGAAATCAATGAGCACCTATATAAGGTATGTTCCGATGGCTTGGTTTGATAGTGTGTTCTTGATGTAGATCAATTACCAGTTCTCCAAGATGCTTATGAGGGGCCTTATGGGGGTCATTACACTGGGAGATGAACAACCATTAAAATCTTGCTTGCAAGATATTATTGGCCTACATTATTTTGGGATACTCATCATTTCATCCAATCTTGTGAGTGCTACCAATGTGATGGGGGAATGACTGCTAGAATGGAGGATCCACAACAATGGATTCAACCCTTAGAACCCTTCAACATATGGAGAATTAATTTTATGGGACCTATTACACCAATGTCCAATGGAAAAGCCTACATTGTTGTTATTGTTGACTATTTCACAAAGTGGGCAAAAGCAGTTGTTGTTACTAACTATACATCATCTACCACTAGAGAATTTTTTCAACAAAAAATCGTAAATAGGTTTGGTGTGCCTCGTGCACTTATTTCTGACAATGGTACATATTTTACAGGTGCAAATTTTTAAAATTGATGCAACGCTTAGGAGTTGAGCATAAATTGATTAGGAGTTGAGCAAATGGTCAATCCAAAGTCACCAATAGAGAGATTACAAAAATATTGACACGAACCATTAGAAAATATAGGTGAGATTGGAGAATCAAGCTGAATGATACTCTTTGGGCATACTACTTCACATGGAAACTCTCTATAGGCTACTCTCCCTATGAGTTAGTGTACAATAAACTTCTAACACTTTCTATTCAAGCTAAGCTCCATACACTATCCATAGCATGTGACCTTAACCTTAATCTCAATCTAGCATAAAAAGAATGGTTAATGAACCTAAAATTGCTAGATGAGAACCAATTAGCCACCCTATCATCTAACGAATTACATAAGGCCTTTAATAAACAATGTCATAACCTAAAAATTAGAAAAGTTAAATACCAACCAAGAGATAAGGTTCTGTATTGGAATCCCACACATGTACCATAATGCACTAAATTTCAAATGCTGTGGGAATGACCTTATCTTATTTATGAAACTTTTTCTTCAGGGGCCATGATGATCTATAAACCTGAAAGCCTGGGAAGAAAATTATTAGTCAACATCCAACAAACCAAACCTTTCCATAAGCCTAAGATAGCCAGTACTAATACTACCTCTATTGGTGGACAACCCTTCTCCTGATTTTGGATTGCCTCCTTCCAACTTGATCATGGGGGAGAGGGCCACCAATGCTAACTATTATGAGCCCTTAGTTCCTTTTGTATTTCTATTTTACACATTTTTCATCTTTACTTATTATTGTTTTACACCATCATTAACATTTTTACTATTTCTTTGTTTGATTATTCTTACTCATCACATAATAAGTGCTCATGATGGTGGATTGAATTAAAATGGTGTTGATTGTTGATGTTTGGTTTTTACCTTTGACATTCAATGTTGATGCTAAGATATGGTTTCTTTTGATAAAATAGGCAATGAGTCCATGTCACCCATTTATCCATGCAACTTTATGGTCTCCCTTGTTTTGGAAATGTATTATCCCTTTTTCTAAGTAAACTTATTAATGAATTGGTGGCTTAGTACTCTTCGAACCAAGGAAAGATTCAAATGGAAGGAAAAGGGTGTGACCTCAAGGGGATTCGACACATTTGTGCTAGCTATTCTTTTGGCTACTTGGATGTTTTTCATAAATTCTTTTTTCATTTCACTATTAACCAATCTATCAGGAAGTTTTCTGAATTAAATAAGTCTTTGCATGGTGTAGTATTCACAAAAAAAATTGGTGGAAATTCAAAGAACACCCCTTAGACATAATAAAGAAACATGGGCTACAAGCACTAGCTATGGCACTAGAAAGACATGTTACCCATGCCTAAAGGTTCCCTCTAACTAAGGCCCTTTCTTGCTTCCTACTCTTCTGTTCTTTTCGAGTTGGAATGGTAGTTGCTTTGTAGAAGCATTCTTGTTGCTTTAGAAAGATGGATTGGTCAAGTGTGTTGATGCAAGGTCACTGGATGTGGTTAGTTTGAATCTAGGTCTGGGAAGAATTCTATTAAGTAACCTTAACCATATATTACACATGGGACTGTACACAACCTTGATTTTTGGATTCCATTTTATTCTCTCTTCGCTTCTCGTATTGCTTTCCATATTCCACCTCATTGCCAGTCTTATGATTAGTCTATATCCTAGTTGATGCATTATTATTATTTGGTAAATTCTTGTGGGTAAGCTTTTAACTATGTTTCCAAATATCATTCCTAGGGCTTATGGACACTTTGGTTAGTGGGTTTGTTAGGGCATAAGGGGCATAAGCCTACTTTGGGGAGGATTCAGTGGCATTCCTTTTTGGTGCAACTGCTATGTTCTTTTTCCTCAAACACTTTTTGCAATCAACCATTTCTCATTTCACCCCATCCATGACATCCACTTTTTTTCTATTGGCTTTACCATTATTATTCCTCTTACCTTCCTTGTTCTTTCATTTTCCACCCTATTGCTATTGGAGGTTTGCATTTAGTCATAGGGGCCTTGTCACAATTTTTCTATTACTTATCTTACCCCTACACATTAGGTAGTTATCAATCATACACCTCTAACCCAGTATCTGCGATACCCACAACCTAGCCAATGTGCTTCATATTAAAGCAAGGTATCAAGTGCAATAGCTTATCTATCCTTCCTAATTCATGATTGTGTTGTCTATGCAAATGGTGATTACATGAACAATGGACTGGGATAGGAGGGAGCACTCAAGATGGACTAGAGTTGGAACGTTTACGCAAGGAAAATTTTTAATCTTATGTCCATGGAGGAACAACTGTGTGCATATTTTTGACATCAACAACAATGCACCTCATTTTCTTTCCTCTCTCTCCTCAAGCTATCAAATGAGGGTCTAGATGTCATCTATGTCATCTATGTACAGTGTTCACCACAATGGTTATGAACACCAATGTTGTAATATGTTTGTCAATCCATTCACTAGGCACTTTGAGTTTGTCATCCCATGTCACCATTAGTTATCATTCAATCAATAATCCCATACCTTTCCAATATTTTGTAAGAAACTTGAGGATGAGTTTTCATTCAGTTGTGGGGATATGATGAGCTATGATATCATGTCCATGTATCGGGTTTGTGATATTGGAGCCTACCAAGTGATATCAGACATCTGATGTTGGAACCTGTCTCGTTGCCTATAAATAAGAGGCAAGAGCACTTGGTTTTCACATTAGGCAATTAGTTTTCTTAGTCTCTTACCTAATCTCTTATAGTTTTCCCTTTTCAGAGTTAGAATTATTTTTGAGTGCCCATAGTAGGAGTCATAAAGTGAACAAATCTTTATTCAAGCATTGTGTACCTAAGCACACCTTGTGTTCGAAAATAAAGATGAACTTTGTGATAAACCTTGCAACATTCTGAATAGCTTAGTTATTACATTTAATGCTATTTATAGTTATTTAATTCTTTCATTAGTTAATTAATATTACTTTTATTGATTCATTAATTTTCACAAGTAAGCACACTAAGTACGACCACTTCAACCATGTGTGTAATGCTTGGTAACCTAGTAACAATTAGTGTTTGGCAATCCCAGTAGTGCTACACTAGTTTACGATGTGTACGGTAAGTGGGAAGGGATGCTGGTGTTAGAACTAGCTAGAACATCGTTGATTATTTAAATTATATTAGTTACTTAATTATTTCATTTCTCCCTCTTAAGCTCCAGGACCATAAAACATAAAAAACCATAAAAATCACATACCTCAAGTTTACTTAATCATACAATCATGTCATACAAGTAAGCTTGGGAAGACAATGATTGACTAACCCATACTTTTTCTATGAAGGCACATAAGCACTTAGTCCTTGGAATTTGACCAGATCATGTGTGAACACTCGTATTCATATGGTTGAGCATAGGGGTACCTCACCACTCATTAGCCATATTTTCAATACTGATGGATATTGGGTGCTTGCTATAGTAGACATAACCACCAAAAAAATATGCATGTATGATTCTCTACCTTCTTCATAACATGTTGCTACTATTCAAAATTTGATATTAAAATTGGTTAATTATTTATTTGAAGATAATTTTGTATTGGGTAAAAGCATATTGGAGATGAAGGAAAGGAAAAAGAAGTTGACCTTCAAAATGGAGTATAATGGATGATGAGTGGTGAGTGTTCCCTAAACTCAATTATATGAATCACAAGCATGTATGTTATTCTAAGTATCTCACACAAATACTAATAATTTTTAAGATAAAAAGAAGAATAATGTAAAAATTGAAAATACATAGAGTTACCCTATGGAAAACTTTGAATGTGAAAAATCCCAACATAAATTGGTTTTTATACTATTAGTAGTAGCACAACTTCAAAATTAAAGCATAGAGAGAATTAATGAATACAATGTGAAACATCATCAAATTTTCATGTTGTAACCTTTGTAACTCCATCCTATGAGACCTAAGGTAGAACTTCATTGTAAATATGAAGATTGTGACCCATGAGGGGCAATCTACATATTTCATGCTTTTGGGGTTGAAAAATGCCTCATAAGTAGCCAAAGCCTCATTACCTAATGAAAAAGGCTACCTAGTGTCTATATTTGGACTTGGGGGAATCAAAAATGCCTTTTGCAATGCCAAAAATGGTATTTTTATGGGTATACATTTTTCTACACTGAAAAACNAGGTCAAACTTAACTTGAAGGGGGTTAACCTTCACCCCCAGTGTTGATCCCTCATCTCCCTCACCATTGAAAGTCTTCCCCCAACGTGGAGGGATCAGCCAACATGGAGGCATCAATTAGTGTGGATGCATGGGGGTGGATCTTACCTAACCCCTCTAAATGTGATAGTAATGTGGCAGCCAATTTCTTAGCTATTTGTAGCCAATCTGCAATCCAAATCATGGCCAAAATCCTATAAAAACCAAACCTTGACACCATTTCAAGGTTTCACACTGTTTGTAATTTCACACCGTTGGTATTTTGCATACTTTGAGCATTTTAGCATACAAGAGCTCTTGCTTCCTAGTAGAAACATAGCTTACTAGGGCTTAATACCATGGAACCTTCCTAGCCTTATTACTCCTATTACCACCTTTGGAATTTGTGAGCTTGAAGTGTCAACATTACCTCCCTGGGATCCCCAAATCTCAATGTGGAGCAACTTGATAGCCTCTATCGTTCACACCTCCCAACCTTAGCTATGGCCCAAGCTGTACAATTGGAGTAGTAGTAGAGGAGGTTCAAAAACATCAACAGTTGCTAAGCATCTAGATTATAGATTAGATTCTATACTCTTCAATGGACTTGGAACCCTTACCCAAGTGGACCCCCTTCGCTCTTCTATGGACACTTTTGTACACATTCCTAAACTCATTATTTTTTTAATTAATAAAGTTTATAGTTTCATTTTGTATGTAATTTTGTATTCATTTTGGGTTCAAGATCTACAAACTTTATACATTTTTATACCCTCATTTTGCACCCCATAAGTACCTAGGTGATCTACTAGATCATCTAGGGTACTCTAAATCCCATCTTTTCTTGGAGGTCCTGGGGATTCAAGGTTAAGGTTGTTTGTGGCTAAGAATCCTTAGTTTGTTTTCAACTACTTAGATTTTCTATTGCAATAGTTTCTTGGTGCTAGAAGGATAGCCTCTACCCAAATTCTATGGCCAAATCTATCTCCCTCATTATCAACATTGCATAACCTTTGAAAGTGTTTGATTTTTGCAATAAAAACCTTGAAATCCCCTTGAAAACCAATGCTTCCCTCATTCCCCTATGATAGAAACTCTAGTGTGGAAGTTCCAAGTGGTTGGGTGTTGAGTTTTCATAGCATCTGTTGTGAATTCTCAAAGCAAATCTAATGTTGATCATCCACATACCAATGTTCCATCTCTTAGTATAATTTTCACAACAAAACCAATGTTGGTTTTGTTACCAATAAAAAATACCTTTTCTCTTTCCTTTTTTAGGAATTTGGTATCTTCCCAAAATCATTTTAAGTTGTAAGTTTTATTTTGGCTGCCAAACTTGTGCTCCCCCCGCCTTCACCAATGTTGGTTTTAGAAGATGTGAGATCCTTCCATCTCATTCCCTCTTTCCCCTCTACCACACCCAAGGATGTGATAGCTAGGAGGCTAGTGTGGGTAAAGCTTGGTGCTAATGTTCTTAGCTTTCTATTTTTTGCAAAAGGGGTGTACCTCCTTTTTGGCCCTCACTTACTACTTATAGAATGTGACTTATTTTTCACCATTTTTGCTTCTTTTCACTAGATGTAAACCTTTTGACAATTTTGATAACTAGAATTTGCATTCTTTTCTCCACATTTCTAATATCTTTCACCCTCTTTTCACCAATGCCAATTTTGGAAGGTATGAGAGCCCCCTATCTCATCCCTCCTTTTTCTCCCTATCACATTTGGGGGTGTGACAACTAGGAAGCCAACTTGGGCATTCAAGGGTGTGATAGCTAGGAAGCTAGCATAGGTGAAGTTTGCTACCACCTTTTCACCTTTTCATTTTGGGTAACGGAGTATACCTCCCTTACCTCACACTTGCTATTTATAGTAAGTACTCCATTTTTAGTTGTTTTTCCTTCTTTTGATCATTTTTGAATTCCACTTGTTGGGATTTACTTCCATTTTTTTCTTTTATTGCTTGTTTTAAGCTATTTTAGTGAAATAATCATATCTTTCTCACAATCAACCAAGTTTTCTTTTTTCACTGACAAAGGGTCTAACCAACAAGCCATGAGGGTCTACAATCCCAAAGGCCTAGCTATCATTAAGTGTAGGTAGTCTTTGAGGGTTCAGGGAAAAAGTCTTGAATTTTTGGCCATAAATAAAGACTATTATAACCACATTTATGCCAAAATGTAGGCTAGCATTTTGATTTCATGTTTAGAAGTAGAATCCAAAAGGGAGTTCAAACTCATCCATTGAAATTGTTAAGAGCATATTCCTTCCCCGTACGACCAAATATCCCTCAACAATATCTATGCTAGCATCCTAGATCAATTGATTAAGATGAAGGAGAATGATGAAAAGCATAGCTCAAAGGAATAATAAGAAGAGGAGGATGAGTTTGGGGTAGAATCTGAGCTTGAAAATATCTTGGATGGGTTGTTCCAACAAACATCCCCTAAGGTTACAATGGTTTCCTCTAATGCCTTTGTTTTCTCTATGGTTTTGGTGCCGCCATGTTCCATCCCCTCCTACCCCACTACAGTTGATTCCATGTTAGTCATCACCACACTCCAAGCATAATTGGTGTTGTAGCTAACCACCTTCCATTTCTGCATGCTGCTTGCTACCTAGCTTAGGTTAGTACAACTGATGACAATAATGGCTACCACCATTAATCCATTGACTAGTCATGTGGGATCCACCATGGAGCCTCAATTAAGTTGGGGGTCATATATCCTCTTTGTCTCATTTGTGCCTCAAATATCAGCACAAACATCTTTCTCCTTGCTTAGTCCACAAACTACAACCATGACACAACCACTCCAATCCATCTTACAACCAATAGTGAGGCCACAAGCCTTGTTGTAGATACCACAACCATATGTGCAAATCCCATAGTTGAAAGGGCCACCACAAGGTCTAGATAAGGCCTTCCAAATGATCCATGTCTTGACAAATGAGTTGAAGAAGCTCAAAACCTCTACTTTCCAAAGTGTTAAGATTATGGATTTCTACCAGGATGATCCTATCAATCCTATAGTCCCATTCATGAAACTTCCTCCTAGTGTACCTATCAATTTATTTAGCAAGTATAATGGAGAATGTGATCTCAATGCTGACCTTAGAACATTCTGATCAAAGTGCTTGCTATTGTAACTATGGCCTCATACTATTAAAGGATTTTCCTTATGTCCTTGACTAGTAATGCACTTGATTGGTACCATGCCTTACCTAGAGGATTCATATCCTCTCTTGAGGACTTGATAGCCTAGTTTGTTAACCATTTCAAGTATAACTTAATGCCTAACACCACACTTAACCAACTCATAATGGTCAAGCAAGGATCTCTTAAGCTAGTATAGAAGTTCATTCAATGGTGGAATGGACTATTGAACATAGTTGAAGCCCACCTTTTGGCTATATTTAAGGGGGTATTTAATGACTTGATCAAGTCCAAAATTCACTATCTTGATCTATGGTCCCTTAGCCAAGCATTCTCCTAGACCAAGAATATAGCAGACACTATAGACACTAGTCATGACCCAACCTATGTAGCATACAGAAATCAACATATGGTGAGGGACAAGATGAAGGCAAACATAACAACATGGTCATAGTGACAATGACTAAAGAGGCCAAGACCACTAACCAAGGGCTAAGAACTAACCCACTTAAGGCACCTACTAATAATAATCATGATAACTAGCATTTAACCTCTAGGGCCACTACATCGACAACAACTATATCCAATTTTAAAAGGAAGAACAAGTCCAAATACCCTATGATGTCATTAAATCCATTAGAAATATTAGATCAATTGTTGATAAGTGGGTGCATTTAGTACAAGCAGATGATCTAAGCTACTTGAAAGAAGCATGAGAAACTATGAAAATAGCCAAATATCCCACTAGAGTAACAAAAGATGACTTTCAGCAATCTAAGTACTTCAAGTTAGACCACATTTGCCACTATCACCAACTACTTGCTCATGACATAAACTTCTACCTTATGCTAAAGGATGACCTGTAGAAAATGATAAATAGGGAAGAGCTAGTTCTAGATGCATCCAACCTTGTCCAATCTCAAAAATAATTGATGTAGGTTTACAAGGATCCATTGAATGATAATAATATCCCTTATGTTATTTTTGCATTTAATGTATATGACAATCAAGAACTCGTGAGAGAACCATTTGTGATCTAGGTATCCCCTTATGGTGAAAGGGCTTCTTCAACTTCCACCAACTTAAGATCCCCTTTTTTCATAAGAGTATCATCATGAGTGCCTTTGAGGAAACATTTTGTCATCATGGTGCCCTAGCCCATCATAATCCAACCAACTAACATAACCATCCAAAAACATCCTATGGTAGCCAATGTTATAGCATCTTCCTCACAAGCAATGACCAACAACCAAAAGGATTTAACCAAGTAGAGGAAGAAGCTTAAGCAAAGGCATAATGACAAGGGTGACAATTAGACTAAGGCATTGAAGGAAGTGTACCAATTGAAGCCCACTCCCATATTGGCTATACCCATGAACTCCTTTGCCCAACCTGCTTCAACCAACATACCACAAGAGGATTCCAAAACCCATAGCCAAAAGAATGATAAGAAGCTCTAATAGTAATAAACTAAGGTCAAAGTTCATATTTTGGGATGCATCGAGGAAGTGAAATACAACTAGAGTGACAAGCTCATGGCCAACAATGAAAACTTCCTCAGTGTAATGGATTAGGTCATATAGTCCCTCAAGAAAAAGAACATAACTCTAAGCTTTTATAACCTAATCATGAATACCACCAAACATCATGAGGCATTAGTGAAGATGTTGACTTCCTTCCTTGTTAGCGAGAACACCCTTGCTAACAAGGAATTCATTCATGCAGTGATGGTTCCCCCCTCACCAAGGGAGGAGAAGTCAACATTCCTAGTATTTCATGATAACAAAATCAAAGCCAATCCCCAAAATGGTGAGGTATCTAGGGCTCCTTTATCCATAACCATATACATAGGGTAGTTTAAGGTGCATTGGACACATGTAGATGATGGGGATGTAACAAATGTTATCCCATGCATCGTTGTTAAATGATTAGGCTTGATGGAGTAGATACAACATACACCAATAGTCTTTCTTAAGTCTTTCAATAGATTAAGGATTATTTTCAAGGAATCTATCTCCTTGGATTTTGTGACAAGGAAGCAATTCCCCACAACCATATATTTCTTAGTGATGGAGTAGATTCCAGGGTTTAACCTTATCTTGGGAAGATGTTTGTTGGCTTAGTTATGAGTTGTGTCCTCATTCATCCACCAAAAGATTCACCTTCCTTATGAGGGAGGTGAAATCATCACTCATGATGATAATGTAGTGCCCCTAGCTATTAACAACGTAGACCTATAGCAGGGGTTAGAAGTGAAGCTTCAAGAAAAAGCTCTTAGCTAGAAAATCCACTAACCTAAGAAAGAGTAGAAAGTCAAGAATAACAATGATGGGTAGTAGGATGTGTTATGGGATGAAATCCCATTTAACATCATCAATGAAGGTGATGGTAAATATAAACTTGTGCAAAGTAGACACTACTCATTTCCTAATCTTTCAAAGACTAGGAAGAGTCTGCACAAGTGAAATGCACCTTGACCCTTCCACCTCATGCCCTTATAACCATATGATCAATATGCATGTAGCCTAACTTTTCTTTTGTTATTCCATTTTATGTACTTTATTTTACTCTTTTATGCATGTAGCTTAAGTTTCTACTTTCATTTACATTTTTACTTATTTATTATAGCCTTTCTTTTTCTTTACTTTTATGCATGTTATAAACATGAAAAAAAAAACTTATAAAAATTTCAAAACTAGAAGAATCCATAAAAATTTTAAAATATAAAGTCATCAAAAACATAAGTTTTCTTTTATACTTGGACTTGTCATGGCCTAAAATTGGCAAACCTATGGCCTGTTAAGGCCTTAAATTGATATTATGGTCTATCAAGGCCTTAAACTTGCACCATAGTTTTCTAAGACTTTAAACTAGCATCATGGCCCATCACAACCTTAAATTGGCAATAAACATGTGGTTTTCCATGGCCTAAAACTAGCAAGTAACCCTTATCTTATGGTCATTCATAATCTTATAGCCTAACTATTTCCAACATAGCCAACATATCCATTCTTCATATAGTTATTTCTCAACATTTATAGCTTTAAAACCTTGAAACAATAAAGTAATGAAAAACATACATAGCCAGAATTAAAACAAAAACTTAAAATTTAAAACATATTAAAGTAAAAGAATATAGCCATGGTCACACTATGTGGCACAAATGTCAAAACAATAAACCATAAATGCTAAAATACCTACAACTCAAGTATTGGCTAACATAGGTCATACAACATCAAACATAAAATGGAATAAACTAAAAATGATCAATGAAGGTTATTACATCATGCATCCAATGGTGTTAAGAATGCATCTAGGGGGGGAGGAGATAGTGCATCATCATCATCATCATCACCTGCATCGTTGGGGCCACCAACATCATATGATGCCTATGACATAACAACGCACAATTAATTAGTAACCAACATAACAAAAATCACAACATAAACCATGCGAGACTAAAACTTAAAATATAAGACATAAAATGCCTTCAAACTTGTGGATAATTTGACTCTATAAACTCTCAAGGAAGATAGTGAAGGCCAATCTCCAAATGTTAGAGAATTTGATCTTCTATCATATTTGCCAAGTCAATGTCCCTAAAATTGATGCCCATAAAGATGTTGATCCTATTTTTACCCATCCATGATGGTGGCTCCCATGAGATCGTAGCTATAGAGACCTCATCTATAGTTGTGCTAATCTATGGATTAGAATAATCAACCACTACTAGAGTGCATCCAAAGAGGTTGAAAACATTCTCAGCATGAATGCCTTAGATAAATAGATCTCTCTCTTGTCACTTAGTTGTCTTCCTTTTTAGCCACTTTAGATATGCCTCCCAATTAACTTTATACATTCTCTTGTGATCCTTTTGTGTCTTATCCCACTCCAGGACCTAAGCACAGTAATTGTTGCAATCATGTGTCTTTTGGAAGATCAAGTCCATCTACACCTACTGCTTCTGCAACTCCCAAGAGAGGGAAACCTTATCATGGATTGTGTGTCAGTAGTAGGCCCATGTGATCTCTTTGGTCTGTAAGGTTCCTAAGTTATCCATTTGGGCCTCCACAAAGGCCTTACATTTCTCAAGATCCTGGATCCTCTCTTCTTACTTTTTATTTTCCTCCCTTAGGTCCATAATCTATTTCCATAGGAATTTATTAGACCATTGGATCTCTCATGAAGATTTTGCACACAAAACTGCTAGATCAGTGGTAATTTCATATAGCTTTAGGGAAACAAGTGGGGTGTTAGGAGGAAGCTTAGGTAAGGAGTTAAACTCCATGTCTTAAGCTAGGTTCCATGTAACTAATGGCACTAAAAACAACAAAAATATAACCATAAACATGATATACAACCTAAGATAGCCATAGTAATAAAATATAACCTATAGCAAAACAACTAAGGCATAGCAAAACATGGTTGTTACCAATCTCAGGTGCAATCAACTAAGAATGTTCTTTTCCATCTTGTGCATGAACTATATCTTGTTTAGGATCTCTACCCATGGTTTCATGCAAAACATGGATGTAGAGGCCTTTGCTGGTGGCTTAGGAACTACGATAAGCATAACAATCATTAGATAAGTAAGAAGTAAGAAATTAAACATAAAACCATAGGCAACAATGAATAAAGTATATGCATACCTACACTAACATCCTCATTCTCATCATCATCATCATTGGGGATTTCAATCAAAGGCTCTTGAGGCAATGGCTCACCATATAAGGCATCAAGATCCTCCATATCTTATTGTAATAGTGTCTTCTTCACACACCTTTGTTCTTCCTCTACCATGGTAGTTGTACATCTCTGCTCTTCGTCCTCTACATGTCTATGTTCCTCCTCTGCTTGCCTTTAGTCTTCTTATGTAGTGGTAGTTTGGGCTATCAATTTCACCATTGACCTATCGCCATAACCTGTTAGATAGGTTAGCATACATAGCCATCAAACATAACATAGCTAAAAACATAGTTAAAGTGTACCAATGACTACTTGATCCAAGCAAGGGATCTTCAAGACAATCCTTGACTTAGAAGGTGGCTCTACTACTGGTGGTGCTTCCTCTATTAGCTACTTCAAATGGTCTTCACTACCCCATTAGCCTTAGCATACAACTATTGGGCCCTTTTGATGTTCGCTAGGAACATAAGAGGTGCCTTCCCCATGCTATCAAGGGATTCATAGCTGACTGACACTAAGGTTCTTAGTAGTCACAAAAAACAAATCTCCTAGATCCTCTGATGGGTTTTGAGCCTCAATAGTTAGATAAAAAATCTTTATCCAAGGCCTGGAGAGTTATTTTTGGTCATGGTGCATCAATGACCCTCCTCTTCACCACCAAGAATTCTACGAACCTCTTTAGATATCCTATAAAAAATGCATAGTGCGTGTGGACTATCATAGAGGAATCCACATGGAGTTTGAGGATTTCCTCTTTGAGGCCAATAGCCAAGGAAGTAGCCTAGTTGAAGTGAGTCCCCTCCATCAAGAACTTCTTCAAGGTCCATTCTTGTGTAATGCTAACCATTCTTTTGCAACAACAATTTAGGAAAGGCCTAAGACCTAAACAAGGGATAGGAGCCCCTTGAATCAAGGTTCGTAAAGCCATTAAGAGCAAGTTCAAAGTGGCCTTTGCTAATACCAAACCACTTCTCAACTTCTGTGTGATGGTTGGCCTCCTTCATTGGTTTGGTAAAAATTGTTATCCTATCAATTGAAACACCAAACAAGTTGCAAAAGATAGCCACATTAATGGTGATGACAATTGATATGCCTCGAATTGTGATGCAGAACACATTAGCTCCTTTGTCAAAGGGGTCAATGATGTTCAACATCTCTAAGGAAGGGACAACAAGGCTAGGCATCATGAAGATCTTGAGTAAACTTACATGTGAAATGTTTGCTTGAATGTTCTTAGGTGCCTACCCTCTCAACCACTCCTATGTTGGCCCCACCTCACCAAACTTTAGGATAAGAGTTTCAACAGAATGTCTAGTGAGGGGTATAACAAAATTAGTAGAAGTAGAAGGCCTTATAAACAAAATCCAAATGCTTAGCATCAGTACAAATATCTTTAGACCATAGAAAAATTAAGACTAAAATAGCCATAAAAACTTAGTTATAACATAGAAATACATTCCTTTTCTTACCTTTCTTCTTATTGCTTGAAGAAGCTTGTATGAGGCTTCTAGTAGTAATATCCATATCTCTAATGATCTTCGGAGCCATCTAGCAGCTGTGTGTTATTTTGGCAGCCACACACTTCTTGTAAACAAGGTCAAATCTGGTGGGGTATTCATTAAAGTTCTCTCTTAGCTATTTGAAAATAACATGTCTAATCTTAGGGCCTTTGGTGAACTCACTTTGTGCGGTGTGGGCTATTGCCAAGGTTTGATCATTCTTGATTAAGCCTTGCTCATTAACCTTATACTTGCAATATGTGGTTAAAATTAATAAGTTAAGATAAAAGACTAAATTAGATAAAGTCAAAACTGTTGGCACATTTGGCCATTTCATGGAGCAGGCTGGTAAGATTAAATTGGTTAAAAGTTCTTGGAGAAGTGGCTAAAGTTTGGGTTTGAGAGAAAAAAAAAAGTTAACAATAGCATTTTTTTAAAAATATGTATAGAAGCCCCATTCCTATACATTGTGGGATTATGGAAGAAGTCCAATTTATCATTTATATGATATGAATATATAACAAATCAAAGAGCATTTTAAGTAAAATTTGTGTTGTATCCATTTTATTCCGAAAAGCAACCTCTACAATAACACAAATTCAACAGGACAAGAATATTGCAATTCATATTTTGATGAAAAGGGTTCTAGAGTCTTTGCTCAACCTTACTTTCATATTTTGAATTTATCATTTAAATTTTTGAAGGCAACATCAACTATTCCTGTTTCCAAAAAAAAAATATAATTATTCATACATGCAAAAATCCTACGGAATTACAAACAACAGAACATGAACAAAATCATGGCATTCCAAAAATCACATTTTTCTTAGACCGTAGGAATGACGAAAACAGAGCCACACAGTGTTTATTGCAGTGCAGATAGGCACCAAAAAAACCGACATCAACCTCTGATGACTATTCAACCCAGATGAAGTTTTATTTTGCTGCTAAGCGTTGCGCCACGTGACCCTAGGGAAGCACTTCGTGCCACTTGTTCTGCTGGTTCTAGACAAAAAAAAAGGAGTAGACATCAGCATTTCATTTTTTTAGGGTCGGTGGAAAAACGGCAAACCATAAGCAGTGTTGGCCGCCTCGGTGCCAGGACAAACAAAGCCACAAAGACCTCTACGTGGCCTTGCATGTCACCAAACCCTATTGGTTTCTACACCGTTGTTCTACACATGAACAAACCCTCGCCATTAAGTTAAAAAATTAAAAAAAACGCAGGAAGCCCTAAGCCAATTTGGGGAAAAAAAATCCCAGATGCAGCGGCGGAGCCTTCTCCCACGGTGCTAGTTGGTTACGATTTTGCAGGGCCTTATTGTGCGGTGGGACTTCAAACATACGGTTTTGGTTGATACAACACTTTGGATCTTGGTTAGAACATGTGTCGGTTCTTTCAGGTTTTGTGCAGAGATAAGAGAAAGAAGAAAATGAACCAGTCGATTACACCTACTATTCTGGAACTGTTGCTGATTATTTGCACGATTTACCAGGGAAGACGAAGAAGAATTATTTTAAGCCATTAACTCTGCCGCTTTCACCAACATGTATGTAAAATTATTTTATTACTACCACTCGTTTATAACTTTACGAAAGCATTGGGTGGTTAAAATATCTAACCAATTAATCAACATATATACATATATATAGATATAATAACCATTAATGAAGTACCTATAGTGTGAAGCCCTGGTTTAAAAACTTGCCTTTAATTATCCCTAGTCTTAAAATATTATTTTAAAACATTATTATATAAAGTTACTATCCATAAAAATAGTTGCAATATTGATGTTAAAATATTTAAAATATTTATTTGTAATATCACATTACATTTAATATAAATATTAATGTTAGCATAAATTTCTCCTAATTCTATGTATAACTTCCTAACTCCCTAACTACATAACTTCCTCCTAACTTGTTGGGCAAGTAATCTTCTAATTGGTTGGCCAAGTTACTTGAGAGAGAAGTTAGGTGAGATATTTTTGAATATGTAACTTCCCTACCTACCTTTGAACCCTATAAAAAGGCTTCAGGGGTCAAGGAGGAGGGAGAGGGGGATGAATTTTTGGAGGTCTCATACATCACACTTTTGAGAAGACATTGGGATCACACTTGGGCTCTCACTTGGAGACACACTTGGGGTCTTGAGAAGAGCTTTGTAAAGAAGAAATTGTGAA